>JAWNNQ010001679.1:0-472500 GCA_035044765.1 Leucophenga montana | reverse complement strand
TGATACTCAATAGAAATGTAAATCAACTTCATTGATTACATTTTTATGTTTGAAATTCCTATTTTTATCCGAAGGAGTACTCAATAGTTTTCAGTACGATTCGTCTTAATTTTCTTGAATCAATTATAAATCGGGATCGATTTATAAATCAAGTGCAGAAATACTTCGAATAAGTGTACAATTCATGAAATAAGTATACAATTTTAAAAAATCGAATCAAGTACAAAAGTCTACGAATATCGAAATGGTCCTTTTCGACTTGAAGTAAGTAGAAAATTAATAAATCAAACTCTGAGAAGACAAAAAAAATTGAGAGTAAATTCAAATTTACTCTCTCAGCTCTCAATTTCTCGCCGACAGTAAATGGGCTGTGATTCGGCAACTCTATTTGTAAGGTGCCTTGAACCAAGAATTTTGTACTTCGTTTAAGAAAATCCGTGCTCATCATACTACTGTTACCACTATAGATCAATTCAAATTCGGAAATTCTGTTATTTTTTTTTATCAGATCATCAACCTATTGCTAGGTGCAATTATCGTTTGCACATGTAAACTCATTAAATTATAAGGTGAAATAATGGTTTTAGGCAAGTCTGGTACATTTAGTACTTTTAAAAAATTTAATTTGTCAGCATTTATAAAAATGTGTATTGATTTACTCAAAATCGACAAGTACGGTTTACCTAACAACAACGAATGACAGTTTATAATATTTAATAACATCCGAGTTGCCAATGGAGATGAATTATATTTGCCGACATAAATCATAAATTTGTTTTGGATATTTTCTAACATACATACACGGTGCGCGATCTTCGGTATGTCAATATAGAATAACTCTTTCACTTTTTAGACGATTTCAACAAATGAGCACGATTCTAAAACGTTATTCAATACCATTTTATATTTGAGTCAAAACAATCGTTCAATTGAGGAAACTGTGTGTGCTTATCGTAAAAAATTGGTAGAAGTTCACAAAAACAGAAGAAAACACAATTCGTAGTTTCCCAATCGACCGAGTCCGTTAAATGTGTCTTATCGGCCTCGATCTCGCAAATGAGTGGACAAATGCGTGAAAATGGTCAGACAAACTTCTATTTTCAACAAGATTTGCCTTGCCACACCGCAGTCGCTACAATGCAATTCCTGCAGCTCAAGTTTGTGTCAAAAAATGGTGATTACGACTGGCCTCCTCATTCTCCGGATATAGCTTCACCAAAATTTTTTTCCGTTAGGTTATTTAAAAATTAAAGTTTATGACAGCAAGCCGAAGACCATTGGCGAACTCAAAGCTAACATACTAGCCGAAATAGCTGCAAAAAGCCCAAAATCCTTTAAAACAAAAAAATCATTTAATCGACATTATATTCAAAAACTGATTTGGTAGATAATATCCTACATAAATCTTGCTTATTTGTCGATATCAGATGAAAAATGTCAGAGTTACTACTAAACAATTTTTACAAAATATTATACAGAGTCCTAGATCAGACTACTTTAAGTAGTACCCCCATTAGAGCTGGAAAACTATCGATAGTCACACTATCGAATCGTTTTACTAAAAAAAAAAAACTGCTGTTTTGGATTGCTTTGTACGTTGGGTGTTGGCTGCTCTATAAACTCGGGAGAAGTTTTTGCAAATTGCAGAAAGTCGGGTTTCTAGCAATTTTTTTGTCTGATCCACATTGTTGCTGCCTCTAATACCACATTGTTGCTCCTTCGAATACTTGAATTGAGCATATAATAGTGTTTAGGATAAAGCCGATCTAATTTAGGCGATCAATCATATAGTATATACACATCTCTGAGCATTCCAAAGTTTTCATATTAGTTTTGGTAGCATTTAAGCAAAGTTATTCCCAGATACCTGAGAAGTAGCAATGTCTAATGGGGTAAAAAAGGCCACCTAGTCTTTTAATACTTCTGTAAGTACTTAAAAACACACTAGAAATTGGGACGTTTGTAAGCAATATACGTTGAATCATTTTATATGCGCTATTCCATCGTGTTGGTATTTCAACATTTAAGCTGTATGGCGTTTCAATACCTTCTGCAGTTCTCTTTTAAAGCTTTCTTCTCTGACTATGTTGTTACACTTTGTCATGACGGCCTTTATAGGTATTACTAAGTGACATAGCAACCTGCATAATGAAATTTAAAGTGTGCGCGAAACATGGTAAATGTTTTGTTTTAAGTAATTCGCAACTGAAGTAACTTTGTAAAGAACATACCACTCCTTGAGAGCAGCATGCAGTGAATCTGCGATATTTTATGAAGAGTGGTCAATATCTTACTAGTAGTTTATTAGTTGACAATACCGCTGACCGTAATATGAAGTCGCTTGTTACAGTCACGTAATAAACAGTTGATCGTGATGCCCACTCATCACTTGTTTTAAACCACGCTACTAAAAATGCTTCTCAGTAGCACATTCTTTGAAGTGGGTCTTCTGGGAGGAGTGTACTGAGTGTCTCAAAAGTGCACGAAATCCCGGAAGCCTTTGTCTTCAACGATTCGAAATGATTTCCATTTTCGATAGTATCGTTAGTGAAAAAAAAAACTATCGATAGTGCTGCACAAAAAAAAACTATCGATAGTTTTCCACCATACAAATCGACCCCCATTTTTAGCATTTAAAATTTTTTTAAACAAATTTTTATTTTTTTTATTTAATTCTAATATTTTGTCAATTCTAATGAAACATCCCGCATATCTACTTATGTTCAGATCGAAACACTAAAGTATATAGCCCCATACAAATACATATATGGCTCATATAAGGAGGCTTGAACAATGTACAGCGTATCTCGAAGTCGAGCACACACGACTGTAGCGTTACAGCTTGTTTCGCTTCTTAAATCGTGTTGTTCAGACATACCAAAGACACACAGACGGACATAATAATAATATTAGCTCAACTTTTGATCTTGATTAAAAATAAAAACACTTTATGGGGTTGCATTCTGCCTGTTACAAACATTTACACAAATTTAGTATACACTTGGCACTCCAGGGTAGGCTATAATGATAGTGATATTATTATTTTTGGTAATACATATGCGAACAACCATTTATTCTATGTCCTTCGAAAGTATTAGGTCTTTGGGTGTTCTCAAACAGAAAACCATTTTTCGGATTTTATACCAATATCCCATCTTTAAAGGTGAGATATTGTGTATACCTAGTATACACAATAAATGTACCACAAATAATGGTTTACAAATGACAAAATAAGAGATTTACATTGAGAAATAAAATAAGCTTGAATCTTATTGTAGTTTTTTTTTTTATCATGTTTTCGCTTTAAATGCAAAATGTAATCAAAGTTATCCGAAATGGATTGAGATGATTTTGAAGGTATGTACAAACAGTTGGACATGATTCGCTTAATTTCTTAAATTATATAATGAAAATATAAACATAAATATATCGAAGGTTATTGTCGAAAAAGTTTAGTTCGGTTATTAAATACCTCATACCAGTTTATCTTTTAAACTACGAGTGTTTCCTCCATTTGGTCACTATTTATAATCCCACGAGTGCTTAAAATATTCTTCATATCCCAATAAGGACAACAACAAGAAAACGCAGATGACAAGAAATACAAAGTAAAGAACAACAATGGGGCAAAAAGTTATTTTAAGAGAAGCTAAATCGCGTGATGGCGGCGGTAAAACCAAAACTAAAAACAGTGAACAACAAAAGTTAAAGGACTTGTGTAGTTATGTGAGTGTTTATAAGTGTATACAGTATATAAATATGTATGTAAGCAGTGAAAAAAAAAAATTCAAACAAAGGTAACAACAATGCGAAAAAAAAAAAAATATATATATATATATATATATATATATATATATATATATATATATATATATATATATATATATATATATATATATATATATACCTGAATATGTATGCACTAGTATTTATATGGCAATCATATAAAATAAAAGACGAGATGTGTTTTGTGAATGAAAACGGTGATGCGTGAATTTGAATGTGTGGAGAATATAATCGCTTTACAAGTATTAAATTCATAAAACGTGAAACGAATTTAATAATCCAACCGTGCAATTACCGTCGGCTGAATGAGCATCAAAAAACGCAAACGAAAAGAAAATTGCTCTTGAAAATAGTGACACAAAATGGCAACAAATCAAATATAATAAATATAAAACCTTGAAAGTTGGTCATTGGACGAAACTGTATTTATAAAGGATGGGTCGTCTATATATATGGAAAAAATTGCATTTTTTCCCACGAATTTTGCATTATTTGATATAAACAAAAAAATACTTTCAATTACGTATGGGAAATGATTCAATTGAAGTAAAAACCACGGCTGGCTCTACAGTAGCCCACATCTTGAAACTCAAATTTTCATTTGTTAACAGTTTCCTGCTCTATTTGAGTAGTTTAAGTTTCACTGTTTTGTTCTAAGTTGTCAAGTGATTGATTATTGTCCATTTAATCGTTATCGTTCAGTTAGTCACACCATAGGGTGGCTCAAGCAGGATACATAGTCGTGTGGCTTATTAGTGCCCTAAATCACCACACAGCCACACAGCAACACTGAAAGTAAGTTTTCAGTTTTTAAAAACGCTGATTCAAATTAATATATACATGTTTAAATTTTTCAATTCTTATTTCGTTTGTTTAAGGTTTATTGATGCAAAGATTAGGTGTTGTATAATTTGAAACGTTTTTCTACTGCAAAAACTTTCTTAAATGTAAATATCTTTAAAATTTATGAATTTGTATCGCGAATTCTGTAGTTCGATATGGGAGTCTTCACTTCAATATTGAAGTTTCTAAGTTCTCTAATTGCTCGTAAAAAAAATTATAATATTAATATTAATACTATTAATAATGTAGCTATAATCGATTTTTGGCGCCTATATATAACTCTGTACTCACAATGCAAAAATATTTGTTTGGCAAAGTCAATTGGTTTCTTTACCGGCGGGGGCCGATGGAACACTTTATAACAGCAGAGGGCGATGACGTTCTTTCTGCGGCATTAGCCACACATATGCTATTATTGCAGGGTTCACAACTGGAAAAGATATATTTGAGCATAAAAATGTGGTCTCAAATTTTGGCAAATCGCCAAAATGTACTTTAAAAATTCGTTGTAACCTTTTTTTTAAGTATTATTTTACTGCGTCAACACAGCACTTATTTGGAAGGTATTTGAAAGACATTTTGAACGGCACATCAGGTATTTAAAAATATTGAGCCGTTTGGCCACAGTATACAATTGAAATCTGAGCTTTGTTTTTACTTTTCCCAGCTAAATTCTATTGTATTGAACCAATTGTAGAACAAAAGTTTCTCAGTCTGTGTGTACTAAAATCCTGTATCAAACAGACAAACTATTTCATTAACTCGTAAAAAATTTCAAAATTTCATAACTTTTGTACGGGTGGACCGATCTTACCGTCGTTGGACTCGTCTTTGTGCCAAGAATAAAGTTTTGGGGCGATAGGTTCCCCACAAGCCACAATCCACCATTCGAACCGGGGTGAAGCATTTTTGTATATTTTGACATTTTTTTAATATACGTTGCAAAGTCTTTTATTAGTAAAAACTTCGTTATTGCGCATATAATACAGTGACCGTGCTGCGGCCATACTGGGATTTTGTGACGACTGTCCACAGTGCAACACACCACTGTCAACCATAGCAAAGTAAAATACAAATTTTTCCTTCTTTCTGTTATAATATTTCCATTTTTATCCGATATTGGTCTGATTGGCCATAAAGCTTTTTGAATTGATGAAACCATCGGTTAAACATGTTAAATTTCGGATATTGGAATTATGTTTTGTTGTTGAATTATAATCAAATATACTCAAATGTATGAAATTCGTTAAAAAAAATTCACGGAATTTGAACTATAATCAGCTGTAACTCAGTCTTAGCTTTTTCTTTCGATCGAAACGACCGTTAGGCGGTAATGTAATCACCTTTCTAGTCGATCGGACATATTCAAACTGGACGCTGGTTGAAGTAAAATCATATATATAAAATAACGCAACTATACCGTTATCTTGGGGCATGGCCCAAAGAAAAAAATATACAGTATGATTTTTTGTGTTCAGTACACCCAAATTACTCTAAAAATGTAAGAGAAGGTACTATACTTTTAAAATTGAGATTTGCAAACTGGAACCAACGAATTATTTAATCTGTTGTTTCAAACCAAAATCCATTTTTTAGGAACATATTTTTTTTTTTTTTTTTTTTTTACTGAAAACTATATAAAAGTGAATATAATTTTTTTTTTTTTGTGTGCTCTACGTATTTCATTTTTCTACTTTGTATTTCAGTTTTACTATACGCAACTCTTAGAAGCTATAAACTTTTCTTTGTAAATAATTCATATAAAACTCATCGCAGCGAAATAATGATTTTAATAGTACGCGAATATTTTTATTATCAACATCTACGGAACAAAAATCTGTTAGTGCATGAAGCATAAAAGATAATAAAAGCGATTACTTAAATTGAAGTAAGGACAGCCAACAAAGTGGAAATATGAAGAAGAATGAATAAATAAAATCCTTTAGATAGCCAAAGTGAAAGATATCTGAAAGTGCTGTACTATAACAATAAATCCAAATACAAACGCGATAAAAATATGTACGAATAACAAAGGTTGGAGCTGCGCTTCGCCGTGAAATCAAGATTCAACTTGTGCTTCAGCTTCAGCACCGGTGTCCACCTTGTCGTCCTTATTCAAATGGTTTTCGTGATTAATGTGCCGAAAGCTTTGCCATCGGGATGCGCATAATTCACGTGAAAACGAGATATCGCCAACGGCAATGGCGCAGCTCCCTCTCCTACTCCCTCCCTAACTGCGACTGGGACATTGGATGGCCAGTTGTACTACCACTGCCGCAGTTGCTGATGGTGATGCTGCTGTCACTGACAATGCCCTACGCCGTGGCCTGGGCAGCGCAGGACAATCTCAATGAAGCAATTAAATTAATACCATTAAGCAATAAACAAGCTAAAGACAGCAATAGTGCAGCCTTAGGGTCAATTAATGTTAACACAACGACCGCCAGAGTGGCAGAGGTGTCAACAGAAATGGGTGCAGTGGAGGGTGTTGAGCTGACAGTAGCGGGAGCGAGTGTTACGCGTAAAAGTGTTAGTAGTCGCGAGAGCTATCTAAGCGAAAGCAATCTGAATGAAACATATCTAAACCGTCCAAGTGAACCGAAAACAGTCGAATTCAAACAAATCGAAAATCATGACAATCATACATCGTCGCACATGCCTAATTGGAAGTACAAACGGACTAAGGCTAAAAGCAAGCACTCTACTTTCACTTCCGCCTCCACCGCACCACTGCTCACCAATCTAGCCAAGTGGCAGCAGCACAATCTGAAAGTGAATCAAGTTTTTGAGAGCGAACGTCGTATGTCGCGCGTTGATATCCAGCAGAATCGCGGCAAAATCGTCCTGCTCGGCCTATTCGAACTGTCGACGAAGCGAGGCCCACGACCGGCTGGACTGAGTGAGCTGGGCGCCGCCATGATGGCCGTCGAGCACATCAACCACAAGCAGCTGCTGCCCGGTTATACGCTCGAGCTGCTCACTAACGACACGCAGGTGAGTCCTAGTTCTAGCCATAGTATAGCAATTGTATTATGACAAATGACGTGGCCAACAATGAAGCTACTGTCAGAAGCCAGCTAAAGTCAAATGTTGATTTTACTGTAGACAGACTAGACGAACGGCGGGATTGACGCACAGATTCAGCAGAGTGAGCAGGCGGCAGATAGGCAAAACTTGCTCGTAAAATGCTACAATTCCATTTAGAAATTGAATTTTCATTTAGTGGGATTTGCGACGCAACATTAAAACTTAATAAGCAAATCCTGTAAAATGTCGTTAAAGCAACAGAATACATCGTAGCGCAACAAAAGTGTATCTCGGATGCTTTGCCTCATCAGCGCGCCTTATTTCCGGCTTTTTATGATTTGCCGCCGCCATCTTTATCGGTCGCGGCAGCTCTACGTATCTGCGTGGCGTTGCAGGATATGAACGAGTATTTCGTCTATTAAATTTGACATTTTACGCTCGCTTAATTTTTATTAGGAAATATGTTTTCGGTTGCCATTTTGTTCCGACGTTGACCTTTGTAACGTAGTTTTGGAGCTGCGAAAATGATGAAGTGCGTATATCCGGTTACCAAGGTCGCCAAGGTGACTGGATATAAATATTTCTTTGGATTTTAAGTTGATTTATTACTGAATGAGATTATAGTGTTGTAGGGAAGACTTTTTGTTAAAATGTATTGAGAATGTACAATTTATAATAATTTCCATTTCAAATTAACAAAGAAGTGGTAGCTCAATATGTTCATTAGAACACTGTAATTGCCTTTAACATTTCAAATGCATTGGCCTTGGCTATACTTGCCTTTCAGCAACAAATTCATTCATTATTGTATATTTATACTTTCAATAGTCTACACTAATTATCAGAGAATATGTGTCATACTCGTACATAGTTTTACTTAGTTTAACAGATAAAAAAAAAACAAGAAAAAACGTTAACTTCGGTTGAACCGAAGCTCTAATACCATTCACACGAACTTTTAAATACAAGGTGTCTCAAAAGAAAGTTCACATTTAAAAAATCAATAAAAAAAGTAAGTAGTTTATTGAAAAAATGTTTATTACATATTAAAATACACACTTTGGGAATTTACTTCTTTAAAATGATATTGTCCAAATGTAAACCATTGCGTTCACGGCATTCATTTAATCGAGCAATGAAATTTCCTATGACGGCTCGGTAATGATTAAATCGGGACTTCGTGTAGGCCAATTTATGTAACCTGGAGATCAATTTGCCAGGAAAAATTTCATGAATTCGTGGTAGAGACCTGTTGGACGTGTGTGAAGTTGCTCCGTCCTGCTGGAACCATGTTCTTTGATTATAACCAGGATAGTTTTGCAGTTCAGGCACGAAGAAGTCGTCTAACATCTCCACATAACGAGTTGTCACGTCCTTGGACGCCCGCATTTTGATTTTTCCAGCGTTTAACCGGTCTCTTCAAACTTCTCGACCCATTTTCCAATGAGTCGAGGGCTTGGCGCATCATTTAAATAACGAACATATCGAATACTGCAGAATTTTCTACGCGCTACAGTCGTGGAATTACCGTTTTTGTAAAACTCACGTACGCACAACGCACGGCCCGCTGCCGAGAAACGCTCCATAGCGACTAAATTCCCAAAAGCTAGGCTACCGATTGACTTACCCCCCGCGCCCCTCGGAATAGTTGCGTTAACGCAATCAGCAAATCAAATGTGAACTTTCTTTTGAGACACCCAGCAATATTTTTAAACATTAAAGTGGGGGTTTAAATAGGGGCTACCCCAAAAAGTGGGCTGTACAAGCCCACTAGTGTGTATGAAGCGATGTAGTAGATGTATAAGATGTCACCACATTGAATTTCAAGTTGATATTGAAGTTTTCCATACAAATGCATAAAAGTGAACTGTGGCCGTATATGGGACTACCTCAAAAAGTATGCGGGACATGCCCATTTGTATATGTATATGAAGCGGTTGTCCACTAAAATCTACCAAATCAAATTTCAAGCTAATATTGATTTAAATGAACACTTTTTTCATTAACAACACAAAATTGCACAGTGGGTTTGTATGGGTGCTACCCCAAAAAAATGGGTGGGTCACACCCATTAGTCTATGTATGTTAAGAGACTGTCTATAAAATGGCACCAAATCGCATTTCAACCTTATATTGAATTTAATAAAGAAGATTTTCTTACAGAAACACAATACTGGGTAGTATGTTTGTATGAGGGCTACTCCAAAAAGTGGGCGGGCCACGCCCGTTAGTCTATGTATGTTAAGCGGCTGACAATAAAAAGGCACCACATTTGTATTTCAACCTAATATTGACTTTAATAAAGAAGTTTTCATATAAAAATTCAAAAGTGGGCAGAAGGTTTGTATGGGGACCCGCCCAAACATTAATCTATATGTCAAGCATCCGTCCTCTAAAAGGTGCCATATCAGTTATTAAGTTGATATTGACTACAAAAAAAAAAGTTTTTCGTATAAAAAGTCAAAAGTGGGCTACAAAAAAAAAGGTTTTTCGTATAAAAAGTCAAAAGTGGGCGGTGGGTTTGTATGGGGCCTACCCAAAAAAGTAAGCGTGGTGGGTCAATATTGATACTCTATTAAACTGCAATAAAACGAGGTGAATGTGCAAAATTTCAACTGGATTGCATAAAAATTGGTTCCCAAAAACTGCGCAACACCATACAGACAGGCGGACAGACAGACGGACAGACAGACAGATGGACATGTCTATATCGACACGTCTCGTCGAGCTGATCAAGAATATATATACTTTATGGGGCCAACGATGCCTCCTTTAATGCGTTACAAACTTTCAGACAAACTGATAATACCATTTCACACTCTGTGTGAATGGTATAAAATATGTTTGCAAGTGTTTATATGTATACCCTGATACCCTGCATAAAAATATTTGTGTGCGCGGTATACCAAAACTAAATTTTAGGTTTTTATATATTACAAATTAAATTTTACAACCTCTACCCATAAGAAGAAGGGTATAAAAAGTTTGTGCAAATGTATGTTATAGCCAATAGAGTGGTAGTACAAATAAAGTACAATACATATATTCTTGATCAACATGAATGGTTGAGTCGATATAGACATGTCCGCCTGTCCGTCCGTCTATTTGAACGAAGAGATCTCGAAGAGAGATAGAATCTTCAAGTTTGGAACCTGCCAAAGTTAATGTTATTTCTTTTTTTTATTTGCAAACCGTAGAAGACGTTCAAATTATATCATAAATGCTACAATAGAGAAAGTCGGTGAATTCGGAATATTATTAATTGGATTCATCTTTTGTATGTACTTCATCAATTTAAAAACAATTACAATTTTAACATTAGCTTCGACCATTCTAGTTATAAAAAAAACTCCATATTAACTTTGAAACCACACAGACAGACAGACAGATTATCGAATATATATACTTTATGGAATCTCCGATGCTTCCTTCAAGGCGTTGCAAATTTACGGTGTAAATGGTGGTTTTATGCGACTACTCCCAAAAATTTGTGTGACCAATGGATATTCTATAAACTTGGAATAAAATTAAGTCTTTGTACCGGGTCTTAGGATCGAAAGAAAATTCGGAGCAAATATCAAACGTACATGGCTACATCGATTCGCCTCGACGAACTAATCAAGTATATATGGTGCAATCTACTTTTAATGTATTCGCCTAAAAATGAAGTGGAAAAGAACTTGGTAAGATTGTAAAAGGAGAAGTGTCAGTGCCCCTTCTTTTCACTGAAGGGACATATAAAATTCTTTTAATCGAGTTCCCGAATTTTCTCCTTTAAAATGATGATTATGACATGATGGAACGACAGAAATAAATATGTCATCCAAAGGGTTCACGTTATCTCGTAAGTTAGTTTGTCACAGTGATTCGAGAAATTATACGGTGACACAACCAGGGCATTGGAGTAACCAGAATTTTCCAGTTGCTCCGCTCCGTGCTCCGCTTCTTAAACATTTACTCCTCTCAGTGTAAAAAATTGTTAATTTGGCAATTATTAATATAAATATACTATATTGATTTTTGTCCCCAAATCATTTAAAATTATATTTTGTAATAGAAATACCTTTTTGCTTTTTGAATACTAATTTATTTTACTCTGTACTTTATGGGCTAGTTCCAGGAAAATAGCCATTCAACACTAGTTTGAGATGTATGCATTGTATGCATTGAGGACGCTGTGTTGCAGGCCTTTAGACTGTATTCCGGATATATTTTATTAACATCAAAATCACTATTGCGTTCATAAAAATTTTACTCGTCATATCAGCGAAATTGTAGCACTTAAAAAATGTATACTACAAAATACCGAATGCTTTCTACTAAAAAAATACAATATTTTACTAAAAACGAAAATTCTAAGCCGCTCAAATCTAACACATAAAAAAGCTATAAAATAGGGAACTTGTATCTACAAAAATATTTACAAGTTTGTTTTGGAGCAGGAGCAGACATTTTCAATTCGACAAACCTTATGTTTACTACTACTACCGCTCCGTGCTCCACAAAAACTTGCATGCTCCAGTGCTCCGTAGCCCTCGCTCGGATCCGTTCCAGAGCCCTGAACACAACAAATAAACAATGCTAAAACAATTGAAACTCCCGAGAACAAAAATCCGTATAACGGGACAAAATAATTCACATCGCTTTTTGACAAGAAAGAATAAGAAGTTTCGATTGAACCCAATTAAAGAAGAATTAAAAATAAACCTTCCCTAAAAAATTATAAAAAAATAATTTAAAAAAAAAATTTTTTTTTTGGTATAATGTTATTATCCTTTATTATACAATATATTTACACAAAGTGAGAATCGTACTATAATTTAGTCACAATGTTTGCACGGCCTTAAAGAAACCATCGGTGACCCAATAAGTATATATATTCTTGATCCGCTTCACGAGACGAGTCGATCTAGCCATGTCCATCTGTCTGTTCGTCTGTATGTTGTTGCGCATTTTTGGGGACTAATTTTTATGCTATCCAGTGAAATATTTGCAGATACACTTCTTTCTATTGAAGATTAATAGAGTATCAAGATTGACGCACCACGCCCACTTTTTGGGGTAGCCCCATACAAACCCACCGCCCACTTTTGACTTTTTGTATGATAAACTTTTGTATTGTAGTCAATATCAATTTAATAATTGATATATTTAATAATTGATATAGAGATCAACTTGAAATTCGATAGCTTATAGATGGTCGCTTCATACACATCTACTAGTGGGCGTGTACCGCTCACTTTTTGGGGTAGCCGCTGTTTAAACCCCCACGTTTAAATAGCGTTTATGTTGTGCAATATGATTTAAAATTTTCGTGTGAATAGTATTAAAGCTTCGGTTCAACTGAAGTGAATGCTTTTCTTGTTTTTTTTTTTTTGTTATACCATTCACACTTACAGAAAACTCCTTCACCCCAATTCGATCTAAATCAATTTCGTAGGTGTCACAGAAATCTCTTTTAGACCGTTTGAAATCTCCAGCCTTTTGCTAGGTCAAATGGTTGACAAAACTTTGTTTATGTGCTAGTTTAATGTATTTTGTTCGAAACTGTGTCTTAAGATTTAAACATTTAGCACATTTTATTAATTAATTTAAATTTATAAAAATGTGTATTTATTTACTGAAAACCGATCAGGTCGGTTTACGCAACAACAACGAATGACAGCGTCGCCAACAAAATAACTATGCGTAGCACAAAAATCGTCTTTACACTAAAAACTGTTTTCTATGAAATCTCGCCAGACGGATTTTTGACTAGAGATTTCTGTGATACTTCCGATAGTGTGAAATGGTATTATTATTTTTGTCTGAAAGTTTGTAACGCATTAAAGGAGGCATCGTAGACCCCACAAATTATGTATATTCTAGATCAGCTCGACGAGGCGAGTCGATCTAGCCATGTCCGTCTGTCTGTCCGCCTGCCTGTCTGTCCATATGTCCGTATGTCTGTCTGTCTGTCTGTCTGTATGTTGTTGCGCATTTTTTGGGGCCCAATTTTTTTGCCATCCAGTTGAAGTTTTGCACATACACTTCTTTTTATTATCCCGCCTTTTGGGGTAGTCCCCATACAAACTCATCGCCCACTTTTGACTTTTTGTAAGAAAAACTTTTTCATTGTACTCAATATAAACTTAATAATTGATATGGTAACTTTTAGTGGACGGATGCTTGACATATATATCAACGGGTGTTTAGTCCCCATACAAACCCACCATGCAATTTTGTGTTTAATTTGGATCACTCCTCGTACTTTAAGATGGTTTATGATGCCTCATTTAGTGCGTTACAATTTTTATGACGACTGATTATTGCACACCATGTATGAATGATATTAAAAAAGAAGTACACTAAATTTAGCTATGGGAACTTAGACCACTTTACAAGGACCGTACAAATAGACTGATTAACGACAGAAGTAGGGTCATATTCAATTCGTTATTCCAAGTTTTTCTAGGTTGTCAATAATCTAGGGCAACCAACTTTTCGAACTGTTTAAGAAGGTTACAAATATATGTTATTTTTAACATTTTCAGTAATCATTTATCTATGGATTTTTGTTTTAAATTATATCGGTTTTTACAAATTACAAAAATTTAATAAACTTACTTTGGTACTCTGAAAAGTATTTAGAGTGCATTCCATATATTTTACACATTTATCTCATCAAATCCGTACAGTGTGATCCCGGCGTCGGCGTTGACCGTTTTTTTCACGCCATCTACACTCAACCCGAAACTCGCATGGTTATGCTGCTCGGATCAGCCTGTTCCGAAGTTACTGAAAGTCTAGCTAAAGTGGTGCCATATTGGAACATCGTGCAGGTGAGTTACATAAATCCACACATAACATTATTATGCAAGACAAGTTCACGGATGAAATAAATTTCACGCAAAATTTAATCAAGATGGTTTATTAGCATAATGTGGAAACGGACTTCAGATAAAGAAAATAAAATATATTCACTAAACCAAATGGCGCTAACGTATTGCATTACAAATTACCTTAAAATATGTGGAGCTATTTATGTAGTCCACAATATATGCAAATGTATGTAGGCATGCGATACTTTAGCGCTTTGAAGTTGGTTCAAGCATTATGAAGCATCAAAAATAAACTTTTTGCTTAGCTCACTGCGAAAAGGATAAATAAGGATAACTTTTGTTTCGACAATTTTGAATTCGTTTTGCGATAGGTCTCGTTCGGCTCGACTTCACCGGCATTGAGCGACCGGCGTGAGTTTCCTTACTTCTATCGTACTGTGGCGCCCGACTCATCCCATAATCCAGCTCGCATAGCATTCATTCGACGATTTGGATGGGATACTGTAACAACATTCTCGCAGAATGAGGAGGTACACTCGCTGGCGGTCAACAATCTGGTCACCGAACTGGAGGCAGCGAACATCTCTTGTGCGGCAACAATTACATTCGCCGCAACTGATTTCAAGGAGCAATTGCTGTTACTGCGCGTAAGTGTCGTTGACAGATGGACAAACAGACGGACTGACGGACGGACGGACGACATATAGAGATGCATACAGTAACACCAGGCCCACAACATGACTCCCATCCTTATTACAATATCATCATCATCATCATCATCGTCATCTGCCTCTAACAACATAGACGCTCACAAACTCATAAAATCGTTGATTGTCTCGTAAACATGACAAATGAAAAAGCTTTTTTATTTGCCTTCAATTTCGTTGCGTTACGATTCGTATTCATTTCGTCTTCTTTTCTGGGCTGCTTTTGTTTGCGACTTTCCTTATCCTTCCGCACGCTTCTTTGCATCAATGGATACGTCCTTTGCTTTGTGTATGCCGCAGGAAACAGATACACGCATCATTATCGGCAGCTTCTCGCAGGAATTAGCACCACAAATACTCTGCGAAGCGTATCGCCTCCGTATGTTCGGCGCCGATTATGCCTGGATACTGCACGAAAGCATGGGCGCCCCCTGGTGGAATAATGTGCCGGCGGAGGACACGCACTGTAGCAGCCTTGAGCTTCAGCAGGCCGTCGAGAATCTGATTGTTGTATCCAGTCACAATAGCATCGTGGGAAACAATTTCAGCATCAGCGGACTGGTGCGTATACTTAGAGAAGGAGACTTAAAGAGAGTGGATATGTTTTAGGCACATTGTATACAAAATACACTGAGCCAAGAGGTGCTGCGGCAAATTGTTCGAAAGTTTGAAACAAACGTTTTATGTCCAAAAACCGAAATTTTTCAAATGTGCTTGCAACGACATAGAATCGGTGACCGCTTAAAGTACGAGATCCAGTGTAAAAGAGTGTACATATATGAAAACACTTGTTATATATGAAATATGAAAAGTATTGAATCTACAGGTACACAGAAAGGAAGTGTATTTCTTGTTCCATTATTTCTTTCGACTAATCGACACTAGTCCCTTTTAGAGTCAAACTTTTCAACTACGGCCAAGATTGAAATCTCTATAAAATTGATATACTTGTACATATATGAAAACACTTGTTATATATGAAATATGAAAAGTATTGAATCTACAGGTACACAGAAAGGAAGTGTATTTCTTGTTCCATTATTTCTTTCGACTAATCGACACTAGTCCCTTTTAGAGTCAAACTTTTCAACTACGGCCAAGATTGAAATCTCTATAAAATTGATATACTTGTACAGTGTGTTGGGATGGTTCTTCGTCAACATGTACATCTATAAGTTCATTGTTGTTTAGGTTATCCGAATCAAAAGTCTCAAAAAATTGTTTAACAAAAATTTCATGAGTTAAATCCAATTTATTACCGAGATAAATTATAAATAAGTCACTGTGAAAAAACACAAATATATTTTCCGTATGTCAAAGCTTTCTATGTGCGAATATTAAATTTGTCTAATATTAAATTTGTTGTGGATGCCACAGTCATAATACGGCTATTTGACCCGTATATACACACCTTAAAAGGGCACATAGTCGGAAAAAGTTTGTTTTCTCTTTTTGATTTTTCTTAATTAACTAATTTATTTTTAAATTTAACTTTTTTTCTATAAGAAAAAAACATTTTTTTTTTGTGGTTTAAAATTTCAAAGTCCTCATAGGTCTACATTAGCAAGGGTGCAGGGTATTTCGTAGTCATGAACACATGAACACATGAAATGGAACTGCGTTGCATTATGCCTTTGAATCTGACTACGAGAAATTGTTCTTCTTTCTTGGCTTTGATAATTTTAATTTTTCATTGTAATCTTTGAAATTTAATATCTCTGGAACAAGAATTTTTAGTCATTTATCAAATTGTTCTGAAGTTAAGAAATGGATTTTGTGAACTTTGATCCCAGTTCAATAAAATTAAGATTTTTTTCAAATATTGCAAACACACAAAGATTTTCATTAACTCGTCAAAAATTTCAAACAAAAGTATTAAGTTTCAAGCGATAGATCTCTGGTAAATCATATATCGAACTTACAAATGTGGTCCGATTCCACACAAGTTATCGTTTTCTGAATTTACGTTTCAAGACCTTTATAATGGTATTACAAAATTTAGCAATCGGAGGGGTCTGTTAAAACTTGATAATAGCGCAAATAATAGAGTGCTGAGGTCGGCTTCCGTCACTGAAAAACTTACAACACTTAAATAATGTACAATGTTGGTATCGATTAAAAAATAATAAAGCCAGCTGGCGTGATGCAGTGTACTAAGATGATGCACTTATTTTTATTTTATTGTAAAGACTCTAGGCTCCAAGTTATGATAGTTAACTTTTTATTTGTAAAGTGAAAAGGCTGATGGCAAAATAGCCAGTGCCATGAGTGTTAAATGTTTGTATGGTGTTTTTTTTTTTTTTTGTATCATATATACACATTAAATGGTCATATGGCATGACGCATTATATGGACATATGACATCTTTCAACAAAAAACCATGGAAAACAATTTTCAAATAAACTGCCTCTACATTAGTTTCTGTGCATTTTTTTTTATAGTGTATGCGAATCGAACTTCTCGACGTGTTTGTTTACGAAATTGTTGCGCCCTCGTGTAAATGAAATTCTGACAAGTATATTGCTTGTGTGCACATACCCATTCCTAATACGTCTAGTAGTACTATTGGAGTTTAGGTTCTCATTCAATGTCCTTGCTACTACAAGTACGCTCGTCTATGTTTGCGTTGTCTGTGCTGCAAATGAAATGATTTATTTGATTAGGAAATCTGCGTCTAGAATTTCATGCGCACAAAATAAATGGCGCTGCTTATTTTTTTCATAAAAAAAGATATTTACGCCGTGCTCTAATTTATAGCATTGTAACTTACAAATTTCATATAACAGCACAAATTAAATCAGACTAAACGTATACGCAATAAATTCGTTTTACGTAAATTAGGACATAGAAGATACATTGAGTGGGCATTTGTGTACGAAGCACTTAGAATTGTAACAAGATTTTCAATTTACAGAACAATCACATGTTCAATACACAATTGCGCCAACAATTTGCACAATTTCAAAATTGGGATACGCCGCACAGAACAACGTCAGCTGCCAGCGATCCAAAACACGCCCAATTCGCAACGCCTGACTATGGCAGCACGCGAACCGAGCGAACTGAGCGAACCGAGCGCAGCCCGACACACACCCCACAAAACGCGAATAACCACAACTCAAAAACAATCAAGCACCAACCACAAGAGCATTTGAACAGTGATAGCGACAGTGACAGCGACAGGGAGAGGAAGGACATCCAAGCTGACAACTTTTCGAGCGCCATCAACGCCGCCAGCGCCTCTAAGGCCGTTTCTCGATATGCGCCCCAAACCTACGATGCAGTTTGGGCTATTGCACTGGCACTGCGCGCTGCTGAGGAGCACTGGCGCCGGGATGCGGTGCAGTCGGAATTGGATAGCTTCGATTACACACGCAGCGACATGGCTTGGGAGTTCCTGCAGCAAATGGGCAAATTGGATTTTTTAGGCGTTTCGGTGAGTGAAACTTTTGTTTGATTTGTGCACAAAGTTCATCAAGCTGAGTGCTTCGCTGGTTTTCTTCAGCGTCAATATTTGATGTGTCTTTGCTTTGGCGTCTCCTTACCGACAGGGTCCAGTTTCGTTTAGTGGTCCGGATCGCGTTGGTACTACCGCCTTCTATCAGATACAACGTGGTGCACTGCGACCCATTGCGCTGTACTATCCCGCCACTGATGTTCTGGACTTTGACTGCCCGCGCTGCCGTCCCGTCAAGTGGCACAGTGGTCAGGTGCCCATCGCCAAGCGTGTGTTCAAGTTGCGCGTTGCCACCATTGCCCCGTTGGCCTTCTATACCATTGCCACACTTTCGTCGGTGGGCATCGCACTCGCGATTGCATTCCTCGCATTCAACTTGCACTTTCGCAAATTGAAGTAAGTGAGAAAAAATTCTCAACTATCGTAAATGTATCTCTTTTAATTATTTGTCTTTTTTCTTCCTTTGGCATTTTTGGCTTCCGTGATTATCCAACCGCCTCCGTATTCGCCACGACGACTTCGCCGCCGCAGAGCAATTAAACTTTCAAGCCCAAAGCTGAGCAACATCACCGCAGTCGGTTGCATCTTTGTCTATGCGGCTGTCATCCTGCTCGGTTTGGACTACTCAACGTTGCCGTCGGCGGAGGGCTCGTTTGCGACTGTGTGCACGGTAAGAGTCCTTAGCTTTCTACTGTCTATTTCTATTTTCTATTTCATTTTTACAAGGATTCTTGGCTTTCATTGTTGTATGTACTTGTTGTTTGTTTATTTGTTTCAGCGCTTGAGTTATTTAGTTATATAATATTTATAGAAGATAGACTGAGTGAGACTGATAGACATAAATATAGCTCAGCAGTCAAATACTCATCAAATATGGCTTTCATATTTTAGAAAATGTATGTTTCTCTACATAGGTTACACTCTAACATATATTTTATTTAGCAAATTCAAACTGAAAAACGGCTCCATATTTTTTGTTTGAGTTTGACACTCAAAGTTAGTTTCGATTCAAGTCTGCTTGTGAAATAAGTGATGATATCACTGCGAAGTTTTACAAATGAATAAATTAGTATATGATTTTGTTAAATCCATAAAAGCATAACGACAAGTAAGAATGAAGCAGTCGTGTATTCACGACTACGAAATACCTTATACCCTTGCTATTCAAAATTTGAAAATTTGAATCACAAACAAAACAAAAATATTTTTATTACTTTATTGTACATAAAAATTGAAAAAAATATTTGAATTTTAGCTACCTCTAGGTTAATACGTGTGGTTAAGGACAATCCATGCGAAGAGGAAACAATAACTTAAATGACCCAATAACCGTATATCGGTCATGGCCGCACATAGGAGTGCGGACCAGCCGCTATAGTCTTATGCGCATCGGTCATAGTGGTTGGAAATACATAGTGAGGTCGTCCCAGACCTGGCTCTTCCAACGTTGGCTCGGACGCCCTCTCTGACCCCATCCACCAAATATGTTTAGCTTCCCCATGTAATGTAAACCTTCCATGCTGGAGCTTCGGAGTTCATCGGGATAAGATGATCAATCCATTGCATCCGGGACTTTTTTACCGGCTATGCGGCCGGATTATGATCATACAGGTCAAATATCTATTTTGTATGCGTTGTGGACGTTGTGGGCATGTCAACCACAAAATTTAATAAATTTGATCTATTTGATGTGGAGAATCAAAATGTCCAAATTTGAAGTCCCTAGCTCAATAGACCCTGAGATCTGTTGTCTCATACGTTCATACGGACAGATGTACGCTGGGAGATATATTTAATTTTGTGCTAGAAAGACGATCCACTTTGATATTTTTTGCTGAATCATTTCTTCTATCTGTAATGATTTTTAAAACTAATTTTTGGAGTCATTGACACTCATAAATAAGTGAACTCGAATGATAATCCTATTGCGTTTCCCCGAAAATACTACATTTATTTATTTGACAGTCGCTCCTTTTCTCTAAATACCATTATCATCGATTTATCGCAATTATTATGTATCAGAGTATACTTCTAAAATGTAAAATAATAATAATAGTCGGATATTTAATTTGTCAATCATTATCTCTCCTTCCAAATGGTCCTGTAGATCCGTTGTGTTTTTATAAGGAGCTGGTGTTATCAAATTTGGGATATTTACAGGATGTTAGCCAGCAAACTAGACAGAAGGGCTATCTATATCTTAAAAGTTTATTAGTATATCGTAAATGATTTATTTTTAAGCAATATAAGCTATTAATAATAACACTAAAAATCAAACTTAATGGGCTTCATCTTTTATCTTTTGTATGTGGAAAACAAATTTCGAAATAAACGTGATTTCGACCATAAGTTCCTAAATAAAAATATTGTCGGTACAATAAATTAAACCAGAATCTAATGAGGTTCAAACTTCGACCATTCTCGTTCCGTAAAATCATTTTTCGCAGATTGAAAAAAAAAATGTTATTTTTGAAGAATCAGAAGCTTCAGTACTCTTCGCATGTCTTCGTTAAATTTTTAGCTCATAACTTTATGAAGCTTCCATCCATTACAGGCAGCAACATCAAGATTCAAAATAGTATTAAATGTAATGAAAAAGTTTTTCATACAAAATCCGAAAAGTATACGGCGGGTCTGTATGGGAACCCTTAAAACTGAGCGTGGCGTGGTAGGATACATATCTAATTGATATGTTAAAAACTGAGCGGCATGTTTTAATTCATATAGACAGGGAACAAACAGGCAGACTCTCATAGATAAACAGTTGTTTACGTGAACTAAATGTGTATCTTAATTAAATGAGTTATAAGTAAAATATTAGTTTATTACTCATAATATTTTGAAAACTTAACTTTAATACATTTCAGTAATACGTTATCGATTTTTATGAACAAACTTTGTTTATTTTAGGAAATTCGTTTCGTTTACATTAAACTTATAAACTACACGAAATAATAAACTATTTATGCACACAGAGTAAACAAAACCTCACTGAACATTCGATTCGAATATACATGAACTACTATTCCAAAAAGAAAAACCTAAATTACGGAAGAAAAAAAAATATATAAAACAACTGAGAAAAAAATAGGAAAAGCCAAAAATGGGACTCGAGGGAAATTTGGTGTGCTTTTGTATTTTGCTGTGCAGCGCAGAAACTTTATTTTTTTTTATTTGCACAAAATCGTATTCGATGGTGTTCTCCGGTTAGTGTTAATATAGACGTTGTTATGTTTTTACGAGAGCCAGCGGCAAAAAAGCGAAAACGGAACAAACTCCAGCGCCTGTTGCCTTCTGAGCGACCCAATGGATCTCGAAAAAATGGAAACATTATACGCAAATGAAAAACACATGAATATAAAGAAAATTACAGCACTGCGATTTTTTATTTGCATAAATTTAACACACTCCCTCCCACTGCTCTGTCATTGAAATACACACACTCACACAAAAGGAAACCGGAAAATGATGAACACAATGTATTGTACTTGGTAGCCATTAAACTATCTTTTAGATGTTGTTGTATCTTCGAGTACGTATGTATGTAAAGTAGATTTTGTTCAGCCATTGCATGCTGTCTACTTTAAGGCTCACATTTCCGTGTATATGTGTTTCATGCTTCTTTGTGTATGATATTTTTTTTTTCTTTTATCTTCCATGCTGTTCCCGCCTCTTGACTATCCATCGGATGGGTCACACAGGCACGTGTTTACTTGCTCTCGGCTGGTTTCTCGCTCGCCTTTGGCTCAATGTTTGCGAAGACGTATCGAGTCCATCGCATTTTCACACGCACCGGCAGCGTGTTTAAGGACAAAATGCTGCAGGACATTCAGCTGATTCTGCTCGTTTGCGGCCTGTTGCTTGTTGACGGCCTCGTCGTGACGCTCTGGGTTGTCACTGACCCAATGGAACGACATTTGCATAATTTGACACTCGAAATCAGCAGCATCGATCGGAGTGTCGTCTATCAGCCACAGGTGAGTGTAATGTTATTTCCGAACACTGACTATGCTAAAGGATGCTACAAGTATATATGTACTAAATTAAATGCACAAGTACAGAAATAAATACGAGTTAATTAAAAATGTTTATACCCTGAACCGCAGACATACATTTTTTTTATTTTAATACATATACTTGAGTACGATAATAATATACTTATATGTGTAGACACCACAACATCTAATTTCAAGTTGACCTTGACCTAAAAATTCGTCACAAAACAGAAAATTAGATAGACCAAGAATTAACTCCGGCATATTCTTCTTTTCATCACTGGATAATTGAAAAATTGTACTGTACTAGCTGGTACCCGGCGCGTTGCTGCCCTTTCCCTTGCCTCTCCTTACCCCTGCCCGACCTTTCCCCTGCCCCACCTTCCCTGTGCCCCATTACTTTACCTAAAATTCTCTTACCCCTCTTCTCCTGACCCTTCCACCCCTTCTCCCACCACCGCCTTCATCATTTCATTTCACTCCAACTTCGGCTTCGCACGGGTGCAATGCTGATACTAAATATACTACAGAATGTCTTTATATTGTATACAACGTTCACAGCTTTTTTGTCATTAGACAATACAAACATGTTTTCTTTAGAGGTTACTCTTGAAAGAGCGACACATAATTGGCCATGTGAAAAACACTCAACGCTCAAATCTAAGCCTGCAACGTTGAAAGTTTGACCCTGCGATTTATTAATGGTCATTGCAAAAGATATATACATGTATTATACAAATAAACCTTCCGCTTAAATCACCCTATCTATTAAAATAAACCGCATCAAAATGCGTTGCGTAGTTTTAAAGATCTAAGCATACATAGAGACAGACAGACAGCGGGAAGCGACTTTGTTTTATACTATGTAGTGATTTTAATATAATTTCCATATTTTAATAGTTGTTCTGTTATTCGGGGCGGAGACGAATTCAACTTATCAGAGATCATTAAATTCGGTTCAGCCGTTCTTGAGTTATAAAATTGTTCATACAAAAATACTAAAATCGTGATTAAAAAATGGCGAGTAGGGGTTGGAGGATGAAAAATACTTTACGACTTATTCTCATACCTGCCGAATATACACAAAAAATTTCATAAAAATCGGTCAAGTCGTTTCGGAGGAGTTTGGTTACAAATACTTTGACGTGAGAATTTTCTATTTTAGATACTAAACGAATACATATAAAGCGAATTCAAAATATTTTCAAGGGAAAATTATTGGCTCACTCCCGTACCACAGTGACGACTACGTCGCATATTATGGTGCTGCTTAGCTAGCCGAGCGAGGTGAGCGGCGACCATGTGACTTTTTTCTAAACTCGTGACATCTTTCGAATGGAATGTCCGAATTGAATAATTCAAAAAGTTATATAAAGGTATTGAAGCAGTAGTGAATATGAATTAATTTATTTTGATAAGGATTAATATCAAGGTACAAAAAAGAACCTTTTCAGCGGCGGCATTTCAATTAAATTTTTAAAATAAAAGAACACTGTCGCGACACTTTTGTAGATAATGATGTGTTCTGCAAAGTCGTAGTACATTATTTTGTTCTATCATCAATAATTTTCGCAACTCACGCGATGCAAGGTATTGTTTAGGTCATTTTTGTACACCTTGGGTTATATTATTGGAGCTTTAGTAAGGATCCCTGATTTTTCTTGAAAATATAATATAGCCTATGCCACCCGGGGATAGTGTAGCTTCCCAACAGTGAAAGAATTTTTCAAATCGGTCCAGTAGTTTTGGAACAAACAGTAGTTTGCTAACAAACAAACAAAAAAACAAACAAACAAACAAATCTTTCCTCTTTATTATATTAGTATAGATTAATTGCTATAGTTGTCAATACACTTCTAACTAATTAATTACTATAATTTTTATATATCAAATCAAAATTTAGCGCTCCTGTGAAAGCAGCAGGATGCAAACAATTTATTATTGTTTTTCTATTCTTCGCTTACCTGACATCCAACACCATACCAATGTTTGCGACCATAGATCCAATCCGTTATCCCCTTTTTTTCGCTAAAAAAAAAATCATTATCATTACTTTTGATAAAGACCCTGTATATAAAATGTTATGCAGTTTAAATTATCTTCCACAAGTAAGAATGCAGACGATCTATTCCATTGAAATTCTATTCATAACCAGGTGGAAGTTTGTCGCTCGCAGCATACACAAACATGGCTGGGAGTACTGTATGCTTACAAAGGCCTTCTGTTGGTTGTGGGCGTGTATATGGCCTGGGAGACGCGTCATGTCAAAATTGCTGCACTCAACGATTCACAGTACATCGGCGTCTCCGTGTACAGTGTGGTCATAACGAGCGCTATTGTCGTCGTGCTGGCCAACTTAATCTCGGAGCGGGTAACTCTGGCATTCATTACAATAACAGCGCTGATACTGACATCGACGACAGCGACTTTGTGCCTGCTCTTTATACCAAAGCTGCATGACATGTGGGCGAGAAGTGAGTCGAACGCGACGAATGCAACTTAATTACTTCCCAAGGCTTTTCAAACCGGCAATAACATTTTACTCTTCCTTTCGTTTGATCCGGTCATTGCAGATGACATAATCGATCCGGTTATACACAGCATGGGTCTAAAAATGGAGTGCAACACACGACGCTTTGTAGTCGATGACCGCCGTGAGCTGCAGTATCGCGTCGAAGTGCAGAATCGGGTTTATAAGAAGGAAATACAGGCACTCGATGCGGAGATACGTAAGCTAGAACGTATGCTCGAATCGGGTACGGCATCGACGACAACATCTTCGTCCACATCACTGATGGCAGGACAACACAAGGTGAGTTATCGAAAAGCGAACTTTTCAGTTTCAGAATTTTATGCGCAATCCTTCTTTCCAACTGCGCAGCCTGATCTGACTGTAACCAGCGATACATCGATACATCTGCCACACCTACCTGCGCTGACTATTCCACCTCAGCTCAGCAAATCCCGCACTCCGAGTATCTCGGGTATTCTACCCAATTTGCTGCTCTCAGTGCTGCCGCCGGTTATACCGCGTGCAAGTTGGCCTTCAGCGGAGTACATGCAGATACCGATGCGTCGCTCCGTTACCTTTGCATCGCAGCCACAGCTCGAGGACGCTTGTCTGCCCACACAGGACCTCATCAATCTGCGGCTCGCACATCAACAAGCGACTGAGCAGGCGAAGACAAGCATCATCAATCGCATACGTGGCATCTTTTCGCGCACCACATCCAGCAACAAGGGCTCCACTGCCAGCCTATCCGAACAAAAGGGGCTAAAAGCCGCCTTCAAGTCACACATGGGTCTCTTCACTCGCCTGATACCCTCGTCGCAGACGGCCTCCTGCAATGCTATTTATAGCAAACCCGCTGCGGATTCTGAGCAGGCAACTAATAACGGCGGCGATAACGAAACGAACGGTGCCCAACTGAAGCCACTACATCGTGGTTCACTCACGAAGAGCGGCACACATTTGGACGTGCTTTCGAAGGATCCCAGTTTCCTGCCTATATCTACAATATCCGGCGAGATGTTGGATCAGCCGCCGGTTATTGAGATCGGTGGCAAGTACATCAAGGTGCATGAAACCAAGGTAAATTTTCAGCTGCCCGGCAATCGACGTCCTTCCATTGCTCAGTTGCAGCCCTCTTTGCGTGAGCGAGTTCGTGGCTCTCCCCGGTTTCCTCATCGTATTCTACCACCTACCTGCAGTCTTAGCGCACTGGCCGAGTCAGACGATAACACAGGCAACGTCACCAGCAGTGGCATCAGTGGCAGTTGCAAATCAATACCACGCATCTCGTTGCAACACGCGACATCCGGCGGTAACTGGAAGTCCATGGAGACGGCGGCCAAGTCGCAGCTCTTCTTAGGTGACTCGCAGGAGAAACCCGATGGTGAGGAAATAAATCAGGAACCGAAGCAATCAACGGCACAGGTAGATAAACAAATTTGTGATACATCCTCTGTGTGCGGCACTGAGGCGCCGCAGGAGGTTGGTGAGCCGTCATAAGTTTTACACATTTTAGTTAAATTTCTGTAGCTAAATTCAAAAACAGTAGTCGTGTGTGTTCCGCAGTGAAAAGCTCCTCACAAGTAGTCAATTATTGAATGAGAGAATCTGAAAAGGATCAAAATGTTAACTTGGAAATTTTACTGTCGTAGATTCAGCAAAAGAGAAAACACCAAGCAATTAGTTTACTCCAGAAAATTTAGCCAATTTAGTATTGTACCTACTAGTAACAATTTATTGCTCAAAATCTATTAGAAATATCCAAAATACATGATATATATATATATATATATATATATATATATATATATATATATATATATATATATATATATATATATATATATATATATATATATATATATATATATATATTTGTATATAGTATGTATGTGTATATCTGTGGCATTTCAGCCAAGACCAAGCTTAAAGCAATTCCCATCATGTGGTAGGCTTAAATAATCTTAAAAAGTACCAAAACAATCAACAATAGCATAACAAAATTTGTAGTTATAGTGAACATCCAAAGAGGTGTCTTTATTTAAATAGGCAATAGTAGGCCAAACCGAAAGAAACTTCAAATCTAAATGTGATGTACCCTACCTAAAATGTAGTCAAATATCCAAAGTTTAGCATTTAATTTACACATACGATATAATTGTAGAAATGTATTGTACTTACTCATACACATTCTGATTATTCATATATAATACAAAATAGGTAAAACTATATAGAAATAAATATATATTGACACTAAAAATAGAACATAAGTTTACCTAATAATAAGTTTAAATAAAGAATGAACCGGATAGTAATTAAAATTATTTTTTAACGAATAATTTGTATATAAAATTTAAATTTACATTTTTCGACTTATACGAAAGCATTCGAATTCCAATAGTTTTATTAGATAAACTGATACACGTTTAACTCGGTCATATCTTTAGTTAATTATATAATAACTATGAGTCAAATTTTTATAGTATACTCGAATTACTTTACCGTTGCACTAATTGTTTTAATTATTAACTGAGAGTGATAAAGATTTTTTGAAGAAGTTAATACTAATTTTTGTTTTTCTTTAAGTTCCCATAATGTGTTTCACACTACAAAGATAGGTGATCTTAATAATTTCATTTTGAAATATCATTTTGTTAAAATAAATTATATAGTGGACGAAGCATACGTACGAGTATAAAGCATAATCGCATATTTCAACGGCAACATCATCTTCTTCACTATCGGAAGAAACAACCATTTCGTCTAACACATCTGCATTCTAATTTTCGATTTTATCTTTGATAATTGATTGAATTGGGTTTGAGTGATTTTAAATAACCGTAGCGTTTTCTCAACTTCGTCACAGCGGTTTCGGTTAGAGACATCAAATTTGCTAACAAAATGATTCCTCCTTGTCATAATCATAACCATCCTTGTGCAATCATGCTGGAAATCAATGCATTTGATGACAATGACTTTTCACTCTAATATGAAATTTGAAATGACATTTTTAAAATGGAAAGACTCCGATGTCTGATTTACTCAGACCTAAACTAAGTGTACCTATAATATACTTTTATAGTTTTTTCGTAAATTTTATTAAATAGCTTTAATACATTGAATATACCTAATTGAAATACCACTTCCGGTTCATTCTTTAGCTAATAAAATTAATAATTTTAATTTTTTAATACACACTTTTTGTTCAAATTTTGCGATGGTGGCAGGCAAATAGATTCAACTATCCCCACCTAAAAAACGCCAACTGCGTATCAAATAAGCAATATTGTTAGATACACGATAATTGTGTTCGTCGCTTGAAGTTCTCAGAGCTCCGATGGGCATAATTTCGTGTCTAGGATATAAAAATAGGCTAAAATTAGCCTTAAGCAACAAAGTTTTAGCGATATATAGTAGTTTATGTAGTAGTTAGTTGTATCTGTGAAAACAATCTGTTCATAGCAAAAATATTTAGAAATAAGAAGGAAAATGTTAAAAAATAAATAAAATCATATGATAAATCAATCAAAGGTATTTATTATTACTAAATACGGATAAAAACGAGTTTAATAAAAATCTCACCGAAAAGTTGTAAGTAAATCAAATAATTGTCTAGTGGAATAAAATAACTTTATTTTTTCTTGTTGGCGAATTTATTATAGAAAGTCATTCACTGAACAATAGGCCAAACCCATACAATTCGGTGCTTAAGTTGACGTTGCAATTTGTTTTTATAAATACTCGTAAATAAATAAGCAAACACATGAATGAATGAACTCATATATTAGATACAATCGTATCACTTTGTAGTATGTATTCATGGGTTAAGCTCAGTTCAACTAACGCGAGAATAACACGTGCACACTCCCGATAAACATTTGCAGCTCCAAATGCTCGCAAAGAATGACTTGACTTATATAAATTGTCCTTATAATAAAACTAACAAAATGAGTAGAACATTGAAGAGGGAGCAAAGACATAAAGGAAATGAAATGGAAACTTATGTCGCCGAATCCAAAATATATTTCATTGAAAAAATCATGCTGTTTGAGATACTATAAAGATTTATTAGTTTACTAACTGATTCTTGGCTTCCGTTCGTAAAAGGGATACGTTTTACGTTCATTCATACTGACCTACTGCACAATTTATCGACCGACCCACTGTACATAAGCTCGCAGTCGTTTATTTTTATGTATTGTAGTAGGTACTTATTTTTAATGATGCTCTTCACGCCTTCGACGTCAAGGATCACACTTCAGAGCAGAAATATTAATTTTCATCAAGTTAATTAATATGGTCAAGTCTTTTCTTTAAAAAATGGATTCTGTTCTGCTTTTTGCAAAACGAAAAACATAATGAATAAAAATGAGGTTTGTGTTCTTTTGACAAACAAACAAAAGCAAAATGAACATAACCAGACCAGAGCGAAGTAAATCCAAATGATACTTCGGCCAGAGACCAGTCGACCAAGCAACAATTGGTCTTTGTGGCAATGTTGGAAAGTATTTTATTACGTTTGTTTTTTTTTTCTGTCAAAGGGTATTCTTTTATTTTTTATGCTATCCAAAGGAGTCCGTGGGATTATATTGTTTTATGAAATATTTGGCCTCCGCTGGAAATGATGTATATACCTAGTTTATTTGCAGTTTGGAATCAGCATTACTTTTAGTTCTGTGGGGGAATTATTTTGTTTTATTATACCCCGTTCAGAAAATATTTGTAACAGGGTATATTGGATTTGTTGAGCTGTCAAAATGTATGTAACATAGCGAAAGAAACATCGGAGAGCCCATATAGTATATACAGGGTGTCTCAAAAGAAAGTTCACATCTAAAAAATCGATAAAAAAAAGTAAGTAGTTTATTGAAAAATGTTTATTAAATATTAAAATACACACTTTGGGAATTTATTTCTTAAAAATGATATTTTCCAAATGTAAACCGTTGCGTTCACTTCTCTCATTTAATCGAGCAATAAAATTTCCTTTGACGGCGCGGCAGGTATTCTCCGTGATGGCTGCCATTTCATGACGGATATTTCCTTTTAATTGTGCCAGGGAAGTCGGTTCGTTGCCGTAACCCTTAAATTTGACATTACCCCACAGGAAAAAGTCCATAGGGGTTAAATCGGGGCTTCGTGGAGGCCAATTTATGTCACCTCTCCTGGAGATCAATTTGCAGACTCGAACAGACTGAGTAAAACTATCTACGTTTTCGAACGTTCTCGAAGACCTTGGACGCCCGGATTTTGATTTTTCCAGCGTTGAACCGGTCTTTTCAAACTTCTCGACCCATTTTCCAATGAGTCGAGGGCTTAGCGCATCATTTAAATGACGAACAAGTCGAATACTGCAGAACTCTATGCGCTACAGTCGCTGAATTACAGCTCCCGAGAAACGCTCCATAGCGACTAAATTCCCAAAAGCTAGGCTACCGATTGACATATCCCCCGCGCCCCTCGGAATAGTTGTGTTCACGCAATCAGCAAATCAAATGTGAACTATCTTTTGAGACACACTGTATATTCAAGATCAGCCAGAGAAGATTTAGACAATATAACCTCACGGTATAGGGTCTCTAGCTATCACGATGCTACAAGAGAAACTGGAATTTTCGTAACTCGCAATCGTTTTATGGCGTGTACAGGGCATATTTTACAAGTAGTTCGAGCACCTCGACTATAGCTCTTTCTTATTTTCATTTATTTTTACACGTTTTATCAAAATTCTAATATATGAGGAGTGTCATTTAAACATTCGGCATCGGACAACAGTGTGACTTTTACAATGGTTGTCAGATAGTCTTATGCAGCCTTCGACGCATCAGTTCATGAAAATTTGTAGGATGAGCCAGTACACGCCATCCGAACGCATGTGCTGCCTCAGAAGAACTGGTCATGTCGCAACTGTTCCATTAGAGCAGTGCTGCACAGCCATAGTCTCCTTCGAATTGCCCACGACCATATAAATTGCACTGACAACGTTTTCCAATACCTGAAGGAGCTGTTGAGCTTATAAACAGCTCGTTTTGGATGTACCTACTTTTTAGTGGCTTCAAAAATTGCTCGTATGTCAAATTGCTCAGCGTATATTTATTTTATTTTATTTTACTTTATTTTTATCGTACGTCAATGTCAATCACATTAGTATAACAATGTTAAAGAGTGACTTTAAGGCATTAACAAAAATAAATAAGGCTTAATGCCTATTTTGAATATCATTTGGATGAAATCTTTGGAGCCGTCTACGACATGTATTAACGACCAGAGCCGCAGCTAAATGATAACCATGTGAAGCCAATCGATCATTATATCTGCTGCTGTGGAAGGTTCACTGATCCATGACTGTTGGTAAACTCGATGCAAAACTTTAATGCGTATATACCAAGGAGCATCAGTTAGCAGCAGCAGTGCCCCACAACTGTATTCCATACATCCAGGTAGGCATAATAATTGTTTTGTAAACAAGCAGGTGATGTGACCAGTTTAACTTTTTGAGTTTAGCGTAACAAAATGCTGCGGTTTTTTTGTACATGATTGCGCCAGCTGCCACGCCTTTCATAGTACATTTATGCTCAAAAATTTAAAATTTTGCAATGTAAATATCAGCGGGCACTTAAGAACACTAAGGGTTGAAAGGCGCATGTTTCTGAAAATGGTATATTGCATAAATAACTTTTTAACCATAAAACGTTTGCAATTTTCGCAATTTGTATTATCTCTCGTATCCTTTTCGACAAAATTCGAACGGACTTGGAATTGGAAATATAATTGAATAAGTTGAAATTCAAAGACACACATGAAAGAGAAATATATGTTGCTTTATTACCTAAGTACGATACATTTACAATAGACTCGTTTCACATCTGTCAATCCGATCACTTTTTTTTTGTCACCTATGCACAACTACTAATTTGGTACAAAAAAGCATATCATGTTCTGGTCTGGAGTTATGAATAAAACACATGTTTTTGTGTTTTATTCATAACTCCAGACCAGAACATGATATGCTTTTTTAAGAATCACAATAATGCACAAAAACAAAAGAAAAATTTCACTTCGGTAGAACCGAAACTTCAATATTAGCATGCGTTCATTCCATGTTTAAAATGGATAGCTCATAAGTATGTGAATATTCCTATTATTAGAGGGCACACTATCGAGTGACTGTAATGAAAATGATTTTCATATAAAATCCGAAAGGTGGGAGGCGGGTTTCTGTGGAAATATCCCTAAATAACCTAGGAACATAGGAATTCTCCGTAACCGATTTCATATCGGTATCTTAAAAACTGATCGATTAGGTTGATTCATACAAACAGGTGTCAGACAGACAGACTGACGGCCTAACATGGCTAGTTCAATTCGTCTCGACGAGCTGTTCAAGAAGATATATACTTTTCGGGGTCTCCGATGTTGCCTTCAATACGTCACACACTACGTATTAAGAGTATAAATATGCAATTTCGTACTTTGGTTATAATATCGCAATAACAAGAATAAGAATTTTAACAAACTATATTGCGATTTGAAAGACCTCTAAGAGACCTTTAATACACACATAAGTGGCATCGAAAAAAGTGGTCGGATGAAACACTCCCCTCTCACACCACACTACAACATACACGACAACATGGAAATCTGCTGCGTTTCATATAATCACTGTATGCAGAACGTCATCATTATCAGTCGAATTACTGACCCACTTAGTAGAAATAATTTGTTATGAAATAGACTGTAAGTCAATTTCAGACAGCATTCATATTAACAACTGACACATTAATAAGCTTTAAGATATCTAATTTATATGCTCATTCAGTAAGTAATTTATCTTTGGACAACTGCAAGGCACCAACACTAACACCAACAAAAGTGGCTAAGTGCCAAAATAGTGCTAGCAAAATACTTATTAAAAGTGCTCAATAATAAGCTTATTATAATTTTGACAGCATAGATGCAAAAATTCCTTTGGGTATAAAACAAATGTAATTATGAGAAAATATACATTCTTCTGTAAAAATGTAAAGCCAATAAAATCAAAATGCATGAACATTTTGTCACAAAAATGTTTGATCTTTTGGGAAAAGTATTTCGTTTCCATTAAATTCTTGACTTTATTTGCTGAAACTTAAGCAAGAAGCATCTTCTTCCGCTGCACTGAATAAAATAAAATTGCTGGTAAGTTATTTTCAATCAATAAAAATAAAATAAGTAATGGCAAAAAAAAAAATGTATATGTATGTACACATATATATGCATATGTATGAAAAAACAAGCAAAGGTGCGCACACACATATGAAAAGAAAATTGGAGAAAATTGCTAACTCATTCAGTAACACTCACAGATACGAGGTCTGAGAGAAAAGTCCAGCGGTAAAATTTTAAAAACAAATAATTCTCTGACCTTTCTATTGTTTTTTTTTTAGAAAGTTAAAGAGTAACTTAAACCAACAAAAAAAAAAAATTATTTTAATTAAAAAAAATTGCTTCGAACATTGTAATTAAAGAACTCTTTAAAATAACTTTAATATTCTCATGAAAGATCTACATAAGGGATCTTCAGCTTATAAGAAACGACATCGGCTTATATCAAAACAAAAAGAAAAAACAAAAATTGTGGATATTTGTATAAGTGTCTTATGCATTAATGGGTAGATGTGCAGAAAATCCATTTTTCTTTTTTTACCAATTTTCAGCTAATGTAGTTTGGCAGAAAACTTAATATTAAGCTTCACTTAAAACTGAATAGCACTTATAACTCACAAATAGTTTTTACATGTACTTTTTAAGTGCGCAGCACAAACAAACTTTAACATATAATGGATGTCCCAACAAGAGTGCACTAGTATGGATCTGGACGTTTCAGCAGGACGGCACTCTTGTGTACTCTTGTATAGTAAGAATATCAATCTGCGTACAGGCCTTATAATTTTTACGCATTAGTTAGCAATTAGCCTGATTACTGGTAGTCATCCATACAAAAGAGTACCTCTTCAGGTGTTTTTAATTACTGCTGTACTTTATCCCGTTTATAAGCTTGTAGAAAACAATACGATCTGATTATTTCTCCTAGCACAAAAAATTGGCGCAGTCGATGAACCTGAGAGGAGAGACCCAACTGTCAATCGTAAGATCGTGATACTTCATAGTGAATAACTCACGACAACTGGGACTGGTGACTGGCAACTGCAGTAATAAAACTGGCATAGTACGAGTATCAAAAAAAATATCTCGATCTCAATAGCGATTTTATAGAAAAGTCATCAATGTTTATGCTTTTTAATATTTGTGGTTTAAATTAAATCGTAGCGATTTATTCGAAAATTGACGTTTTATTCTGCAAAAATGGTTAAAAATAGATTATTCAAAGAATTGATTTCCATATTCCTGCCAATTTTCCCAAAATGCAGTGAAATTTCAAACACCGATAATTTTTCAATAAGATATTCATCGAGAGATATTCATATGTATGAAGAAAACTTAGATGTTAACAAGAAGATATACGAAAGCACTCAAATTGCACACAGCCTCATACACGTAAAAACATCAACCAGATATAAAATTCGTACCACTGATATCTTTAGAGTTTTCAAAACTTTTCGATCTCATATCGTACATTGTACATTAAAACATGCGTACAATAAAAAGTTACATTTTTACCCCATTTCCTGCATCTCTTATCTATACATTTTCATCTCAAAGGAAAGCCACTGAGCTTTCCCAATTTGCCAATAAATTTGCATGCTATATATTTTCCGTAATTTAAAAAAAAAAAATAAACAGTGTATGCGAAGTTTACACACCCTCCACACGGCATCTTCAATAACAGTTATTATCGGAGGTATATAGTATAAAGAATCTGCTTAATATTTATATATATATGCATAAAAGGCTTTTTAACAAATGCAGGAAATCATTTTGCCTCAAGTTCAAGTTACCATTGTAGTTGAAAAATTGATTCATGAAATTAATCTGATTTTGAATTAAAGATTTTCGTTTTTCAAAAACTAAGAAAACGTAAAGTTTTGTATTGGAGACAATACAGAACAGTAATCATAGGCGAAATGCAACGATTTCGACATAGGAGTTCAAATTTTCCAGAAGTGCTACAAGAAATACAGGGACTTAACGTATCAATTATTGTACCCTGCACAAACAAAATATTTACAAACAAGATTTATTGGGTTTGTAGAAATAGTAAAATGTATGAAGACAAATAAATAAATAGCGGAGGGGAATTCAGAGACCTCGTAAAAAGCAGTAGTCTTATAGTATGGATTAACTTGCCTCTATCATACATATTATCATATCTTCTTAACTGACTTTGTAATTTAACTAGTTTGAACGCAAATCTAGGTATATTGTGAAGAAGTAATGTGTTTGCAGAGAATATTGTATTACATAGTTTACAGGTCAATCTCATCTCTAAATACTTGCAACACAAGATATATTCGTTATGAAGTCTCCAAGCGTGTTTTTCCATGCGTTGTAAACTCCATGACAAAATTGATATACTATGCATATTACATGTGGAGAGTACATAAATTTCGAGTATTGTACAACAAAGCAGCAGTAAGTAAAAATATATGAAAGGCAAAAGTAAAGCTAAAAGTTTACAACATTTTTACTTTCGTGTGCATTTTTTTTTTACTTTACTTTTTTTTTTTTTTTGCTTTTTGCTTTTAGCAGTTGAATCATGTTCCTTTTTTTAGACGGAAGCAGTCTGCTCCATGTTCCTTGCACGTTTTTGGTGAAAGTAACTTCCGAACGTTGGCAGCTGTTGCCAAATTCGTATATAGATGTGTGCGTCTGTTTGTGGCATATCTTCACCCATATATGTACACGTGTGCCCACTACCCCACTACCCCCTGACCCTTTGACTGTTTATTATACAAAAATGGTTCTCAAGTTTATAAATCTTCAAGAAAACCAAAATATGCATTGTATTTTCAGACACAAATACTTAAATGATGCCATGGGAGAAATTCATAGAAAAAGGTGTCAATGGGCTTAGTAAATTCGATATCTAAATAGAACATAATCAATTATAAATACATTGGATATGTTTGGTTTATTTAGAATAAATAATCTGTTTCTTTGTGCACTTTTACATTATTATTTTGATTTTTAATTGTTTTAAATTATTAAATGTTAAATTTTGCGCTGAAATTTTTAGTGTAAGCTTCAATTCGATATATGTAGGTATCTATGATAATTTTCTATTGCATTTAGGGGGTGTGGTAGGTTTACTCTCCATACAATACCACCGACTTGGTTTAGTTTTGCATTATGATAAAGTCCGTTAGAAACACTAGCCCCCATAAAAACACCAGCACCCATATAAAAACAGCCTTAGACAAGGTGTAGGCTATCTACTTTGATTGTTTTCCTGCCGATGTATAATAGCGATCCACAACACAAAGATTTGTGCATGAAATGGCAACACGAGAATCGTCGCCTGTTTATTTATATTTATTTCTTAACTAAACATTTAATTTGGCTCATGCCGATAAGTTTATGAGTTTTTATAAAAAACCATTTTATCTACCTTTTCGCATAATATAAATTGCATATTGAAACTATTCAACAGCAGTTTTAAAAAGGGGAATCATTTGAGTGGCATTTTTAACAACAAATATTTCCAATCACCCCAGTTTCGCATTTTTATCAATAGTCAAATCAATTTAAAAAACTTTAAGGCCAATCAGAGCAGAAAAGTTTTCATGAAAGTTCCAGAGGTGGGTGGTGGATTTGTTTAGGGATGCCTCTACAGAACTATAAAAATGCTATAAAAAGATTTCTATGTGCCGATTTACAACCCGGTATCTTAAAAATTGCTGCCCAAAAAATCCAGAACCCAACGAAATACAGACAAACGGACATGATTAGATTGACTAGTTTCGTCGAGCTGATCAAGAATATATATACTTTATCGGGTCTACGATGCCTCCTTCAATGCGTTACAAACTGATAGTAGTACCATTTCACACTATTTCTGAATGGTATAAATATATTTTATTTACGCAACTTACAATAAAATAAATTGGACAAGTTTATGTAGAGCAGATATTATTTTTCTAGTGGCCAAAGATAGAAAAGGAAGGAGTTTTCGCATCAAATTGTAACTGCCGATGAAAAATTGATACACTGCGACAATCCTAAACACATGGGATTAGCACTCCAACCATCAACGGCGAATCCAAGCTTATGCTCTGTATTTGGTGAGATCAGCTGGGTGTCTACTATAAGCTAATCAAACCCAATTGCGAGGATAGCTACCAACAACAATTAATACGTTTGAGCCGAATGTTGAAGAAAAATCGGCCGCAATTCGAGCAGAAACGCGATATAGTTACTTTTCAGCACGACAATTCTACGGAATAATTCAACGTCATGAGTAGCTCAATTATTGCTCCAGCAATGCTAACACAAAAATAAACTTTCTTTTAACTAGTCGAAAATTAAAAAAAAATATCATAAATTTTGAACGGTTTGATTCAATTTGATCAATAAACATTCTCATTTACTTTTGTTTGCCAAAGTAATCAATTTGTATCGTAGTTTTGAGCAAGTGAAATTTTGATTGAGTTATTACTATTTTCACTTGAATAAATCAATTTTCTGACGAAAGATTTGTAGTTTTTATTTGTATTGTTGGGATTGATTGATTGAACTACATTTTTTTTTTCAAGAGAAAGTTTTAATTAAGTAGAGAAGCGAATTTAATATCCTACTAGAAGAAAAATTGTATTCATAGCATAATAAATTAGCAACACTCAGTAATATTTTACAATCAATCCCAACAATACAAATTTGAAACTTGAACTCCCATCCTTCCGACTTCAAGGCGCACACGCTACCACACCGCCATCTCGCTGTTGAAAAATTGAATAACCAATTGCGTACATTAATGTACATGTCTGATTCCATTGTAATACATACTTATTACTTTTGAAGCAAGAAGCCCAGTCGAAACTGACTGCATGAAAAATTTACTTCTCGCAGCGTTTCTTTCTACATGAAGTAGTAGTGCAAAAACTTGACCTTTGGCATACTAAAAAATTTATATAAGTGGTAAAAGCTCTTCGCCAACAGCCGATGAAAACTTTAAAGCAGTGACGAAAATTGTTATGAAGTAACGTCGAAGCACTATTAGAGAAGTTGCTGAGGATGTGCAAGTATATTATATCTTTGAAGGGGAGAAAATAGTTATTGATGGATAAATAAATATTTTTTGAGAAAAATAAAAGTTTTTCGTTACAGGCAATATCAATTTGAAAGTTGATTTGGGGTAGCCTCACACAAGCGTATCACTCACGTTAAGGTTCTTACGTTTAACAATTTTTTTTTCTTTATATCTGCCAAGTACATAATTTGAAACTTCGTCTGATTGATATCAATGCTTCGGTTCCATCGTTAACGACTTTTCTTGTTATAGCATTCACACATGGTGTGAAATGGTATTATATGTTCGACGAGACAAGTCGATATAGCCATGTCCGTCCGTCTATCCGACTCGATGCTGGTGCGCAATTTTTGGGGACCAATTTTTACCTACACTTTTTTCACCTAGTCTTTTTTCATTGCAGTCAAATACAGTATCAATATTGAGCCCACGCCCACTTTTTGGGTTTTCCCCCATACACACCCGCCGCCTACTTTTGATTTTTTGTATTAAAAACTTTTTTATTGCGGTCAATATCATCTTAAAAATTGATGGACGGAAGCTTCACATATATCAATGACTGTGAACACCTTACTTTTTGAGTAGGCCCATACAGACCACTGGCTAACTTTAGTCCATAGCAAATTAGATTTTGATACCGTGGCTTTCTACGGACGAACGCTTCACATAATTATCAAGGGTGATGTCCCGCCCACTTTTACATGTAGCCCACATACTAACCAAAAGCCCACTTTTGGATTTTTATATGAAAAAAAAAAATATTTATTACAGCCATTATCAACTTTTAATTCGATATAGTTTCTTCTTATGTACGGACGCTTCATATTAATACATGAGTGTGCCCGTTTTAAGTGGTAGGCCTTTTCCCCGCTATTTTAGCTTTTGCATGAAAACTTTTTCATTACAGGCAAAATAAATTGAAAATATTATATGGTGCTTCTTATGGACGGACTCTTCACATATTTATCAAGGGATTGGACCTCTTTTAGGGGTAACCACCAAAAAACTTTCCACCCACTTTTAGGTTGTTACGCTTTACAATTATTTTTTTCTTTATACCTGCTAACAACACAACTTGTAACTTCGGGTGAATAGATTGAAGATTTGGTTACTTAGAAGTTAAAGTTTTATAAGTTCATACAAGACATGAACTTATTGTTACTTGTCTTATTTCTTTTTTTTTATGTAAACCTTGGTTGGTCTCTCTGTAAAGGGCGCAAGAGGCCATAATTGGATCCGATGGTTTTACAAGAGAAAATTGTTTCTCTTTATAACTACCACACAATTTCAAATTCCTCTTGAAGGGTATTAAAGCTTCAGTACCAGTTCAAAAGACTTTCTCACATTGAACCACGAACTTTACACATTTTTAGCGCGCAATTTCGCAAGATGTTTTTGGTATAATTAGATAAACTTATGCTTCACTAACAACGATGATGATGATTTGAATACTTACACAGACAGGCAAACACTCGGAAGTAGAATGAAATGCTCGCAGACACAGCGTCAAGGAATCGAGCTGGAAGCGGATGTCTAAATAAGGTAAATAGAAAAAAGGAAAGTACAAATAGGAATGTGGAATAAAAAGGGGGTGTGTGGATGTGTGTGTGAGTGTGAATGATTGAGAGTGTGCTTGATTGACTTACTGATTTGTTGTTGTTGCTGTAGATGCTGTTGATTCTTTTGCTTGGAGAAGAAATTTTAATAATTTAAATTTATTTAGATTTTCCTTGTAGCGGTCGATGAGAGCGAAATAAGTATCTATTCAAGATAGGATTGTAATTTATTGTATCTGCAATAAACAAATAAAAGACAAGTGGACAATTTTTCTTCTTATGAGTGGGTACCTATGTATGTACAATATGTATTGTGAAATCACGTTCCTAACTGTGTAAGCAACTTAAATTGAACTAGACGGTTCAGGTTTGCTCGGAGACGTATTTCAAGCTACGCAATTGCAGGCGTTGCGCTTCACGTTTGGGCTGGCGTTGGCGTTGACGTTGTATCTGATGCGGAATGGTTGCTGCTTCGGCGTCTTCGTTGTCTTATGAATAAACATGGCAACAACATGGTAAATGAAAGGATGCACTCATATGTTTAAATGTGAAAAATACCAAGGGAAATTACGCGAATGGAATGTCATACGAGTTGAATACAACAACAACAGAATTTCAACAGTAACCATCTAAAACTCAGAGCTGAACTACAAATTGAGATATAGACACAGACATATACCTGTATATGTTTACTATAAGGCGCATAAAATGTATCTGATATGGAACAGTGTGGCAACAACAACAACAACAACAAGGAGAGCAACTAACAACCAACATTGATGATGTTAGCGCTGACTTAAAACGGAAACGGAAGTTACGACGACAACAACAACAACAACAACACAGCAACGACGGCGGTAGAAAATATGGCATTGGATAAAAAATAAAGTCTGTTATTTGAACTGATTGCGTCGAAACGGAACGGAACGGAAAGGAAAGCAGTAGCAGCAACAACTCGACTTGGTTTTCCAAAGGAAATGATTAATTTTGATGAGGACGAGGAAATTCATTAATTTGGTCTTGGAGCGCATCTGAAGAGGAAATACGCACAGCGAGGGAAATACAAAGTTGAGCCAACATTCTTGAAAGAAACCACAAAATCATATACTAACAAATTACCACACACTCACCGAAAACCGACACAGATTCAAGCGCTGAGACTTACAAATGTGAAGACCAAAAAATAAATGAATCGCAAAATTATACAAATTGTTCACAAGTGTAATTCCGCCTGCGTTTGCTCCATGCAATATCTTCAACTTATGCTTGGATTAATTCATGTGTGTGCTGGGAATTTATTCAACGTGAGACGCTAAGAAGGTGTAAATTTTTCATTTGCCTGCGATTGAAATTGTTTAATTGTTTGTGAAGCATTTGAAAATTACACCTGGGATACATCAACAGATAGTCGCAAATATTAAACTTACATTGGCAACGATGCAATTATTTTAAGAAATACATATATACAATGTTTATATTACCGACTTGGGTAATGTAGTTAACAAATGAAAGTTAATTGATGGTGTGGATTATGTTCACAGGAGAATAAATGATGGTTTAACCCAGTGTATATGAAAAAGTCAGACTTATAATTTGTTTGAAGGAAATAAGAAAGTACCCTGCAGTCGAGTGTGCTCAATTATGGGATATCCTAGACACAGTCTATATATCATAGTAAACCGTTCTGGTAATAAATGTGTTGCTTTACTGGAATTAACGTTAGAAGCATCCACACAAAATTTCGTCTCTCAAGCTTAGATACCAAACACATTGTTCGCACAAACAATGAAAAATGGGGTGGGATTTCAATAGGGAAAATGGCACTTGCATTTTACATACTTCATCTAACCAGTAATTTGGACAGCTTAAGCTTGATGGCTCTATCAGTTACGTTTTTTGAGATCTTGGCAATTGTACTGCCGGACAGACTTGGCTATATCTACTCGACATTTTTTTCTAAAGATATTATTAAATTTTTCTATCTATCTTTAAGGTGTCTGCAACGCATGTTTATGGCTGGTACATACATTCACTTAACATATCCATTTAGCCTATGGATACAAGGTATATTATTATTTTTATACACTATATCCAAAGAATATAAAAAGTTCATGCGAATGTATGAAAGAGGCACAAGGAAGCGTGGCAGACCTCATTATACTTATAGTATAAATTAGTAATCAGCATCGGAAGCTAAGGCCATATATCCATGTCAGTCTGTCCATGCATCCGTCCGTCTATCTGGTAATATGGAATAACATATCTCAGAGACGATTAAGACTACTGAGGCTAAAGTTGGATGTTTAGATTTTACTTTGTCTATGCGCATATCGATTTTATTAAATTTTGTGGGATCCACACCTGGCGATGGGGTTACATTATTGGAAAATTAATTTATTGTCATGCACTTGGGAAAGACCAAAAACAACTCTTTACAAACGGCCAAAGCAGCTCACAAACGTCCGCCATTCACTAATTTCCTAGTTAGCCTCTGAACATCTGTTTGCTGGTGAGCAAATTGTAAGATGGCTAAAATGCTACTAAAATAATGAACATCAAAATTCTATAATTTCAAATCAATACGATTCGCAAAGAGTTCTAAAATTGTTTGCTATTTGGGATTCTTGGTTCGTCTTCGTACGCCATAGGGGTGGGAATTTTCAAGCCCCTATATTTCGGACTGGAGTGAAACTACATAGGACAACTTTTTTGTTATCGATCGTCTTAAATTCGATTTTCATACTTTACACAACACATAATTCAATACGTGAAGCAGGGAGAAGCAAATTTTTTTCATCCGATTTCAAACTTAGTTTCTTTTGGAGTTTTGTATGAAATGTTTTGCGAGCATCCGATTCATTAGCGAATTCGTAATAAACTTGACGCCTGAAAACAAACGCTTTTCGTTTACTTGCGTAGCTCGACCTGAGACAGTAACTTTTGACAATTCAATAAGCTCTTGGAATTTTGTGGAATTTTCTAACGATTTCGTATACGGTGCGGTTTTTTGTTTTCCTTTTTGTATATATTATGCATAAGTACACTATGCATCAGTAAATATTTTTCTTAGAAAAAAATAAAAGTGAGAACCGAAACTATAACGGTACAATTGTTTTACTTCCGGAACGGTTCATTCATTTTATTTTATTTCGGTAAAGTGACAAAAAGTAAACAAAAGAAACCAATCTGGTACATAATTTTACGAAAACAAAAATTCAAAGGCGTTTTTTAGAGGATATGCACTTGCAAAACTTTCACAATACAAATATATACTTGTATGTACGAATATGTACGTAATTTGTCACATACATTTTTATGATAAGCAAACGATAAAAGATTAATGTCACTTTTTTCTCATGATTTTGAATTATACAATTACTTTACCTGCGTGGAATGGATTGTATGCAAGAAATATAAAAATAAATTGTACGACAGGTTCAGGTGATATTGGGTGTGGAGATTTAATACGAGATAGTCAGACGGACGGACTCAACATGGGTAGACCGGTTCGCCTCGTCGGGATGATCAAGAATATTTGTACTTTCTGTGGTTATCTACTTTCTATTATAATACCAATTAGTTATATTAAGTGCGAAGTGTATCAATATGTTGACAGCAATGTTATGGAAGTAAGAGTGAGAAAGTAATACACACTCAGCGATTTCGGAACAAATGATCACTAAAATAAAGGGTCGTACGTAAGGGCAGCTGTTTTTTTTTATCTTCTATATTATAGAGAAGGGTTTAAAAATATGGGAATGTTGAAATTAAAGTAAGAAGGCGGGGAAGTTTTCACCTAGGTTGAATTTAATTAGTCATATGAGTTAGTCAATATGAGTTGTCCAAAGAAAAACGATGCCTAAATTATTTTATTTTATAATTCTACTTTTTAATTTTTAAAAATAGTAGACATATTATGGTAATAATAATTCTCAAGTAAAAACGTAATTTTTATTGACATTATCACATTGTTAGAGTGGAAAAGTACCAATGCGTGCATTTTATTACCAAAAGAGGATTCAGGCAGGGTTATGATTCATCATGGTATTTTTTCCATTCTGATGGAGTATATCTTACATCGATGCCTACATATAGAACAATCGTACACCAGTTTCCATAAGGATATAATCCTGTTCACGTTCGTTGATGATATTGGCGTTCATGGATATTTAGAAAGAGTCACGGCTCATAGCTATAGCGGTGAACGAAAACAAGACGAAATATTTGGTGTCCAGTCGCAGACCTATAATCACACTTGGAGATCAGAATTTCTTTGGGCTCAGAAATCAAAATGGCGGAGATAAATGACTAAAATAAAAATTGTTAGGTCCTGATCTATGGCTCTGAAGCAAGGACGGTGACAACATTGGACACAGCCGCTTTGTGAATGTACGAGAGATTTTTGCAGCATATTTGAATCTATTAAAGTTGTCAAAGATCTTCAGATCCGTAGGAATCACGTGTTGTATAAGTTATACGATGAGATTATTATAGACCAATGCATAAAATTTCAGCGGCTACATTTGGCTGCTTACATTTGACCGGTCCTCTTATAAGGATAGATAAAGTGGAAAAAAATAAATAGAAAATGATTATTCGTCATTCACATAATTAAACAACATAAAATAAATAATAATACAGATAATTGAAAATAGTGAGAGTGTATTATTGTTTTGTAATTGTATGGGTGACACGGAGGGCCAACTACATTACTACGTTGTGTGTTTGACTGTTCTAAATACGATAGTTAATCTGTTAAAATTTTATCTACGATGTTTATAGAATTAGCAATTGAACACCATCACATGTTTATTTAAACTAAATTTTTAATGAATATCAAAAACATATTACGATGCTTTAATTGCATTCAATTCAATTTATATGCCAAGGCAACCAGATGTTACAGTTTATATAAGTTCAGCACTATTTTTGCTCGAAAATAGAAAAATGTACTTTCAAACCATAACTAAAGACAAACTAACCAATTCAACAAGATTATAAGCAAAGCAATGAAAGAAACGATAGTAAAAACTAGAAAACCTAACTTCAATTTGAGGAAAGAAAAACTTTAGCTTTTGAAAAAGAATTTGAAAAAAAAAAACAAAAATAGAAACCGCAAATATAACCTTCAAATGGAGGAAAACGACACAGATCAAAGTCAGCCAAACATGTTTACAAGTGCCATTTCTGGTATATATTCTTCTTCGTTTTGTGAGTCTATGAAATGCAGCAATTTGCCTTAACTTTTGCCAATTTCAAGAGGCAAAACATTCTGTGGTTTTCCCCCATATACATTACAGTTACAAATACTATCGTGTGCATGTGTGTGTGTGTGTGTGGATGCATATAGCTGTGTGTGTTTTCGACTTGAGGTTGACTCAATTGCATTTCCATTGCACGTTTCGTGTTGCTTATGGGCCATAATGGCTCCGAAACACGAAACTGAAACTATTTTGGTTTTCCGGTTCACTACTAATTTTAAATAAATATGCAATTATTTTAAACTGCCGTCCAAATATGATAACTGTTATAGAAGAAATTAGTATTTCGAAGATGATTGAGATACTTTTTTTTTAATTAGAGATAAAATTAAATTTTGTCGGTTTCACTTGAAGCAAAAGTCATTCATTTCTATTTGAAATTTAATTACAACGGTCACAAACAGTAAATAAATAAAATATATTAATGGGTTAAAATTTTATATCTTTCGAGATAAGAGACGCGCGAAAAATTAAAACATTTTAACGCGAATGCATGAAACTGAGGCCAAGTATATAATTGTTTATGCAAAACTTTTGTATAATAAATAATTTGCGAATAACTAAGAAGTAAACTGAGTGCAAAGTATCATCAATTCAAAACGCAGCTCAAGGCTCGCCTCTCTTCCCCGCTCAATGGTGACACACAAGGAAAATATTTTCATTGGCAGCGAAGTATGGAACCTTAGCACCTTTTGTTGCACGTCATATTAAGATAAGTTTTAATTATACAGCAACGAATGCAGCAGCACAGATTGCAACGTGAGCTCAGCTGCGCTGAACTTCGAAACCAGACTTTAAAAGTTTCGCTGGCATACGCTTCGTATGTGCAATCATCAAAAAGTTTGCGCTAAATCACACAAACATACGCAGGGTGAAAGATAGTAAAGAAGACGATGAAGTAGAATAAACTCGAGCATAGTTTCTCATATTCATTCGCAGAAGTTTTAATCAAAACTTATTTGACTTTTCAATTACGCACAGTGTAGTGACAAGATAATTTTTTACGACAGTTGACAGCCGTTTAAAAAAATTCAAACAGAATGTCAAATAAATCTCTTTTTTTTAATGGCATCGCTTGTCGAGTTTTGTCTCAGCTAATTAAGTTCACACATTACAACATCGCATCGAGTGGCGGTCGTTTGGCATACACTATCAATGTGCCTTATAAACGGCAACCTTTATTAACATTAAGGCAAGAAAGTTCGTTTAAATCGCGTGTCCTTTGCCATGAAAATGCAATAAATGCAAATGAGCACGCACGTGTGCGAATATCTATCTGTGCACATAGGGATACTCTACTAAAAATACCTAATAGCGCAGTTTATGCCGCTTGTGAACATATCTACCCACATATACATGTCTAAATTCTATACGAACAGGGTGGGTGATCAACTGAACACGACTCGTTTTTTTTTTGTCCGTCCGTCATCTGGCGCACTCTATCCTCTGACGAACAGCTTCGTCTTTTCACACACATACAAACGAACGCATGTCGCAGTCGGCTGCTTTATACTAAAGAGAAACAAAAATTTTAATTAGCTTTGTTCCATTGGTGTTGTATTTTGACACACTGTACAAATTATAACTCAGAAAGATTCAATAAGTAAGCCAATTTTTTTGCAAAAATTAATGCACAATTATAAAAAAATTTGTATCGGTTTTTATATATACTCCTTCCTTTTTTTGTTTTAAGTATTTATTTGATTCCCCTTCTTTTAAAATTTTACAAAAAAAAAGAAAACATACTTAACTGATGTTCGCGAACATGTTGGCAAGTGCACCCACATCAGTTTCGAGCTTAACGTCGAGCTGCTCGACCGACATGCTTTACAATGTAAATCACGACAGAGAGAATATTTTTTTCTCTATTCTTCCAACAGCATTCTGCCATGCGCTAAACGTTAAAGTGCATAAAATATGTAAATAAGGAAATGAACAATCAAAATTCATCTTTTTCAATGAGAGTATACAGCGGCGCCAAAGCAAAACAATACATTTTCGCCTATTATGGCGTTACTAACATTGACTTTATTGTTGTTAGTTTTTTAGCAAATTTAGAGAGCTGAAAGAAGAAGAATTCTCAGGCCTTTGTAATTGGTTGAGTATGTGACTTGGTTTTTACCTACCTTAGAAGCAATACTTTAGAAAAAAATTGCATTGGTCTTTCCCATTACAGCACAAGGAATCGTTGGACTTATTTCTTCAAGATTCACGTAAAATCCGATTAATACACAACCATATTATGCTTTTTTATATAACACTTACATTTACACGTAAACGTTGATCAATTTATTGAAAACATATACTGCTCTTACATTTATATGACAAGTTAAAGACTTTTTTTAATAACCGCATCTTGAAGAATTTTAAATCCTTAATCGTACGACATTGACAATCGTAAACGATATGTTTGAGGGAAACTCATATCGCTACAAAGGGGTATTTTATGACCGCCCACGAGTTCCGATCTGACACATTCGAGTATACTGCATAATCCAACAATGATTCCGCAACTTAAGGGCCGTTTTCACGACTTTGAAATGCATTAGAAAATACGAATTGGCAAGATATGCTATTGGCGGAATAATATTGAGTAGTGCATGTCACGACTGCACAATTGTAATGAATACATTTTGAGTAGCACTGGAACATATTTCGATTTTTTTTTCTGTTATCGTTCAAAAATCTATCACTGTTATTTTAAAAATTCGATTATTAATCGGTTAGTTTTGTCTTATTTATCGGCCAGATGCTACATGCTCAACAGGTGCACAGTCCATGCACAAATGTAAACGCATAAAAACTATAAATTAGAAAAAAAAAATTGGATGAGAGTGAGCGCCGCAGTTGTAGAAAAATGCGAGCCAATACATGAATATAATATGCATGTTTGCATTTAAAATTTTAATACAAAATTTCAATTTTGCTTTTGCTTTGGTTTTTAATCGATCGAGTTGGCAGGCATCTTTGCAATAAATTTTTAATAAATTTATTGGCTCGCCGAACACAGCAATACGGTTATAGGCTTAATAACAGTCGTGACATTGAAAACTAGGATATCGCGAGAAAAATATGAGCCATAAAGATATAGGCAAGTCATGAGAACGGCCCGAAGACCAACATCTATAAAGAAACAGCCGATAATTTTCATTTTAATTCTGTTTATTTTTTGTGGAATTTTTAAATCCACCTTTAATCAATTAAATCAAGCTTTTTGGCAGAACCTGAATTTTATTTCTTTAATTTTCGTATTTAATAAAGTGTTTTTGTTTCGTCCATAAAAAGTATAGCAATTAAATCCTGCCACCCTGTATACATGTACAATATTTACTCTCAATTCTTTCAGAGTGCTGTCTACTCTACCCACGTTTGTATATTTACGTTCATATTTTTTACATTACACGTAGGAAACATAAAATATTTGGTTACCTTCCATTCAGTCATTTTTAGTGATTATTCGGAACGAGCATTTGAAAAGGTGATGGCGCTGCAATGGCGGCACACCGTGTCGTTCACTCGTAATATCATTAAAATTTTATTAGATATACCTATGCATCGCATGTACATACTTGTATGCGAGAATCTCAGAGTACTGAGATTTTATTTTACGCCTCTTAAATTAAATTATCACCTATTTCTGTTATTAGTATTAAATTTGAGTATATGCTGTAAAATAATTTCAAGGGGTAAGAAACCTTTCTCAGTGGCATTAAGTACTTCTATAGTTAAACAGAACGGAGAATTAAGTTGAATACTGAATTAAAAGTAAGAGTCCTTATATATAACAAAGAAACATAAATACATTTTAGTACATGTGAAACTGTTTTGTTTTGTGATAACAATAAAAGATTCATATTGCAAAATGTTTCAAAAAGTTAAAATTCTTTTTGAGTGTAAAAATTGAAAAAAATTTATGTTAATATTTAAAACTTAAATATTTTTAAAACTGAAAAAAAAAACAAAAGAACTGTTAATTTCGCTCAAGTACTCTAGTAAAATAAGTTCAGTGTATGTTCAAAAGGCCTCTCGATAAAAACTTGAAATTTCGATTATAATAGCACACTTGAGCTTACCAAACCAACTCTTAGGAGGGCGTTCAAGTTCGATAACAATAAGTAATAATAACAAGTAAAATGTTCGATCCAAATGCATTTTATTGTTTATTGAAAGTTTATCTGAAAGTTTATAAAGTATAAATATTCTTGATCAGCTCGACGAGACGAGTCGACCTAGCCAAGTCCGTCTGTCTGTCAGTCTGTTTTTCTGTATGTTGTTGCGCATTTTTTGGGGACCAATTTTAATGCTATTCAGTTGAAATTTCGTACATACAGTTCTTTTTATTGCAGTTTAATAGAGTATCAAGATTGAACCGCCACGACCATATTTGGGGTAGCCCCCATACAAACCCACCATGCAATCTTCTGTTTTTTATGAAATAAATATTAGCTTGAAATTTGATTTGGTGGGTTTTAGTGGACACCGCTTCACTTGGACCGCCCACTTTTTAAGGAAGCTCCTATTCAAACCACCACTTTTATGTTTTGCAATACTATTTAAAATTTCGTGTGAATGGTATTAGAGCTTCGGTTCGACCGGAATTAACTTGTTTTCTTGTTTTTATGATGTATTTAAAAAAATAGAACCTGAAAATGATATACATAGAATGCAAATGTATTATAAGTTTACCTTCTGCGAAAAGGCAGATCCAGAGGACGGAGTCGCCACCATACTGTTGCCGTATCAAGAAGAGTTTGTTTGGATGTTGGTTAAGTCTTTCAATGTATCTTGTGTTGTGTTTTCTTATTTCACCTAATATCGTAGGTATTTGTAGATCTTTAAAGATATTGTTGTTTCTTAAGTACCAAGGAGCACAGGTGATTTTTCTCAGAGTGAGACTTTGGTACTATTGCAGTATGCTGATGTTTGATGCAGCTGCAGTGCCCCAAAACTGTATGTTATATGTCGATTCTGGCTTCAGTATAGCTTTATAAAGCATTATTTTCTTTTCTATGGTTAACTTGGAATTTCGACCTAGCGGAAATTGTAATTCGCTCACTTGACCTACCTGACGTATACAACGAATAGAGTATTGGGTCCAATACACTCTTTTTTTTCTAAAGGAAACCTTTACGCCACACGCGATAAAAGATTGGCTTATCCATGGAGGATGAATTGGGAAATTTCCCACCACCAACCAGCACTTTTGTTTACAAAAAAAAAACATTTTTTTCGCTTCACTTTCATAAAAAAATTGTTTTTTTTTTTAAATATTCTTCCCCACAAGAGTAGTAGAGCTCTTTCAACCACAAACGATCCATCATGCCCATCATACCCTAGGGATTTTATTTCAGCTTTCACTTCGTCCAGTTTAACAAGTGAAATAGGAGAACTAAGTCGAAATGGAGTTTTTAGCTTACAATCGACAATAGCATCTTCAGCATTGCTGCAGAGGACCAGCGAAAGATTCTGTTTTCTCTTGATTGATATGGCACCAGCTTCTGTTTAATGCGAATAAGATGTCGAGCCGGTCATTTTAAATATTTAGCATTCAGCAATCAGGTTCAGTACGTTCAATATTTGCGAGAAAATCTCCAATAGTTTTTCTTCGGCGACCAACGCACTGATCTCATTTGAATACAACGAATAGTTTCAATAAGTGGAAAACTTGTTTGTCTTCCTCAGAGTTGTAGCGATATCAGTTGCTTCATGTATTTTTCTCTGAGCCATTCTATTATATCATCAACATCCTGTTCAGTATTCAGCTCAATGTTTAGATTAACTTGACCGTCCAACCAGCAGCGGAATAACGCCAGTACATACATGGTGTCATCTAATTTTTCTCAAAATGCACGTTTATGACGTTTCATCGCAGAAAGCCCTTTATAGTGACATATTTTTTAAATAACATTACCCTCGGTAGAGAGGTTTGTTTTAATGACCAGGGTATCCTTATGGGACCTAAACTTATTTAATATCACATTTGTTCAATAGTAAATAAAGCAAAAGGTATCCTTGGTCTAAGGAATTTAATGACTCTTATACCACTAAACTCCTCTATACTTCTCTTGTTTGTTCGATTTTAGAATTTGGCTCCTGTATTTGGAAACCATACTATTCTATTCGCGAGGATCGTACTGAGTCAGTTCTTAAACAGCTTCTTCTGTTTGCTCTTAGGAGTATCAATTGGGTTCCCGAAATAAATCTTCCACCATATCCTGACAGGTTAAAATTAATTGATCTACCAACCCTCTTATCACGCCGTTCTATGATCTCTGTTGCTTCTCTTCACAATATTCTTATTGGGGAGATTGATTCTCCCTACTTACTTCTGTCCATATTACTAAATGTCTCCATTATGAAAACACACCACTTCGCGCCAATCAAATTGCCCTTTTATACTCAATAATTCACTCCGAGCTCTTTGTTCTATCCACAATAAGTTTTCACCCTATTATTCTTATAACTCTTCCTTACACTATGTAAAAAACTTTATACTGACAAATCACTATTCAATAAATTTGTAAATTTAGCAGTAAGCAATTTTAAGATTACCAGTGACTGTACGTAACTCAATGGCGGTAACTTGTGCCCACGGTTAAACAGTGGACCTGCATGTTTCAAATTTTATACCACTTTGGACGATCACAGTTGTTCCTACTCAAGCTGTTCCTTCAGGATGATCTGTCGACACCACTTCAAAGCCATGTATCTTAAAGTATGAGCGTACCGCAAAATGTATTTTAGAAAGAAGTACAATAACTACGTTCTACGACTTAATGACATGTTCAAATTCAAATTTATGTAATATATAAAAAAAAAACATAAAGTAAAAAAAATGAAATAAAATTCAAGCAATAATACCAAGAAGATAAAAGAAGTTTTCTCGAAATTCGTCCGAGGTAGGGGCATCTCAATGTACATTCCCAGCGGCTAACTGATTTTCAAGTTCATGCTTTGGAAGCACAAGCCAGAATTTCGATCTGAAGTCAAAATATATGAACTTAATCAGCTTGCATTAGATCGATAAGCACGAATCCAGGGACTTACTTTTCATCAAAATAATATGTTTCTAAGATAGGCGGATGGTATTTAGCACATATGTGAAGGGCAAAGTACATATTCGGGATCAGCGCGACAAGACGAGTCGATATAGCCATGTCCATCCATCTAGAGAATATTTAGACAAACTAAACTCACGTTGTAGGATCTCTAGGTACCGCTTTGCTACAAGAGTAACTTGGAATTTCGTAGCTCGCAACAGTTTACCGCAGTGGTAAAAATATAACATATTCAGTTGGTATTTTTTTTCGCTAAATTTGTTACACTTGTATAGTACGCCGTGACTCGAAAAAGTTTTTATAATTATATAGTAAGCCTTGATTTTACTTAAACAATTCTTAGCATTCTTTGTAAAATAGTTTGTAGAAAGCAAACATTGTAGGCAAATATGTACGTAGATGAAGTTAAGAACAAATTTTTGAAGTCCCGCCCACAATACGGCTATATTCTTAGTATTCAGGTTTTTAAAGGTAAACTGGCTGAAAGAGTTTATTAGTATGAACAAAAATATGGTTTGTACTGGGTATAATATAGTCGAGCATCTCGACTATAGTTCTTTCTTGTGTTATATATATTAGATTATAAATTTAATTCAAATGTACAATAAACTCTAAAAACAATAAACTAACTAACTAAGGCTTAATCGATGTCATTCAAATTTTATTTCTGTTTAAAAACTGGATTTATTCCGTGAGATATCAACTTAAAAATGGTCATTGGGCCTGTCATATCCACCACTTTTATACTTACATGCCGCCCACATTTGTAAATTTATTCTCCAAGTGGAAGAACGGACTACAAACCTACTCTTAAATCAGATTTTGGAAATTTTTTTTTATTCAATACAAATGAATCAACAGATGATCTTGCCAAATAATACTTAACGTACATGATATTCCAATCACAGTAAAACAATCACTTATCTTATTTATCTATTTATCTGATAATCAAACAACGTTTGTTACTCTTAGCCCATTGCAATCTTATCAACCGTTCATAAATTCCTGAATCAGTTAACTTCTTTTCTTTTTTTCAATTAGACTTATTTTTATACTAATTGGAATGGCAACGCTACTCTTCACTAAACCAGATATTATCAGTATGGCCGCTACATACTCGTACCTTTTGAACTTATTGAATTTTATTAATATTTTTTGGAATGCATTCAAAGTCTCCATCCACAGTCAATATATTGACATTTGAATTTACCTTTTGCATACAAAATTTAATTTAATCAGTTTGAAAACACTTTCTTCCTTTTCAATCTGCCATTTGCTTCGCATAACTGGCAATCATGCTTTGAAGGGCTAGCATCGAGGAAAAATACGAGGTCAGTGTGATTGGCTGGTGAAAATTATTGCGATTTAATAAATAGAAGGTAAATCTCCCATACAAAAATTCATTGTGTTTTTGGCAAAAACTAATTTTCAAACAGCAATTATAATCTATACTAATAATTTTATATATATATATAGACAATCTAAACTCACGTTGAGAGAGAGAGAGAGAGGATTTTGTTAGTTTTTTTTTTTATTTTGTATTTGAAAAACTCTTTCACTATTTGAAAATTATTTGAAAAAAATGGGCCCATACATTATTCTGCCAAACATTGAGCTCACTCAGTTGTTCAACGTTTTAAAAGGCTTACTTGGTCTTACTCTTTAACTAAAGCTTCTTTTAGCTGCTTTGTGGTCCCGAACTGCAGGTTATTGTTACAAACTTTTTCTGAAAGGATTAAGATCGTCGATTGGGCTTAGATCCATGATAGTCGCTGACCACTACAATGCCAGTGTATTTCTCTACGACACTATTTATTTTTTTAAATATCCAATTATCCCCAAGCAAGCTGTCAGCTAGATCTATAAGCACAGTATCTAATATGTCTACATATACATACGTCTGCATTTTTATGGTTTATATAAAGCAAAGCAGAGACTCTAAAGCATCTCAAATCATCATAGATCTTCCACCATGCTTTCACTTATGTAGTGTTCACCGTGGTTGCCCAAAATTGCGCAGATACCTACGGAAACCTTCGGGACCGTCAAAATGTAACTTTTTTTCGTTAGAAAAAATGACTTGTTCAAAACTTATATTATTCAGCAAAAGCTACAAGGGCCTTAAAAAGGATTTCAGTAGCTTTAGGGTAGCATATGAGAACAATTTCGACTAAAATTTTGACTAAAACACGTCTCGGCTATATTAAGTTAAAAGTGGTGTTTAATTTCCATGCAAGACATATTTTTTTAAACCGCCAGACGTCGAATTTTTCTTTTGCTCCTTTCATCGATATTATTCGGACCGTCTCCGCGCTTATTTTCATCATAATTATTTTCGATATAGTTTGAAATTATATTTCGATGCCGTTTGACCCTGGCAGCGGTAAATGCAATTTTAGTGCCAGCTTCATACAAATTCTTAATCATACCGCACTCTTTTTCTGGTAAACTAAAAAATACAATAACTTAACCACTTAACCGGTGTTGTTTGCATATTTAATTATGTTCTAAGAAAATCATGAGCATCTATTGAAATTTATGATACCAAAATTAAACATAACCCGCAACCAAAAATTTTTACATACCGACAAAATGTTCCACAGAATTACTTCTTTCTCTAACGGATTTTTACGGGTCTTTCACAGACTAGTAGAGGACTTTTCACAGATCTCATTTTCGAGAAAAAACAAATATCTTACCATCTATTTGATGCAGATGGAAGAGATTTGGTACATATGTATGTGGCATCGGGATAAACCACTCAAAAATTATGCGGTGTCGCTCCATATAAGGGAAAGACAAAGTATAGTTATTGACCATCTATGCGTTCGTCTTTTGTAGAAATTTGAATATGTTCAAATGATATGAAACGAAAAAATCTCACAGCATCCATGACTACATGAAATCTAAATAGATTGTTTTTAAGTAATGGCAGTTTACATGTAAAATATATTTTTGCAGACTTATCATACCACCCTAGTAATACACAATATTAAGTTTATATCTGGATACTATGTATATATTTTTTGAACACTATGAATGAAGCACTTTTGATGCCTTACTGACGCACAAAAAATCAATAAATACGCATAGAGTGGAGTGTGGCTACACGGCGACGCTTTTTCATAACGTTCGCCTTTGACCGCATTTGAATTGAAATTGTACTCAAATCGCACTCAAGGACAGCAATAACTTTACAAATTGCGCACAAATAAATATCGTATATACCCATACAATACGTGCATTTCTCTGGTGTATCTAGATTGAATATTTCATTTTTTTTTCCATAGAGACCGAAAACTATCTCAGCCAAGTTTCGCTTTTATTAACTCTTTGACTCTTTCTGACCGCAGATGTAAATAAAATAGAAAATAGAGGAAAAAACTTAAAAGTTTTTGCTGTGGGAAAATCAAATAAAATAGAACAACGCCTCAGAAGGCAAAGAAAAACTTGTTGTCGTCGAGAAACTTTTGCAATGTTTTATTTATATAGTTTAATCTTTGTCTTTGTCTTTGTCTGTTTCAGAATTTTCCACTTAAACTTGTTTAAATTATATTGCTTTATTTGCCCTTATTAGTATTATTATCTTTTAAAGTTAAAAACAAAAAATCCAGGCGCATTATGTTGGCAGATTTTGAGCGAGCCACATATGGCGCATATATGAAAGCTTTCAATTTAATATCCTTAACGTCTGGCTTCCTTTTCTCTAATCTTGAGCATTATACTGGGTATATACACATATTCGCCTTAAAATAATAGGCTTTGACTTTGAAGCGCTTTCATACTGAGGCCCGTTGCTCCGTATTTCTCGTTACTAAGCTGCTTCGCTGCTAATTTAATCGCATTTCACTCATTTGGCGATAAATTGAATTTTTCGTGCTCACATTGAAAATCGAATTAAAGTCAAATTTTTATGGCAAACAATGTCTAAGAAATGTGTCCTTCGTTCTTCGATTTCATTAAATATCAGACAGATTTAATTTTGATTTGTGCGGAAATCGTTTTCATCTGTTAGGAAAGCAGTAGAAAACACCATCTTCCGCATGATTATCGTCACCATCAGTTTCATCGTCAAGTGCAGAGATTAGTAATCATTATAAGAAATTCAGAATGCTTGGAATTTCTTACGCTTGAATATTTACTGGCAATACAAGAAATAAAAAAACAATATATAAAAGGAAATGTCCCCTGTATGTATTTACCACCCACACCATTAGAATATTATAGATTATTAGCTTTGGCTTTGTATCTGTGGGCGAAAACTTTTCGCTTGGTGTCTTTAAGCATTGAAGAAGTTTCATTGCCGGCAGTTTTTTTTTTGGATCTGAATGCTCACACCCAAATGATAATTAGGCGCACGCAGAATGTAGACAACAGCTACAAAATGAAAATGATTTATGGTGTATTTATTGTAATGGTTTTCAGTTCAGCTATTTATTATATTTATTGCCGAAGGGGACGTATGCGTAATAATAAAGCGACGCCATAACCAGCGCCTTTACATAGCACATAGTGCGTATACGTAATCTGTAGGAGCTTTAAATACATGTGTAGCTCAACAGAATGGTTAATTACACATTCCGGCAAAAATGCAGCAGAACCATCGAAACTACACACAAATGCAGTAAAAAAATGTTTATCTAGCTGATGCTCTTAAATGCTGCCATTTTCGCTTATGCATTTCACTTCACTCCGATTTTATTCACGCCATTATATAAAACCACTTAAGCGCAAATCCCCATCCATCAGAAGAGCGCATCGCTTCATGCCGCTGTTGAGCCAGCAGCATTTTAGCCGGCATGGATTCATCTAAATGAATGCCAGTTCCAGTGAAAGGTTCAAACTAACTATGATAAACTGCAGCTGCTGTATTTAAAAGGGTAAAAGAAATGGAAATGATTTTCAAATGATGACAATCAACAGCACAAATAAGAACAATTCCATGAATCATGCACACCAAACCCTGCATAAATCATCCATAGAGAAGCATAAAATAAACAGAATAAAATTTATTGTCCTCTGGCGAATGCACTTTGCTTTTTGAAAATTAAATACATTTTTAATCAGTCCTATAAACTCAAAATTATTGTACGATAATCCAACTTTATGATACTTACAAAGAAAATTATCTATTATCTATGCTCAAAACTACGTCCGAACACTCACTCAACAAGAATAATTGCTACGTTTAGTGACAACAAACCCTAAATGCTCTTCACAAATGTAGCAAAAATAGTTCAATCATAAAATAGTTACAAAAAGTCACTAAACCAAGTTCCGAATCTATATCTCAGAATTACACTCTCTAAAAACTTGTTCGACTTCGATATCTAAGAAACAGTAGAAACAGTTAGCATTTAATTTCATTGGCTTTCAGAGAGAAAGGAAAGAAGGGGGAAAATGGGTCGACCATTCGCAGCTTTCAAAAATTTACTGCTGACCACTGAAACTTTATTATTAGATCTCACACACCAGTCACGTTCAAGTGAAGCATTGATTTGAGCAATAACTTCACTTCACTACGAGACAGCGTAGTTTCCTACTAACCACGAAACCGCATCCAAATTCGTGCTTGCTCGCATGGCAACTATAATAGATGTCACAGGATGCCATTTTTGAGCAGCCCTGACCTATCCACCGCGTTTCCTGTATTGCGGCTATGTCAGCCTTGAATTTTTCGAGGGATTCAACACCATCACAATGGAGGAACAGTACAATCCAGGTGCATATCCGCAAATCGTTTGCGGGGGTCGTTATCAAAGGAATATTGTATTCGATGCTTCCTCTGTGTCTTCACTGATAAGTGTTGTTTTGTGGTGGCGCGAATCAAACCCAGCGCCAACCAACCTCTAATTAAGGGGAGTGTTTGCCTATCTTTAGAATGTTTGAGCACTTAATGTTTAAATTTACACAGTGGCAAGTTTATCACAACATTATTTGTGGTCGTACATTCATTCGTTGAAACTTCTAAAAATTTAATGAAGTTGATTCATAATTATCCGAATCTATATAGAGTGGAAACAACGAAAAATTTTTCTTACAAAAAGATCAAAATAGTTGTGGTCGTGGTACATAATTTATGAAGTATGTTTAAACAGCATAATTCAGATGGACAAACAGATAGGTATGACTAGATCGATTATTGAGGATTCCAAACGATTCTACCAGATACGAGTGCGGGGCGAATCAACGCAATATATTATAGAATATCCTTTAAATAGAATACTTACTATTTACATAATATTTAAAGAATAAAAAATGCTTCTATATTAAAGTATAAGATAAGTATACTATTTAAAAACAATTTCAAATAAAGAAAAGTTATGTAATATTTTTATTCATAATACAAGTATGTTTAGATACCTTGGAAAATGTTTCTATCTATGATAAATACTGATTGAAACTTTATTTAAATAGGGTTTTCAATAGATATACAAGAACCAACTACATATGTATTTCATATTGCATTCGCCTAAACATATATTATTTGTATTGCATTCGCGCCAACTTGAGTCGAGTCAGATGCAAGTTTCACGTCAGCAATCATTTATCACAAGTCTCAGTATCTCTTACCAGACATTGCACTAAATGATCAATTGATTTAAGTGGCAATAAAGACTCCACTCCACACTTGGCTCCAAATCTTAAATCAGAACCAGACATAAAAAATGTTCTAAAAATTAGAAGCGCAGCGAAGGCGATTGGAGGAAAGAAAATCTCTGCAGTAGCATAAAAAATGCGCGACTGGAAGCGCATAAGTTGCTCCTGCGACTATTAAATAGTGCCAGAGGTCGGAAACGGAAGCAGGAGAAGATACGTCTGAAGCGACGGACTTCTTCACGGTCTTTCATAAGAAATTGTGCTCTGGAGAATCGCTTGTAAATCACGGCAAAAAAATAAAAACACACACGCATACACAGACAGGCATAACATCTCAGCCAAACATACTCCTATATATATATATATATATATATATATATATATATATATATATATATATATATATATATATATATATATATATATATATATATATAAATAAGCTAAAGGACGAGTTAAGAATGTGCCGCTGCACTCCATATAAATTTCAAAGTTCGAATGTGTACTACATACACATACCATATACACATATATTTAGATAATATACTAGGTTATATTGAAAAATTAATGCTGCTTCCAAGGAAAAGTTATAATCTGCAGCAATGAAAGAAAAAAGAATTTAGATAGAAAAAGTAAGACATGTATTATATGGCATAGAATTAGTATGTATACTCACATACACATATATACATATTGTATATATTTATCTAGCCAGCGTAACAGATACGCTTCGATGCACGGCGCAATGCTAAGAAAAAATTTATAAGTGCATCGAAGGGCAGCGCTTGTCTGTTTCACTTGCTGATGACTTTGCAATTGAGGCATTGAGCAAAAGGTTCTTAATATACATTTTCTATAAAAATTAAAATAAGAAACAAATATTGCACTTCAACGCTTTTAGAATTAAATACATAGAGATTTATGTGAGAAAGTATTTATGACACATTTACGAAACAGGTCTAAAACAATTTCTTAAAGAAAATTTAACTTTAAATGCTTAAATTAAAAGTAAGTATGTGCTTGTGAAAATTTAAAGCTTTAATCTTGTTTAGAAGTCTACTTTTGCATTTAAGTAGTAGAACAACAAAGAACTTTGGAGATATACCTCAATTTCTTTACCTTACAATAGTACGTTCGCAAAAGGACTACGAAGGTTGACTTTTATAATGTGCGCATTATAATGAATAGTAGTTTATCTTTGAAAATGGCAATTTGTTTTTCAAAATATTCTCCATGAAGATTAATACAGTTATTCGTTTGAACCAATTTTCTAAATACTTACATTTGAAACGTAGAAGAGGGTACCTCCAAAACGAGCTGTTTAAAGGTTTCAAATTCCGGCGTCGAAAATCGTAAATGTCACGTAAACGGATGTTAAATCAGTACTGTAAAACGGATGATCTACTTCTAGCAAACAAACGCTTATGTACCGCTCAGAATGTACCATCCTACGTTGCTCTATGAAGCAGTTGTTCCAATAAAACAGGCGGCACACTTTGTTGCAAACAACAACAACACCTTTTGATGGATGAGGCTCGTCTTGAAAATTCCACACAGTAGATTGCTCTTCTGTTTCGGGCTCATATGCGACTGATCCATGATTCGTCACCTTTTGTCAGACGTCTTTTAAACCACCGCGGCTGTATTTGGTTCAAATTTAATTGAGATTGCTGATGTGTGCGAACTCGAATTGTCTTGGTGAAAAATGATTGGACATCGCCGAATTTCTTATTTCTTCGAAGAATCATTCAGAATTGACCATTCTACGTTTCACTAACGGTTCGGCGGCAACTAGCTCAAATGCGAAGATCCATGATTGGACACGTGTAACATCCTTATAAACGTCTTTTAAAGCACCGCAATCAAATTTTTTACAATATTACTTTGAACCAACCAATATAAACCATTTTTTGAGCAATTTTTTGACGAGCAAATGTTAAATGTTATTTTGAATGTACATTAGTGAAACTTAGACCTACGAATTTTTCAAGCCCAAAGTCGATGACGAAGAAACTGCCGAAACAGCGAATTTCTCCTGGCGACCAGAAGAGAGAGTAAAAGTGAGTTTGACAGCCCACAAGGTTATAACCACCGGTATGCGTATTGTATAATTCTTAATTCTTGAAATAGGTAAAACTAACTTACATTATGGTGAACTATGCGACTGATTTGACACCGATTTAAAACATAAGTGATATCGTTTAAAGAAAAAAGTGCTCATCTACCAGGACAACGCACTGGTTCACAAGTCAGCAGTTACAATGGTAAAATTACATGAATTCTGCTACGAATTGGTACCACATCCATTATAGTATGTTTCAGATTTGGGCGACATGTGAGTTCGACAGAATTCTATTATTTGAAGCTTTGAACCTCTAATATTCTTACTCCTAGCATTTTTAAACTCTTGACACGTAGTGTGAATTTTATTACAATTTTGTCACGGAGTTTGTGACACATGCGAGCTCTATGTGGCGAATCAAACTAGGAAAGTCGGTTTTTTCAGCCTATCTCTTTGTCGGTATGTCTGTCTGTCTGTCCCCTGTCAGTGTCAATCAAAACTAATCACTCAGTTCTTACGATATCTATATAAAATCGGGTATGGAAACATCATTTGTTCCTATGCTGAACATATGTCACAAAGAATATGCCACGCTCACTTTTCTGGTTTTGTATGAAAACTTTTTTCATTACAGACAATATGCCGTGTAACGTAAATTTTGCTACGAATAGTTAAAACTTTTCTCAGATAATGGAAAATGTTGTTTTAAACATATCCGTAGCTAAATCTGTGGTACAATCCATGTACAATATATTAAGAAAGCTCAACATTTCAAATAAATTCTGCACTTAAGCACAATTTAAATTACGATGTAAAATATAAAATATATCTTTTAGCATTACATCTGCTTTAGCACATCAAGAGCCCTCTCTCAATTCCTAACTTTGTTTTCCATGTACACTTAGGGTAAATGGGTATAGTAAGCTTGTGCAAATGTATGTGACAGGCAGAAGGAAAGAACCCCATATAGTAGTTATATTTTTTATTAGCTTTTATTCAGAAGCTAAGTCGATATAGCCGTGTCCGTCTGGCCATCTGTTTGAACATCGAGATCTTAGATTCTATAAGCAAAGATACCTCAAGTTTTAATATTTCGACTCACTTCATCCCTCTTTAGTTAAAGTGAATTAAATTAACGTGCTAAACACACTAGGTATAACTATAATACAAATGCACTCCCACTTTTTAATGATTTTTTGTTTTGTCTTTATTATAAATTAAACTACAAAAGCCAATTTTGGTAAATATTATGTCAATCCTAATAAAATATCCCACATATATTCAGATCAGCGCATTATAAAATATAACACACATACAAATATGTTTTAAATAAAGATCATTAGATAAGGTACAGAGTATCTCAAAGTCGTTCTATTGAGTTTTTTTTTTTCTATCTACAGTTACGTTTAGCTTAAAAGCACAACAATTGCTGCTGCTGGCGAAATATACGAGTACTCAAAGCACATTTTTCCACAGGTTCATTTCATGCTCAAACTACTGCTCCATCCCACATTTAGAATAGTATGATGGAAACCTCTCTTCCACCACCTACAAAAATAATTTCGCGTTGAAAACAAGGTTAAAAGGTGTTACAACATTTAAAACGCTTGAGGATGTTTAAACTTTTAAAAGTTGTGCGATTTATTTTTTATGGTGTATAAACTCAAACCATTTTTAGTTTAAGGATGCCAAGTTTTGAGCTGGTGCAGACATTAAAACTCAAATTGAAAATCATTTTTCCAGACAGTTGTACAAAAATTAAAAGTTAAAGTTGCGCAATAGAGCGTTCAGTCAATAAAAATAAAAGCTATACAGAAGACTCGTAGCTGGGTTGGCGGCAGCAGTAATAAAAAGATAAGAAAACTGCAATGTATGCTCGAGATATATTTTTAGTGCTTATTTGCATAGAAGATTCTTAGATTTGGGCATGGAAAAGGAGAATTTGGAGAAAGAGAGATGAAATCCGAGAACAATAGAATATGACTGAAATGGCGCCGGCTGGGAATAAACTACCGAAGCAGGAAACCATTCAGTGAGTCTACTAATTGTCTTGCTGCTGCCTGGCTAAGCCAAAAGCTTTAGCAGCCAGATAAGCTTCGTGTGTCTACAGAAAAATGAATAAATTGAAAAGCAAATAAAATGCTCTTAAATTCGCTTTTCTTATATATTTTTTACATCTTTTTTACATTGTTTGCACGACTAATTGATGCAGTGCTTATGTACTTTTCAATTACACAGCTGGCAGCGCAATACCTTGAAGCGAAAACAGTAGTAGGGCATCGCTGTACTACTTATGAGTATTTTAGATTGTGAAGTGAATTCATGGAAAATAAAGAACGGTTACACTTAAAGATATTCTCGTCGAATTTATGTAACAAATTCAAAATGGATTGCAAAGAGTGCCCCATGGAGGTAAAAGGAAATGGGTGCCTTGAAGGGCTGCAGGAAGTTAGTGCCACAAAGTGTCATACTAGAATGACAACTATTGCAATTGCGGCAGCAACTGCAACATTGTCCTAGCCATCTAAATATACTTATACTTACTTATAAGTTGACATCGATGTCGTTATCGGCACCGCCGACATTATCAATGCTGATTAAAATGTCAGTTCGAACGCTGGCATCAAATTTGAAGTGGCGGTGCAGAGCACAAAATAATTGAGACGTCAACGAGGCTACCATTGAGCATATTGAATAGTGAAACAGTGGCTCTAAACGTATTTTCAATTGGAAAGACTATCGAAAGTCGTGTTAGTTACTTGTATTTTATGTATTTTTGAAAAATCAAGAAATGGTTCAGGACGATCGATAGGCATGGAGACGAGAAAACTTAAAAGGCAAGGTAACGCCATGAAAGGTTGAATGAAATGTCACTACCATACACAGAAATTCGTTATGCGATTCTTAACGGTTTTCGGCATCAACTCAATCCAGTACTAGTTTTCAATGAATACCAAATTATCAAACTACATATGAAACAAATGAACCATCTCTTAAACCTGGTTTTCAAGATTCCAGACTGTGCATTTCTCCATAGCTGACGAGCCTCGAGAAGGTCACCCAAAATATTCGACCGAGGAGAGAAAAGTATCTTTGATAATGTCTTAAGTTGAGGAATAATCACGTTTGGCACAAAAAATGATTGCTGAGGAACTGGAACTAAATGTCGTGTTCGAAAACTGCAAAAAATACGAGTGTCCTACGCGAAAAACGGAACTTTTTCATTAAAACTGTGCCTGAAATCATCAATGACCAGCCGAAATAATGGAGTTGGATTTGAGCATTTCAAAACATCTATTTATCAAATTTTGACTGAATATTTTCACTACCGAAATTTGTGTGAACGATTTATTCCGCACAAGTTGAATGTCGACCAAATAAATTAGAATTGTGAACTTAACTAAATATACGAATAAACCATTCTCCGTATTTGCCTGATTTGGTACCGTCCGATTTTTATCTTTTTGCAAAAATGCTCTTGCCCATGAGGGGAAAAGCTTGTACCGACATACTGAACATACTTACTGTCACTTCAGATGCAATAACTCCGCTTAAAATGGTCCAAATGTCATTAGCCTGAAACTAAGGAAACAAAAGTTCCGTTTAGGAAGAATCAAAGTAAAATATGTTAAGTTTTTTTTTTTTTTTTTTTTTTGTGAATCTTCATTATTTTTTATATTCTCTACATAATCACCACTAATTTCAATAAAATTCCTTAGTCTGCAGATCCAGCTATCAAAATAGTGCTCAAATTCTACAGTAAATGCATCAATTATTTCCGCATTGCTACTAAATACTTTTCCACTTTCATTTTTTTTAGTTTTTGGGAATAATCAGAGATCACAAGGCACTCTTCTTGTATATGATCCAAAGTTGTTATTATATTGTAATAGAAAATAGTGGCGTTCCTTTAAATTTGAAAACCAAAAACCTCAATTAGCAGGTACTTCCACTTGATAGACATTACAATGATGGATTCATGAACACTGAGCTCATGAGGTAATTCGAACCATCTGTGAAGATTATGACTACATCTTCTTGATTGTTAACAATAGTTTGTTTGTTCAGTGTTGTAAAAGTTCAGATTAAGAATACAATAATCAATAATTTTCGGAAGATCATGTTGCGTTCGCTGTAATGTTGAGCGGCTCGAGATGGCACAGTGCTATTTCAAAGTGTCTTCTAGCCTACGACCGACTAAGGAAAGTGTGGTTGAAAAACTGCAAGATTTTTTAGAAGTTTACAGCTTGCAAGTAAAAAACATATCGTTATTATCGGCCCATTTAATTGAAAGATATATTATTAATATATATTTGACAAAGGCAAAAGTTTTAAATGTTTTATACAAAATTTGTGATTAAAACTACAGCGAGAAAAAATGTCACCAATATAAATCATCAAAATTTAATTTTTTATCAAAAACTGGTTAATCGTAAAGTCATCAATATGACTTGTTCGAAAATAATTAAAATGTTCGATAATATTAAAAGGATATTGCTTAATATTAATATAACATTTTTGCATATATCATTTTAACATTTATATATCTAAAGAATATTTGCAAACTATTTTAATTAAATATTTAGAAATATCAATATTTAAATATCATATTAATATTAGTATATAACATTTAAAAAGATTAGTCACGATTTTTCTATTTGTTCGCGTATAAACTTTGGCTTCTGGCTGGCGTTCCCTGATATGCTCATGTACTGTTGTTTTAATAATTCCCTTTTGTTATGAAATTCTTCATCGATTTGGAGTAATTTTCTCTGGTTGATGAAACTTTCATTCGAACCATGACAAGACTAGACCAATTCTCCGCTGACTTGCTATGTTTAGTCATCTTAACAACCTCGGCTAACAGGCAACCAACAAATCGAGTTTCCGAATCACAGGCAATTGCTATTCTCATCGAGTGTCACCCAAAACAATAAACAATATTTTTTTGTTTTCTTTTTTTAAATTAGACACTCTTCATCCCTTTTGGTTTATCTATTTTCGAAGATCAATACGATATTTTTTAAATTAATTTGAAACGTTTTCATATCATTTCATGGTAACGATATGATCTTCTTCCAATCTGTATTTGCATGTACGAAAGACACCAAATATATAATATAGCAAACTTTGATGTACCTTATAACTAATAAAGTTGAACATTATATTGCATATTCGAATTGTCGCATGAAGATGACTGTATCTGGAAGTTATTTTCATACAATAATCATTAATCTAGATACTAACCAATGCAATACAATATTTGAATTATCATTACCACTGTGCAAGGATTTTATTACAATGGCCTTAATTCATAGTTTGAAAAATGCCAATAATTGCCTCGAAGCTAATAAAATGACTGTCCTAATCGTGAAGTTGAATAAAAATCAATTGCAAATAGAATGAAAAAAAAAAGAAGTAAAGAGTATGCAAATCATTTTTAATTAAATTTTGCATCTGCGATATGAGAGAAAAACTGATAAGAGCCAATAATTAAACAGGCTCATCGAAGCGGCAAAAGTAAAATTCATGCGAATTATTAATAATATCTAAAATGTTCAGTTCGAGTAGAATTATATTGGCTTTAATCTTAAAGCGAGCGACTGACCAGAGGACGAAATGGTGAACAATATACCCAGACTAGCCCGCATAATACTTTGTAATATTCACAGCTGGCATTGTGGCATTTCAACGCCACAGAAGCACACACTAATACAGATTCATTGAGATACAAATAACCACATAGATACACACACACACACACACATACACACACACAGATACAAAGCATTTTTGATAGCCATAAGTGAACCAAGTGAGCAGTATCCGTTTCTCCATTAGCCCACAAATGAATTATTATTACGAGTATGTATGGTATATAAAATTTTGCACACAAACCAAAAATTTAAATGTTTGTTAATAATTTCAATGCTCTGCAATATTTGCACTTAGCTCTAATTGAACCATTTACTAATTTGTTGAAATGGAAACTTCAAATGCAGGCGATGTTTGTGTGGACAACTTTGCGTATGATTAATATTTAATATTGCGGGTTACTGGTTTCAATGAAAATCAAAATTAAACTCAATTTTATGAAAACATATTAAAATTGCAATTGCAAATAATTCTGAGACCGCAATAAATACACACACACACACACATTCATATCTGTACAATACTCGTACATACACGCAGAGTCAATGAAAGTCATACAAACTCTGCAAATAAGAGTAGCTTCAGCAACGACACTATACGACCACAATTCACAGCACACCCGTACAGATAGTACAGATACAAACGTAGAGGAGCAGTGGTTTGAGTGTAGATACATGAGGTATTGCAGTTCTTGTGTCGTCGTAAATGTCAATTGCAACTGCCACAAACTGCATGAATGCTGAAGAAGCAAACAGGAAAAGAAAAAAACGTCTAAAACGGATTGAGCAGCACAAACAAGAAACGCACGAGAGTAATACGTCAACTACATACAAAGGCGGAGCACGTTCTTTGTGGCAGTGCTAACAATGTCTTCTGCGCGCTCAATTGCAATAAAAATATACAAAAAAATAAAAAAATCTTTCTGGATGCTTCGCTTTGGGAGCTTAAAGTTTATGTGCAGAGATCCTTTTTTATAGTTCACTCTAGGATTTAAGTAAAGCCACACTGTATGCTATACTGTTAAAGCTTCTGTCTTCTGGACACAGAAAATGAAATATCAGGCAAATGGCCCTGCAGCTTTCAACACAAAACATTGCTCGTTTCAGTAAATTTTCGATAAAAAATTGACAACGATGTGTCTCTATCCACCTGCACAGAAAAAAATGGCGCTAAATTTGAATCATGCACTCTTGTTAGGACACCCTGCATAAATAGGAAAGAATAAATTTTGACGTACTATCTTAAAGTGTCTAAAATACACCTTTCACACATTTGATCAAATGTGTGACTTTATAATGTGATCACATACGTCTGTTCAGAACGAAAAAATAAAAATCACATCGAGGAACAAGAAGCGATGTGACGAAAATCAAAACTTTATCATTTGTGATCAAGCAGTAAATTCGTCAAATACGTCCGTCGATTTTCCGTCACATCACGAATTTGATCAAATGTGTGGAGGTGTATTTGACCCTTAAGTGCTGTAGGGATTAATTAGTAGACAAAAACAAGTTTGTCTAATTTTCAGCTATTTTGGCTTTATAATTCACAAAAAATGTTTATACATTGTCTGTTAACCACTTGTGCAGCTCTTTATGATTGCTTTACCTGGTTTTTACCTACTTTAGACGCAATACTTTAGAAAAAAAATTACATTCGTCCCTGCTTCTTTTTACATTCTTCCCAACGAAATAAAAAAAACGAACGAATATGTTCTGTTTAAGCGGGTTAAAAATGGTGTGAATAATTTTCATTTGCGTATTTATAAAAAAAATAAATCGTCCGTGCATAAGAAGCAGCCACATCAAATTTAAAATTGACATTGGATGTAATAAAAAATGTTTTCATACATAAACCCAAAAATTAGCAGTGCATTTGTATAAGGACTACCCATAAAAATATGCGGTACGCCTTCCAATATATATATATATATTACGTCGAAGTAGGCAATACGTTTATAGGCTTAATAACAGATATGACATTGAAAACTACTAGTGTGAAAAAAATTAATTATAAAGATATAGGCAAGTCGTGAAAATTGCCCTTATAATAACTTAGACACTTCACCAATCCATAAATAACTTCAGCAGATAACAATCCACCATAACCGAATTAACAGTTTAGCCCGTTTCGCCTTCTCAGTTTTACCATTTTTTTTTTTTTTTCAAAAGAAATAATATTATTTATTAAACGAAATATTTGAAAGTAGGCGATTAGTGTCCTGCTACCTTGTAGGCAACTTAATCTAATCAGAAATAGGAAACGATTATTTACAGCTATATACATAGGTTATATACAGATTTTAGGAGAGAGTAAGTAAGTAAGTTTTGAAGGGTGTTTGACTATTAACTATGGATGCTGGACCGGGTCAGCAGGTCTTGAGGGTGGTAGCGTTTGAGTCTTCTTCTCGTCAGTTTTATTGGGAATACATATATGAAAATTATTTTCAAAATCGGAAAATGACGCTTTAAACAAATTTATTTATTGATTATTAGTCAAATTTTGCTGAACACAGTGTTTTCAAAATTAAGAACCGTGCACAAGTTGCTCAAATACCCATTGAACGCTATTGATTTTGCTGAATAAACCAAGCATGCCGAATGCAATGAGTAAGTTTGTTTTCCACTTAAATCGGAACACAATTTCCGAACAATAAAAATCAACAGCATCAATAACAACAACAACAACAATGAAGGAGTCAAAATTAACCAAACCGAATAGAACTGAAATGAAATGAAATGAACGGAACGAAAAGTTAATCTTAAACTTTGACCATAAATGCTGAAAAAGTGGCAAACAATTGTAGGTACAAATATTCAAGGATATATGCACGACTCGTACAAATGGAGCAACCCCTTTTAGGCGAAGTATTTATGTTGCAAAAGCTCACGTGGCAAGTGATCAAGGACATTTGCTAAATTTAAATGGCAAAAAATAGTGAAAAAGTTTCAAATGGCGTCTACTACGATATGTGTATAGGTATTTGTATAACTACATTGAATGTATGTGGTTCAAACTAAAAGGACCAGAACAAACAACTACAAAATGGAGTCGGTATTTGTTGGCACGCTTTCTTATCGCTGGTAAAAGAAGTTGAGGAGAAATATTTAGTGTTAGAGGAAGATAGAGAGATTATGTCGCTTCAAAAAGCAAGCCAGAAGTCAACAGTTGGAATTGTAAGCTGTTTGCTTGCCGGAACAGACCACTTCACTCCATTGTCATGGGCAGCCTGCCAGCCATCCAAAAGACCAAACAAAGCCAATGCAGTGAAGCAACACTTCGAAAATGTTAAAATATACTTGAAACTTGAACCTGCTGCAAACATTTCATTCACTTCACCGATATTAGATGGTATTAGATTGAAGTCCTTTCGGTCCTAGTTGCTCTTATGTGCTTGTGGAGCACTCGTATCGATATTTGTTGTTGGTATTTAGTACTTTGAATTTCTTGCCGACTTTAGCTTTAATATCTGAGGCAGAAACAGATCAAAAAGTCATATACAGACATACGAGTACATATGTAGAAAAACATACATACACATACATGAGCTGTGGACAGACGTCTTTGGTGGCACATTTTTATTGGTCATTAGTACTGAACCTATATCGGAATTCGTAAGCATTTACACATCGTTAAACATTCATTTCCGGCAAATTAAGCGCATTTTATGTTTGTATATATATAAACGGCTCCATAAACGGCTTTGTCTGTAGGCCTGACCTTTTATTTGTCCGCTCCACCAACTTCTTCTGCAGTCGTTTGCTCGAACACTTTTCACGGCGTCATCAGCAAAATACTTTGTTGACCATCTTCGATGTGTAGCTGCCTTTTCTTTTCAGTTTGAGGAATGTAGCTTTAAATTACCACAAAGTTTGCTTACATGCTGTCTCCATTTAGATGAACATAAAAACTTTAAGTTTCTTAACGTAAAATTTCAACTGCTCGATTTTCATAAAATTAATATGTTCACAAGTTAGAAATAAAATGTAAGTATTTCACTGCTAACGCAAAATATTCGATTCAATATCAGCCATATCAGTACGATTTTCACACGTGAGTTGTTTCGAATTGCAAAAAGGAACTTTTTACCGGATATATAAGTTTGAATGGCTAGAACGATAAATTGATAACGATTTTGCTTAATGGGGTCTGCTAGACTTATTTAAGATACAAAATTATTGGAGATAAGAAAGAAAACAAGTGTGATCAACTTCGTAACATATACCTTGTTTAAAAATCCTTACATGAAGTATAAGTTATCTTCGTAAGTGGGCTATATTCTGGAAACTATACATACAAAAACTATTAGGGCTACTCCTTACAGTGGTCCGATCTGAACCAATACGGTGGTACATTGTATTAGGACTTACATTATACACCATGTTTGTAATTTGTACACAAATAATTTACAAAACAGAAACAATTTTCAATTTGGACTTACGGACTTCGGATATGGGACACATCAAAAATATCTAATATCAACATTATCCAACGGCAACAGTCAAAAATACTACGACAAATAACAGGAGCTGCATGGTATATCTCCAACACAGATATACATCGAGATCTTAACATCCGCCCTATCAAAGAGGGAATAGTAGCAGTAAGCAGAAAGCATCACACTCGAATCATGGCTCATTGTAACATCGAGATAACCAACATACCCCTCTTGGAAATGCCAACTAGAATGCGTCTTAAAAAAATACGACCAGTAGACCTCCCAAATCATTTATAACTACAAGCTTAACATGAACCTTCTTACTATTTTGATGTACTTTTAATCATTACCATCAATTGTTATGCCATGTGATCTATGCCACACTAATTGACAGTGAACGTTACGGTATCTGACGTGAGTGGGGCAGCCGTATGTATTAGCTGTCCGTGTTGGATGCATAGGTTGCTGCATAGCATATTCGAACCACAGTATTAATATAATTGCTAGAAATTGTTTTTTCAATTATTTACCCCATAGACTATATTGCAAAATGTACAAAGTGTCATGTAGACAGACGTATAATTCAATTGGAAATAAAAAAAAATAAATAAATAAAATCAAAGGTAATAAAATTTGCAACAATCACTTTTAACGTGCGAAATTACATAAGAAACGTAAAGATTTTGAGCGAAAATAAAAATTGAAAATAGAAAACGACAACTTATGTTCGCCACTTCAATCGGATGTTTTCAACTCAAAATAATTAGCTTATCATGTGAAGCTACTATCTCTGAAAAAAATCAACAAAAATTTATAAAATCCTTTTTTACAAAACACCTGTACTCAAGTTAAGTACAAAAGTCTCAGAATATAAAAAGTCCTTTTTGACTTGAAGTAAGTAGAAAATTTTTTAATCAATCTCTGAGAGAAAAACAAAAACCTGAGAGAAAAAAAACCTGAGAGCAAAAATAAATTTACTCACTCAATGGGTTGTGAATCGGTAAGTCCACTTGTCGGGTGCCTGTTCAATACCAGTTTACCCCCACCAAAAAAAATAAAATAAAAAATAAAAAATAAATATAAGAATTCTACTGTCGAGTGTGCTCGACTTCAAGATACCTTCTACCTTGTCTAAAAGTTTTTATTTAAACTATAAGTTTTTATGGGAGCTGTATTTTATAGCGTCTGGTTTGGACCTATGCAGGATATTTTACTAGGATAGCCATAAGATATATTCATGGGGAAACTGGTATTGAACCATGACACATGCGATCGGCGTTGAAAAGTGTCACCGTCTTAACAGGCACCCGACAAGTGGACTTACCGATTCACAACCCATTGAGTGAGTAAATTTATTTTTGCTCTCAGGTTTTTTTTCTCTCAGGTTTTTGTTTTTCTCTCAGAGATTGATTAAAAAATTTTCTACTTACTTCAAGTCAAAAAGGACTTTTTATATTCTGAGACTTTTGTACTTAACTTGAGTACAGGTGTTTTGTAAAAAAGGATTTTATAAATTTTTGTTGATTTTTTTCAGAGATAGTAGCTTCACATGATAAGCTAATTATTTTGAGTTGAAAACATCCGATTGAAGTGGCGAACATAAGTTGTCGTTTTCTATTTTCAATTTTTATTTTCGCTCAAAATCTTTACGTTTCTTATGTAATTTCGCACGTTAAAAGTGATTGTTGCAAATTTTATTACCTTTGATTTTATTTATTTATTTTTTTTTATTTCCAATTGAATTATACGTCTGTCTACATGACACTTTGTACATTTTGCAATATAGTCTATGGGGTAAATAATTGAAAAAACAATTTCTAGCAATTATATTAATACTGTGGTTCGAATATGCTATGCAGCAACCTATGCATCCAACACGGACAGCTAATACATACGGCTGCCCCACTCACGTCAGATACCGTAACGTTCACTGTCAATTAGTGTGGCATAGATCACATGGCATAACAATTGATGGTAATGATTAAAAGTACATCAAAATAGTAAGAAGGTTCATGTTAAGCTTGTAGTTATAAATGATTTGGGAGGTCTACTGGTCGTATTTTTTTAAGACGCATTCTAGTTGGCATTTCCAAGAGGGGTATGTTGGTTATCTCGATGTTACAATGAGCCATGATTCGAGTGTGATGCTTTCTGCTTACTGCTACTATTTCCTCTTTGATAGGGCCGATGTTAAGATCTCGATGTATATCTGTGTTGGAGATATACCATGCAGCTCCTGTTATTTGTCGTAGTATTTTTGACTGTTGCCGTTGGATAATGTTGATATTAGATATTTTTGATGTGCCCCATATCTGAAGTCCGTAAGTCCAAATTGCTTTTATATAATAATAATTTATTGGTCATTGATAATTTGGATTTTTTGTTAATAAGCAGGTACAGTTGTCGATATTTCTCTTTAATCTGATTTCGCTTTTTCTCAATATGTAGTTTCCTGCTCAGTTTACTGTCCAAGTTTATTCCTAAGTATTTTGCTGATTTTTCTTTATAGTTTATTTTGAAGGGTTTGGCAACAAAACACGTCTAGTTGTAAAGATAACTTGTGTGGTTTTGCTTTCGTTAATTTTTATAGCCCATTTACTAAACCAGGCTATGATGTTGTCTTGTATGCTGTAAAGTTTTTGGGAAGGTACATTTATATCACTGTGAGCATAAAACAGATTTGTATCATCTGCAAAAGTTGCAATCATAGAAGACGGCTCCTCGTGCTATGGTAAATCTTGAGTGGAAAGTAAATAAAGAAGTGGTCCCAACACACTGCCTTGCATTAATCTGTCCAATTGAAGGGAAAGCGTCTGTAACTTTTACGTAGAAGTGCCTATCTGATAAGTAACTGTTTAGCAGTATGTAGAATTCATGAGGAAGTAGGGATTTTAGTTTGAATAATAATCACTTATGCCATACCTTTTCTGTTGAATTCTTATTAACTATTTGTTCAATTGTTGATGGTTGTTTCCTAAATCGAAACTTATAGTCAGGTATAATGAAGCTATGGCCAAGTATGGGTTGTAATCTTTCTTTGAGTATTCTTTCAAACACCTTTGATAAAATCGGCAAAAGGCTTATCGGTCTATATGATGCTGAATTTGTAGCATCTTTGCCAGGCTTAGGTATTGCTATGACTTCTGCTAAATTCCATGTCTTTGGAAAATATTTTAGTCAAATTACAGCATTAAACAAATTTCGAAGATAGCGTATAGCTTTCGATGGAAGTTCTTTAAGCAGCTTTCCAGTTATAACGGAGCAGCTTGAGCCCAAGATCCATCTGGCTTCTTTCGTAGTGAACTGTGTATGTTGGTTCTTCTTAATTTACTAGCAGCCTTCCCAAGAGAGAAATTAGTGTCTATGGTTGGAGTCAGGTGAGTTAGATTATTTTCTATACTATTATTTGCATTTCGCTTAAGATCTGCTTTAAGTTATTTAGACGCTCTATTGCCACTTTTTCCGAAGCTTTTTTTTTCTTCAGCAGCCTCTTTTTGAGTTATAATAGGGGTTGAATTAAGAGCTGATTAAGAGAAAAACTATCCATAAAAAATTGTTTACGTTGATGGAACACCAATTTTGTTTCATTTTTTAAACCAGTGTTATCGATAAGTTTGCACTCCTACCTGCAATATGTTTATGGATGTGTAGTTGTGATGTGTTATTGTGAAAACTTTCTACTCAATAAAAAAAGGGCAGAAAAAAATCTTTAATTCATCTTGAGTTTTACTCGATAAACTAACATTATTTGTACCCTGAACCGAAAGAGTCAAGGGTATAATAAATTAGTGCGATTGTATGTAAAAGGTAGAAGAAATCGTGGTAGACCCCACAAAGAACATATATTCATGCGCAGCATCTGTAACTGAGTCGATTTAGCTATGTCCATCCGTCCGGCTGACTGTATCCAGACAACAGTTCTCAGAAACTATATAAAAACATTTAGATTTGTCTTGAGTTTGTTTTCTTTTTATACCATGTGCATAAAATATTTGTAACAAGGTATATTGGACTATCAAAATGTATGTAACATAGCGAAGTAAGCATCGGAGACCCCATAATGAATGTATATAGAGAACACTTAGAGAAACTAAACTCACGGTACATATTCTCTGAGCACCACACTGCTGCAGGAGTAAGTTGAAATTTCATAACACCCAACCGTTTTAAAGCACAATTAGTTCACAATTTTTATCCAATAATTTCTTTATATTTTAATAGTATGCCTCATAAATGTATTATGTTTCTTTAAAATATAGTTTGTAGAAAGCAAAATTTGGAGTCGAATCTAGGCCTACTTTGAAAAAAAATATGGCAAGTACAGGATATAGAATAGTCGAGCGCCTCGCCTATGGATCTTTCATGTTTTGTTTTGTTTGTCATTTTAATCAATAAATAAATTTTTTAATTTACAGGGTATTTCGTAGCCACGAACACACGACGGCTTCAAACTTACTTGTTTCTAAATCCGTAATCGAGTAATGCGATAGTGATGGTGACGGTGATTGTATTTTGAATTTAGCGAATTATATTAAGAATCTTCTGTTTATATTCGGAAAATATATTATGAACACTAAAAAAAAAGTAAATTAAATGTATAAACTTTTCTTGCAGAAACACAGCAGTGAAATGAAGCAATTGATATTTCGACTATGCCAAAAATGAGGTTTCCCCTATGCAGTAGTTGGCCTGGCAGTTTGAGGTAATTATGAATTATATGAAACGTTCTATCCGAACGATAAACCCGTCAAAATTTATTTTACAAGAACTCTAATTTCACTTGAAAGCCCCCTGCATCTCAATAAAAACTGCTTTCAGATTTCAGTTTAATTGGCTGTCACTTTTGCGTTAGCTGTCACATTTTATCTCGACTGATGTAAAATTTTGTTCAGTTTTCGTATTTATTGGGAATTCTGCAGAAGCAAACAAAAATGTACCGCAGATTAAACTGGCAAAATAGCCATTCAATAATAAATTATACTCACCCAATATATAAAAGAAAAATTCGAACAAACCCAGTAGTACAGGATATAAAATATTCGACCACCTCGACTTTAGCTATTGTTTTTGTGTACAAACTAAAATTATTTAATACTTTACCTTTATAAATATTTTTACCAATAAAACTTAATTTAAATTGCGAGAAGTAAACGCCTACAAGGTCATTGTTTGCCAACTAACAAAAGGAGAAACGCCCTATTCCAATGAATTAATAATTTTACCATCGATTATTTGGTCAGCTATAAAAAGGAATAAATACTAAGCTAAGGCCACAGTTTACTATTTATACTCGAATGGAATATTGCCTTAACGCACAGACGCCAATTTAGATAACATGTCCTTTTGGGCCGCTAGTCGCGGCATGTCGCCGCCGTCTAAGATAGTGCCAATGCTAAATCCTCACCAGCGTCAGTTTCTTCAGGACGAGCTGTGTTTTCGCCAGCAAAAAGAAATATTCGACGGCAACTCAAACAAAGGATTGGATGAATACAATGTGAGCAAGGAGGAGGAAGTCATAGATGATCCAGTACAACTGGATAAACACGACTCCTTTTATCACACAACCAAAAGTTTGCTGGTGCTTTTTCAAATAATGGGTGTCATGCCAATACATCGTAATCCGCAACATTCTAATCTGCCTCGCACCGGCTATTCGTGGACATCGAAGCAGGTGATGTGGGCGATATTTGTATATTCGTGTCAGACGACCATTGTTGTGCTGGTTTTGCGAGAGCGCGTTCGTAAGTTTACCTCTAGCCCGGATAAACGTTTCGACGAGGCTATCTACAATGTAATCTTTATCAGCCTGCTATTTACTAATTTTCTGTTGCCCATCGCAAGTTGGCGTCACGGACCACAGGTGGCCATTTTCAAAAACATGTGGACAAACTATCAGTATAAGTTTCTCAAAGTCACCGGATCGCCTATTGTCTTTCCCAATCTCTATCCGCTTACATGGGGCCTATGCATCTTCTCGTGGGCACTCAGCATTGCAATTAATCTCTCGCAATACTTTCTACAGCCTGATTTCAAGCTGTGGTATACATTCGCCTACTATCCGATAATTGCAATGCTGAACGGCTTCTGCAGTCTCTGGTACATCAATTGTACCGCCTTCGGGACAGCCAGTCTAGCCCTCTCCGAGGCGATGCAACTGACAATTAATGGCGAGAAGCCAGCGCAACAACTGACCAAGTATCGTCATCTTTGGGTAGATCTTAGTCACATGATGCAACAGCTGGGACGAGCATACTCGAACATGTACGGAATGTACTGTCTGGTAATCTTCTTTACAACGATTATAGCCACCTACGGATCGTTTAGTGAGATTCTCGATCATGGCGCCACTTACAAGGAGGTGGGTCTCTTCGTCATTGTTTTCTATTGCATGAGCCTGTTGTACATTATCTGCAATGAGGCGCACTATGCATCCCAAAAAGTTGGCCTCGACTTTCAAACCAAGCTGCTGAATGTCAATCTTACGGCCGTAGATAGCGCCACACAAAAAGAGGTTGAGATGTTTTTAGTGGCCATAGCAAAGAATCCGCCAACTATGAATCTGGATGGGTATGCCAACATTAATCGAGAACTTATTACATCGGTAAGTAGAATAAATAATAACATAAAGCTGATTAAGTATATTATATCAATTTTCAGAACATCTCATTTATGGCTACTTATTTGGTTGTTCTGCTGCAGTTTAAGATTACCGAGCAAAGACAACGGCAGGATTAAATACAATGACAGTCGAATAAATTTTCATTTCTAATAAATTTTCAAAATTGAATATTTTTTTTATAAAACTTTTTAAGTGAATATTGTTGATCAATGAATTCAAATTTCGGCGAAGTTTGCGACCCACCCATTCTCGGAACTGGACGTAGATTCCGTTGTTGTAAAGTAGACTACAGCGACCGTACTTACTTGGGTTTCGATCTCGGCACTCAAAAATTAAAAGCTGTAATACTCAATGCCAAATTTGAAGTGATATTCTCAACTCAAGTGAATTTCGACATTGATCTGCCAGAGTATGGCACAAAATATGGATTCAATGCTGGTGCAGAACCGCATGTATACTTCGTCAATCCAGTTATGTGGATAAAAGCATTGGATATCGCTATAAACTCATTGCATTCGCAAGGAGCCGATTTTTCCACTGTAGCGGCAATCAGTGGCTCGGCGCAGCAAAACGGATCTGTCTACTGGTCGGAGAAGGGATTTAAACGTTTATGTGGACTTTCGCTACCTAAACGCCTGCACGAGTTGCTCGACGAGTCGGCCTTTGCAGTTAAACAAAGTCCCATATGGATGAATAGCTCTACTGACAGTCAGTGCGTCGAAATGACTATTGCCGTCGGCTCAGATATGTCTGCCATTACGGGTTCCAAGTGCTATACAAGATTCACTGGACCTCAGATACGCAAAATCTACCAGACACAGCCAGAAGCGTATGAGCAAACAGTGCGAATTTCACTGGTGAGCAGCTTTCTGGCTTCGCTTTTCATTGGAAGCATTGCAGCCATTGATTACTCGGATGGCTCCGGTATGAATCTCTTGGATATAAAGGAGAAGAACTGGTCCCAATGCTGTCTGAATGCTTGTGCTCCTGACTTGCGCACGCGTTTGATGTTGCCCGTGCCATCGAACTCATTAGCTGGGCACATACATCGCTATTACGTGGAGCGTTGGGGTTTCCGACCGGACTGCATGATTGCCACGTTCACTGCAGACAATTCTTCTGAGTTGGCCGGTATGTTACTAGGCAATAACTCAATGATACTGTCACTCGGTACTAGCGACAATATTGTAGTGCACCTAACCACCCCGCCAAGTCTTGAGGAAGGCCATGTTCTATGCCATCCCACAAAGCCTAAAGAATACATGGGTTTGCTCTCCTTTCGCAATTCCTCGCTGTTACGCGATGCAATGTGCCAAAAGTTTTCCGGCGGTAGTTGGAACACATTTTACGAAATGCTCCAGAAGACACCACCTGGTAATCTCGGCAATATGGCCGTACATTTCCATACTATGGAAATCATACCACGTGCACGGGGCACATTACGTTGGGAGAGTGGCAATCTCTCAACGGCGGACGGTAGTTCTCTTGGTGTGGACCAATTTCAAAGTCCCGAACTGGAAATACGCGCGTTACTCGAAGGACAGTTTCTACATCATCGAAACGCAGTTGTAGAAATGGGATTCTCTCTGGATACGGACACTAAAATCTTAGTAACTGGACGAGCTTCGGCAAACAAAGAGCTACTCCAGATCATTGCCGATGTATTTAATGCACCCATTTACCGATGCAAGTCAGGCTCTATGGCGGCAGTTATGGGCGCCGCATTTCGAGCGCGATACGCCTTTTATGTGTACCGAGAGACTGCGTGCACTTGTTGCTCTTGCAACAAACCTAGCCGGATGTGCTTTGAGGATTTTATTGAAAGTATATGTCCCGATCCAAAGGAGCTAATGTGTGAGCCGAAAAACGCTGAGGTCTATGTCCCCATGTTTCAGCGGTATGGGCAAATGTCAAATATACTTAAGAACCTAACACCCGAGCCAATAACCACCTTCGTTGAGGAAACGAAGGATCCAACACGAACACTTAAGTCAAGTATTTCACGTTCAAGAAGTGTTTCTAGGTTTACACTTCTGTCTCGATCATCAAAACACTCCAGGAGCTCTAGAGCGCGCCGTAATGATAGTTATATATCCAAACTTTAGTTTCTGCAAATTAAATAAGTCAACAACTTATCATTATACTATTTTACAACATATGTATTTAACATTTGTATTGATAAATAAAATTTAAATTTAAATTGTATAACTGAATTAAGTTTGCGCTTTTGGCTAAAACTCTGCATCCCAGCCGGATGTGTCATCTGGCGGTTCACTTGGATCACAAGGAAATCGATCGAAATAACGCATATCAGTTGGGTGCGCAATGGGCCGCACATAGGGCGGTATCAACAGTTGGCTTGTCAAACCATCCCAGTCGAAGCCGAGGAACCATCTATAAATAATATGTTATTTTATGATTGATAAATTCCTGAAAAGCATACTTGTGTTTCTTGATCTCCTGAGTGCCACCTTTCTGGTACCCCAACCGATCCGAGGGCACATCGCGGCATAGTCGCTTGATCAACTGCACTGCGGAACGCGAGATGCTCTTCGGAAAATTGATCATGTCGATACCCTTTAGAATAATATTGTACGTCTGCATTGGATCAGGTGCAGTGAATGGCGGCCTAAGATATTCAATATAAATTTATTTAATTTTTCAACCGAAATCAGGTTACATAACTTACGTGCCAATGAGCAGTTCGTGTATCAATATGCCCAATGCCCAATAGTCAACTGCTCGATCGTGTCCCTTGTTAAGAATAATTTCTGGGGCAACATATTCTGGTGTGCCACAGAAAGTCCACGTTTTCGTGCCATTACCTATGTGCTTTGAAAAACCAAAATCAACCAGCTTTATATAGCCACGTTCATCTAGCATGAGGTTCTCCGGCTTCAAGTCACGATAGATGATGCCCCGTGCGTGCAAATAGTCGAAAGCCTCCAGTACACAGCCGATAATAAACTGTGCGGCATTGTCATCGAAAGAACCACGGTCGCGCAACATGGTCCAGATCTCGCCACCCATACATGCTTCAAGCAGCATATACACGTACTTCTCATCGCGGAATGTTCGATACAGGCGACAAATGAAGGGCGAGTGGCAAGTGAGCATGATTGTACGCTCACTAAAAACATGATCCTCCTGCTTAGTGTCGAGTATATGACGCTTCTTTAAACACTTTAGCGCAAAAGTGTCAACGCGATTTTCATGATACGCCTTGACCAACTCAACGCGTCCGAAGCCGCCAATACCAAGTGTGCCCACGACCTCCATATCTGTCAATTTGAGATGCAGGAATTCCTGTTTTGCATCTGCACCAAAGACCGCCACAGTTTTTGACTTACTTGTGCCTTCAGCAGCCTCAGTGTTTTGATTCATGTTCAGCATACGATTCTCGTCACCATAGTTTTTCTCTTTCAGTTCACCGAGATCTCCAATTAAACGTTTAAAGGAATCACGATCTAATGTCAAACACTCAACACCCGGTGCGCGTGCTATTATATTTGCAGTACGTTTATCTTCATTGATCAGCGCCTTCTCACCAAAGTAGTCACCCCGCTCAAGTGTACGCAACTCAGTCTCTTCGATCGAGGGCGCAACACGCTGTGTAACAGTAACGGAGCCTTGCGAGATCAAAAAGAAGGTGTCACCTGCTGCACCTTGGCGTATGATGTATGTGCCCGCTGGATAGAACTCAACCTCCAGCACGTCGGCAATCTTTGGCAATAATTCTTCACTGATGTTCTTAAGCAACGGCACTGACTTCAGAAATTTAACACTGTTCTCAATTCGCTGCATGCCAGTGCGCATCATGATTTGCTGAAAAACGCGACGATCCAGCACCCAAAGACGTGCATCATTCAGCACTCTTATAGACGCGGTCCGTGTACAATTATAGAGAATGGCCAGTTCACCGAAAGCTTTGCCCGGGCCCATTTTATCCAGCACATTTCCGTTCTGCATCACCTCGAATTCACCCTCCGCAGAAACATAAAGATGGGCACCCACCTCTCCTTCACGTGTCACGAATTCACCCTGAGCAACTGACAAAGAGTACATCGACTCGACCAGCTCACGCACTTGACTGGCATCGATATTCTTTAGAAAATCATTATCCAATATGGCATTTTTTATCAGCTTTTTATCACTGAAAATGCAAAACTATTGTACATATTTAATTTTAAGGGGCATTGAAATCTTTAACACACCTGTAATCCTTGTCATATTTGACTATGGGCGCACTGTAAGAATCTTGCATCGATTGTATGCAACTCTCCGCAGAAACACCTTGTTTCTTAAGCACAGTTGGCACTACCGGAGCGCCTTTTTTGTTCGACTCAGCTAGTAACGCAGTTAGCGCATCGAAGCCAATCTCTGTGCCAGTGGAGCCCCCAGTTCGTTCACGAAAACCGTCTCCATTTAACTTGGGAGAACCACAAGTTGTACACGTGGTCTCACTGCTCGTGACCTCTGGACATTGCTCAGGAAGAGTGTAAAGTTTGGTGGGGGACAGTAGCAGCTCATCGTTGATAATTGGCAAATGGTTTGTGGTCTGCTGTAGTACACTCTAAAATAAAAATGAAACTTATATAAAATACAAATCACCGAATTAACCATTTAGATAATGAACGACGTAATAGCCGCTTATATAAATACTCGATTGATTCGATTTATAATAATGGATGTACAATAATATCTTCACACACCCTATTAGACGTTTCAAACATGTACGACTGTAATTCATAATCTGTCATTCCAGGTGTCATTTTATTAGATCATTGTCTGATATCGCACTAAAAATGACCAAAAACTTATGAGTTTTTTTAAAGCTGGTTCCAAGTTCCATTAAGAAATTTTGTTCTCAATGCGAAAAGAAGTATCAACAAACACTATTTTATTCGCAAACATTTTATTTGCAGGTGAAATTCGAACTACGCAACACAAGAACATTATCAGTTTTGCTACTTCTATCACAATATTTAGAGAAACCCATATGCAAATCTACTCCGATTAATTGTTCAAAAAATATCGAAAATTCTTGCGTAGTTATTGTTACTGTTACCAGCATACTCACAGACAGCTGACAATTTCGATGATAAAGATCTCAGTGTAGGAGGCTTGGATTTTATTTTTAGCTATTCACAGGTTCATTATATTATATTTATTTAAAATACAATAAAATGCCGTAATGATTCAATATAAAATTAATTACAAAAAATAAAGAAATGCAATGTCATATTACTTTTAATGTTCGAATCTAAACAGTTGATATCCAAAATGGAAAATAAGTCAATTAATGAACACGCTACCTTCGATTAAAGCGAAGCTAAAATACTCTTCACACTTCCTCTTTTGCTCGGCAATACTGACTTGATCTATCGAGGCCTTAAATATTTACTGATATTTCTGTACAGATCATTCAGATCAATGTTGTAAATGTATATTTTCGAGTTATGTGTGTTCTATATAATGTACGAATTCAGGTTCTTCACTCACTTGGAGAACGAGCATCGTCTCTAAGAGTTTTATAAATTGGGTCGACAACTCATCGGCGCTCGAAGTTTTACCAATTTCAAATGATGTAATAATGTAATTTTTTTTTATTTTTAATTTAAAACTTCAGTATAAATATTTCAAATTACAATATTTGAAAAATATGTTATTGTTCGATGTGGTATGATGGTATTTTGTCCCATTCTCGGCGAAGAGCAATCTTTAAGGCGTTATTCGTCTCATATTTTTCAGTTGATACTTTGGCCTGCAGAATGGACCATATGGAAAAATCTACTGGGTTTAATTCTGGGAAATATGGTGGCCCTTGTTGTGAAGAAATGAAGATGGGAACGTTATCTTGTAAAAAGCATTTTGTTTCTCTGGCTTTATGGGATGGTGCCGAGTCTGCCCACCTCCATGGGGTTTTTTGATGCTACCAGTATCATTGTAAGGTATAGTGGTCCGACACGCAAATATTTTGTTCACTCGTAAATGACGTAGCTCATTAAAAATGGATAGTTGCGATTTTCCAGCCAAATACACAGCAGTAAGACTGTTGCGTTTGAATTCAATTTTCATCTTCCTCTTTTTTTAATTGCGACGTAAAACGATATGCTTTAGTAGGCTTTTAAACAACATAACAGACTGACGCTTGACAAAACAAGAGTGACCTGTCAATAGCCGTTTGATTACTACAGCAGTGTGAAGTTGGTAACACTTCGAGCGTCAATCCCTGTATATAAAATAGAATGGATGAAATATGTTAACGCTTTTTTAACATTGCGTTTTGTAATTTATGTATTAAATAAAGTTCAGCACATTTTTCTCAAAGTTGCATTTCATTTGAAAACTGTTATACAGATTTCCCTGAAACCATTCTACAATTTTTTTTAATTAAAAAAAAAAATGATGTATTAAACATAAATTAATTAATTAAAAAAACAAACAAAAACAATATTTTTTCTTATAATTTAATATAAAACATCTACGTATGGTTACGTAGAATCCAAATCTCCAAGTTTCTAGCTTTAATAGTTCCTGAGTTAACTAATAAAATTGTTCATACAAACATACTAAATTCGCGATTAAAAAATAGGGGGTGGGGGTAGGAGGGTGAAAAATATATAAATTTTCATTTTATATATAAAGTATTATAGAACAATTTTTGAAACTTATTCAGATAAGCGGCATATACATGCATAATTTTTTAAACAAATGCTTATTTTCGAATTACATTAAAACCCAAATTCTATTAACAAAAATTTGATTAATTTAAATTTAAACTTTCAAAAAGCCAACGGTTTTCTTTCATTCTCTGCCTCTCCAATATCATCCCGCTCACATGACCATTTAACGCAAACACATGATCGCTAGACGATTGTGTTGCTATCAGCTTTTTATCGTCTACGAAAGTAAGTAGACGTAGTTAAAATGTTTGCGCTGTGTTTGTTTTAAATTAATTAAATAAATGTGTTAATTTAATCTTCATTAATGATAGCCTATGTGTTATAGCCTATTGATATATGAGCTATATTAGTAGTAGTAGTTTTTGCGTGAAGAAGTAGCAAACATCCACACATCCATACAATCTTTCCACAGCACCCAACCTGTTTTTATATTAGTTTGTCATACATTAAGTGCATTTTTTTAATACTACACTTTCAAATTGCGGAACTATTCCAAAGTTTAACTTATAGCAGCAATAAAAACTAAAGCGAATGCAAAGTATTCGTAAAATGCATTATTTTGTTAATTTGATTTTTCAAATGTTATAAACATTTAATGAAAAGTGCTTATTAATATAATTGTTTAATAATTTGCGATATATACAATTTGTACAGATAACAATTTAACTCAATTTCAGCTCGCTGCCCAGAATTCAACGTCAGTATATAGCCGCAGTCTGAGGCAGCGTGACTTTCAATGAAACTGCGTGCCAGCTTTCAATTAAAATCCCATTCGATTTCATAAGAGGCTGAGGGAGAATTTTACTTTTCACAAACAAACCATCACGTGCTTCAAATTAACAACTTACTCTTTTGAATTTGTCACATTAACATCGAAAGAGGCGCGATGTTTGCTTTTTCGCAAAACATGGGTGTAGCTGAAGATAACCCCTTCACATACATAAATAAGAGTCAACTTTATCACAAAAATGTATCATGCAAACAAGATAAATATGAAATATGAATGGAACAATAGAATTAATTTCGGTTGACCTACATTCCAAGAATAGATTTCAAACTTTATGAACTTGCTCCGAAATACTTCGACGCCCATGTTTCACAAATTATTTAATTAGTTATAATTGTTTCATATTTGTTGTGTTATTATTGCCTCTTAACAGTTCAACAATGTGTCAATAAATATGACAAATTCACGAGAATATACATATTTTTAGGCAAATAAACATATTCGTAAAAATGTAGATACATATGTAAATACATAGATACATACGTCCTATAGTCATACAATCGTTGGCTGCTTTTGTGTTTATTATTCAGCACATTTTGCCAACCTACAAAGATAAGCGATGGAGCACACGAGCGACAAAGTTCTTTCAAATTTTTACCTCTTTTTCTTTTTTTCTTTTTTTTTGTGCAAATGAAGTGTCGCGACTTCCAAACTTATTTTTTTGTTTAAAATACATATTTACATAGAAAATTAGCATAGCGTCACCATCCGATGATTCGTACCTGGCGCTATAAACAGAAAGTTAAACATTAAATTTGGCATGTGTGAAAAATGTGTCTGCAAAAGAACTTTACAATTTCCTCTCTGTGGTCGTTCTGGACCAAGCTCAAACAATTAATATTGTAAGTAATAACGAATTTCGTTGGGACTTGGATCTGGGTGCTGAATTAAAAGGACATGTATTAAGAGCCGTTTTCTCAACTGACCTATATCATTACAAGTCACTTTGTTTGGCTGATAAATCAATTTTCATTTGCTCAATTGTATATAACATTATCAAGCCAATAGGAACTTATAGACCAGTCTGTGTGCGTAATCAATTCTATTAAGTTGTATGTATAGTTTGTAGAAATAGAAATTAACTAAAATAATGAGTTATATTGCACAATAAACCAATAAAAGAAAAACATTATAGGAGATTTATAAGAAACTATTTAAAACGATTTCCATAAGATGTGCCAAATTTGGCTATTTTGGCTTAATTAACAAAAAAAAATCATACAAAAACACAAAAGCATTGGACATGTGTGTATGGGCTATCCCTTATATTGGTCTGATTTAAACCTAAGTGGGATATTTTAGTGCGATTGATGTTAAATACACCAAATTCGGTGCTTCGGCCTTAATTAACAACAAAAGCAAAAAAACTGCATATAAAAAAACAATAACGAGGAACAGAGTTAACCAGCAACAACAATCAACTCTGAAAATCAGACAAAGAATCACGCTTGCTAATCGCTGCTACTTTGGGCTCAGCTAGAAAATTAGAAGTAGAGCCCTAACTCTCGAAGTACGAAAATAAAAATCTATAAGGTACTGATGATCCATATTCTGCTGTATGGCACAGAAACATACACACTGACATAATTGGGTATAATAAATATTTGTATATAGTATCTGCGAATAAAGAAAAGGAATTTTTTTTTTTTTCTTATTTTACTGTAACGTAAATGTAGCGTAAACGGCGGACGATGTATAAAAATATTGTACTCTATGACACTTCCGAATCAACCGAATAATTTTTTTTAGTACATTAAAATGAAATCTTACATTTTTTTCACTAACACATTTTTTGATTTTGATTTGATTTAATTTTTTACAGCAACAGTTGACAAAACTTCGATTTTCCAGATCTTCGAAGAGAGAGCGCAGAACTAACGCAAACTGTCTTTACACATTCATTAGTAACTCATCTAAGTTTCTCAGCTGAGTTGTTTAATATGTGCTTCTTCTTCGCATCTGAGTGTTGAACTGAACACAACTTATTTGACAGGAGCTGTGAGCTCTTTACTCAGCAAGCTGTTTAATTCATTTTCTTCTTCTTCTTCTACTACTTTTTGTATTTACAACAGCTGACAAAAATTATCGATTCATCTAAGTCGATATTTTGTCGTTTACACATAATTGATATGATTTCTTCTCATCTGATATTTTTGACAGCAACTCAGCTGGTAACTTATGAATGTGTAAAGGATGCTTTATTAGTTTTGCACAAGTACAGGGTGGTTTTTTAGATGTTCAATTTTTCAGATATTGATTAAATTGTCATAAATTGGTCAAATCTGCCAAAGCTATTATTATTTGTGCTTAGTTTGTTTTACCATTTTATAATGAATAGTGTAACGCCAGAACATGACTTGTAAATTGTGCAAATTTATTTCGAAAATCGTTGCTCACTCCGCGAATGTTACTGTGCGTTGCGTCTATTTTACGGTAAACGAAATCGTGCATCCGAGCAACTAATTCGATTAACCATGGATCGATTTCACACCACTTATACTCTAAATGATAATACGAATCTGTATAGACGTCATACAATGCGCCCCGAAGAAACAATTGCTGCTGTAGAGCGCAGTATTGAGCAAATGAATCAATCCGCCATCGCGCGCTGTGTCCATCTAGTTTATGGAAATTTTTATGTAAAGATCACGGCCTACGACCTCATAAGATCCACTTGGTGCAAGCAATAAAGCCGAATGACCATCGTTTGCGCAGTACGTTCGGTCAACGAGCTAAAAATCTACTAGAATCAACCCACTATTTTATCGCAATATTTTGTTCAGTGATAAGGCTCATTTTTACCTCATTGGGCATGTGAATAAGCAAAATTGCCACATTTGGAGTGAACAATCATGAGATATGGGCCGGTGGAATCATTGGACTCACTTCTTAAAAATGAATGGAATACAACGGCAACGGCGAACGCTATAGCTGATTAGCGATTGTTATGTGTGAATAATGAAGACATGTTTTTCGACAGAACTGCGCCTCCTGCCATACAGCGTCAAACAATCTTACTAAAAGAAACATTTTGCGAACACGTTTTTTCTTGATATGGACCAGCGAATTGGCCACTGAGATCGTGCGGTTTAATGCATTTAGATTATTTTATCCAGTGCTATCTGAAGTCACTGGTGTCTGCGAACAAGCCAGCAACTTTGGACGACTTAGAAGACAATATTGCGCGAACCATATCCGAGATACAGCCCCCATTCCTGGAAAAAGTGGTCGAAAATTAGACTTCCATAATACGTCACATCCGCGCTAGCCGCCCGAAATCATATTTAGGTACTTATGGGATAAAATTATCTTTCTAATAAAGCCAATATTCAGTGTGAAATTATATAATCTCAGAATTTTAGTTTTATTCAAACTGTTACACCTTTAAATAAACATCATTTATATAACAATTTGCTTGAAATAAAATCATAAATCGATAAACAATTTTTCAGTACAACGATTCCAACAACATCCGATTACTTAAAGGAGAAAAATGAATAAATAATAATATTTTATTAGCTTATCCCCGATGTTTTCCTTTTCTTCCCATTTGTAGAAAACAAAATAACCCAGTCAACAAAAAAGTTCGTTAAAGATATCGCTATTGAAAGCTTAACGATACTTTTTTAGCCAAAACGCTAGTGAATGACTATCGCAAACGGTCAGAAAACGTTTCATGCGTCGCTCATCAAAACTATCGTTTTCGAGAGTTCGCAAGTTATATTTTTAGTTATAATTACAGATGCAGACCACTGCAATAATGAACAAGCAACACTTTTAACATCAGTATATTACTACAGTGATGGAACTCCAAAAAATAATGTTACTGTGCGTTGCGTCTATTTTACGATAGTCACGATAACAAATGATCTTAAACACCATGCAGCTACATGTAGAAGCAAAGTGGACCGAAGCAACTGCTGTCTAAAATGCGGAGAGGCAGGCCACAAAGCGAATGGGTGCACAAACGACCCGAAATGCTTAATCATCTCTGTTATTTGATTGTAACAGAGATGATATCGGACATCAAGCAGGAACTCGAAAATGACCGATGGCAACAATGAAGGGTGTTCAGAGGAATCAAAATTAGATTCCTCCAGTTGAACTTGAACCACTGCGTGGTCGCACAAAGTCTGCTGGCTCAATCGGTTTACGTGCACAAGGTAGACGTGGCTATTATAAGCGAACCCTACAGAATTGAACCAACTCAATGATGCACTTGGTGCAAAGACTCGACAGGAAAGGTGTCGATCTACACATGCGGCACACCTTCAATGCGCATTGAGTCTCAGTACGTTGCGAACGTTTTTGTTCGCGGCGCAAAGATAGGTAACATATGGATTTAGAGTTGTTATCTGGCCCTTAGCCTCTCTGGTATTAGTCTCGATAACTTTGGGTCCATAATTGATAATCTTGTAGAAGACGCAGGACAGCATCACCCAGTGATCATTGCTGGTGATTTCAACGCATGGGCAGTGGATTGGGGCTGTCCGTTTACTATCGCAAGAGGTCGAACGCTGCTCGACGGACTAGTTACCCTGGAAATCGCACTGGCCAACACCGGCTCAACCCACACTTTCTCACGAGGCGGAGCTGGTTCCATCATAGATCTTACCTTCGTAAGCACGTCCATTTTCAACTCAACAACATGGACGCTAAGAGGGCACTAAACTGCGGAACGCCGAAGGCAGTGGGGCAGAGCGTACAAAAATTGTTGTCAAAAAAATTAAACCTCTGAGGCCTTCTGTACCCACAAACCAGTATGATATGGTCAAAATAATTGGCTTCGCCGACGACATAGCCATTGTGGGAGTAGCGAAAACTATCAATGAGGTTGAGATATTATGCAACGTAGCTATACTGAGGGTTTGCGAATGGCGAAAAGCTTCTGGGCTACAGCTCGCTGAGCACAAGACGGAGGCTTTGCTAATTAGAAGCCGAACAAGCCTGTATTTTAGTGGGTGATACCAGGATAACATTTAAGAGTGCCATCAAGTATCTTGGTATTATGCTAGATACTCGTCTCTGCTACAAAGAGCATATTCTATATGTTAATGAAAAGTCTCTGATAGCTTGCAGATCACTCGTAAGAATGATGCTAAACACCCGAGGTCCCAAGCAAGGTCGAAGACTTCTTTTAATTGGCGTAACCAAGTCAATTATGCTGTACGGTGCAACTATCTAGGCTAATGCCATGAATGTGAGGAGTTACCACAAGGGCCTAGAATCAGCATATCGATTGGGGGCTATCAGAGTGTGCAGTGCATTCCGCACAGTGTCCGAGGACGCTGCTCTGGTAGTAACAGGCATGATTCCGATCGATATTTTAGCTATCGAAGCTAAAGCTGCCTATGAGAATAGGCAGCAGATGGGCCCAGAAAGCAGATAATACCGTACGCAGTCTAAGTTGCAGAGCATAGCCATGTGGCAAACACGTTGGGACAACACAGAGAAGGGTCGATGGACATACCGTCTCATACGCAATCTAAATGTGTGGCTTGGTAGGACACACGGAGATGTAAATTTCGATCTGACACAGCTACTAACTGGACATGGTTGCTTCAGAAAGTACCTATATCGGTTTAAGCACGAGGACTCTCCCCTATGCACCTTTTGCGTAGACGACCAACAGGAAGATGCAGAACATATCCTGCTCAAATGTGGCAGATTTGACCATGATCGACAGTTTCGTACGGAAGCCCTCTTCTTTTTGTATTTTATAAATTTTATAATTTAAATTTCAAAAACTCTAAAATGCAATAAAGAATGAATTAACAAAAAACCATGCAGCTACATTTTATGGTTACAACGGCATCTTTTAGATAAAGGAATAACAGTTAAAAAAGCCATATATGGTACTGAAACAACTTCGCAAGATTTGCAGAACAGACTTAACTTTATAAATCTGTGTTACTATAAAGAAGATTTTTATACGAAGCTGAAATTCATTTTCATGTCACGTTACATGAGAAAGGGCCGTGCAATGGGCTTGGTGGGAATCTTAAAAGATTAGCGACACCTGCAAGCCTACAGTTGCCAGCGAATAAGTTAATCTCTACCTCTGAAAGATTGTATGAAAGGGTAAAAGGGTAAAATCAGCAAAGAAAATGTTTAACAACAGAGAGATTTTCTACAACGACGTTTTAATTGTGCCGTGACTATTATTGGCACTAAAAACTATTACGCTTTTATACCAACAACCAATGCATTACTATTAAAAGAACAAGATATAGCACGAATTGTTAAGTTTGAAAAAAATTTAAAATACAAAATTTCCATTTTAACTGGATGTTTGTTTCACTTTAACCATTATAACATTAAACAAGTAACTTTTTTTTAATTTATTATTAAACCAATAAATATTATTTATAAACAGTAGGCTTCTACACCACCATCTAAGAAATCGTCAGTGCGACGCGCAGTGATAGATCCCATTCTAAAACTTCACACGTATTATTTATAGACTACAAGCCAATTTTTGAGATAAAAATAAAAAAATACCGAAGTTAGGTGAAATTGTGAATTTGAAATGTTTACTTCCGGTTTCCTTCACTACAATTTGTAATAACTGCCAAAAAGAACATTTAATATTCCCAAAAAAACACTACTTACTTTATTTATCATATTTTTGGGTAAAAAATCCGTTATGTTAAATTCAAGGATAGATCAGTAGATTTCTGTGTTTGCAATCCTTATAAAATGGAAAAACTTATATAAAATCCATTGTTTCCGAGAAAATTTCAAGTGTGAAGTGTATTTAAGCTTCGGCTCCACCGAATAAAAGAATTTCTTCTGTTTTTATTCTACTAAAATATTGATAATAGGCATGGTTACTTATTTATGGATCAAATAGACTCTGTCTTAGACCGATACACTAAACCTTCTATTCTTTGTATGAATCGCCTGTCATGTAATATATGGTATGAAACCATAAAATAATTTAGTTCCAACAATGCCGACATAAATGCACATCGCAGCGTATATAGTTAGTAATATGGCGTTTGATAAGGCACATTTGTACTCAAAAGCAGTGCATTTGGATAACAATATTTATTGGTGCACTATAAAAAAATGATTCCGTAATAAATTTTATCAAACACACATATCGAAACAGATATAAATACAGATAAACGATTAGACATATATTGTAGGCAAAGTGTAAAGCTAAATACATTGCCTCTAATAAACTTGCACAGCCGCAGCCGAAAAGCTCAGCACAATTCAACTTGGCTTAGATGAGCAGATAGCTAGATTTTAAGAAAAAATTAAGTGCTAAGTGATTAATTAAACAGAATACTTGTCTATTTAAATACACAACAATAACAAAAACAAGAACTGCAAAAGCAACTATAGTAGTAGCAATAACAAATAACAACAAGATTAATACTCACTAAAAAAATACAAAAAAAAAAAAAAAAAATACGAGAAAATAATAATCGCGTCTGTCATTTTTTGGCGTTAAAATCTGTGCACGATATGTAGTCGCAGATACAAAAACACAGATACAAACAGTAATAGAAGTATAAGTGCGATTAGATGTATACGTATATGTATCTTTATATATAAATAGTTTGCAAAACAACAAAAAAAAGCCAACAAGTGTATATAGAAATCACAGTTGTAGCTGCGAAATTCATAGTTAAATAGAACGAAAGCAAAAGATACTTATTTGTAGTTAAGTCGAGTATCTCAAATTGCACAAACACAAACAAAAAAAAAAATAGCTGACATTTTAATGTTCATATGTTAAATAAAAACTACGCGCAAAAAAAGAGATAAAATGCAAATAAATTAAATTAATAGAACGTAAAAATCTCTTTTTCAACTTACCTTTAACTTATGTATCTCTCTTCGTAATTTCACCAGCTCATTATCCTTTGCGTGTAATAGTTCCTTAAGTGCAAATATCTCATTTCGCAGACTCTGTATTACCGACTCCTGATCCTCCATTGCAGCAGCCATTTTTAAAAATTGATTTAATGATCCATATACCCATGCGGGTCACAAAATAACCAAACTTACTTCTACAAATCTTAGTAAATCGTGTACAAGAACATGTATAGGTAGTATTTATCCAAATATTTCTTAAATTTAAATTCGATTACACAAATAATTTATAAATATATATTTGCATACCCCAAACCGAAGCAAATATTTGTCTTTCAAATGTCTTTACACGAAAAACGCGCCGCGTTTTACACTGTTCGAATTCAGTTCTGGCAATTGACTAACCAAACGTCGCCGGTATAGAGCGCGATCGGCGTTCTCGAAATTCTATTCCACTCTTATCGTTTGAGCGCAGAGTGCAATTTGAGTAGCGTACTCTTGATATGTCTCTTTGTCAAGAGTATCTGTTAAATTCGCTGCCGCCGATCAGCTGATCAGCTATTCCATTTTCTCAGCATCTTACGACAGCTGCTCTTCTTATCAACAAAATCTTCATTCAGTAGATCAGATCAGATGCTCTTTTAGTAGTTTAGCTTGGCTGGATGCGCTTGGGTCTATTTTTAGATCGGATAATAGATACGACTTTCACATCAACTATCATTCTATACATTTATACTTATACATTCGAAATTTAGCAGTAAATATATAAATTACCAATTAATTACATTATACCCGTATTCTATTTTTTTATTTATCTAACGTATATACAATCAAACAAACAAAAACCTCTTGACACGTTCAAAATTAAATGATGAAATCATTGAATATCAATTTTGCGACGAAAGATTTCATGGGTATTGTTGGGATTAATCATCCACATCGTCCACCACACCACCCATTAATACTGTCATTTGTCCTGTATATGCACACTTTACAAAGCCGCTTAGGTTTTTTGTTGTTGCTGTTTTGTTGCCTCTTTTTAATTTATAATCTGCTACTGCCCACTTTTGGCTTTTTATATGACAACTTCTTTATTAAAGTCAATATTATGTTGAAATGCAATGTTGTGCCTTCTTATGGTCAGCCGCTTAACGTACATGGTCTAATGGACGTGGTCCGCCCACTTTTTATGATAGCGCCCATATTTGGGTTTTTTATGAAAAAATTCTTCATTTAAATCAAAATTACCTTCAAATTTGATTTGGTGAATTTTAGTGGACAACCGCTTTATATACATTTACAAATGGGCGTGGCCCGCCCATATAAACCCACAGCTCACTTTTATGCATTTATATGAAAAACGTCAATATCAGCTTGAAAATCGATAAGGTGGCATCTTATAGATGGTCGCTTCATACACATCTACTAGTCGGTGTATACCACCCACTTTTCGATACATACATGTCCGTCTGACGTATGTTTGAACGAACAAATTTTGGATAATGAGGGCCATTTTCACGACTTAAAAATTCATTAGAGAATACGAATTTATAAGATATACTATTGGGGGAATAATATTGAGTAGTGTATGTATTTCACGACTTTACAATTGTTATAAATCGATTTCGAGTAGCCCGGCAGTAGGTATCGATTTTTTGTCTGTTATCGTTGAAAATCGGCAAGTTATGTCTTATTTATCGATCAGCTGCAAATTGCTAAAAAAGTGGCAGTCCATTCATTTTCACAAATGTAAACGCATAAAAAGTATAAATTAAAAGAAAAAAATTGGATGAGAGTGAGCGCCACCGCATTAAAAAAAAACAAGGCAATCCATGAATACAAAATGCAAACGTGCAAATGTTCCAAATGTTAATAAAAAATTTAAATTTTGTTTGTTTTTATTTTTTTGCTTTTGCTTTGGTTTGTTTTCGAAATTGTGAAGTCAAGTTGGCAGCTGTCTTTGAAATAAATTTATTGGTTTGTCGAACTAGGCATTACGTTTATAGGCTAAATAACAGTCGTGACATTAAAAACTAGGATACAGCGTGAAAAAATGAGTTCTAAAGATGTAGGCAATAGAGTGCTGTATGACTTAATTCATTGAAGCTGCTTTATGAATATTCATTCATTTAAATTCAATTCATAAATTCAAAACATTCTAAACAGTCAACATTCATTTCATTCAAAGCGGAATAAATTCAACTTCACTAACATTCACTTTGAATGAGTGAATGCAATGTCAATTCATTTCACTATGAATGCAAGATTGTCTGAAACATTCATTCATTCATTCATTCGAATGCGTTGAAGGTTCGAATAGATTCAGTTGTCGGTCGCTTGCGATATCAGCACGAACCCTTTCAGCAGCCGAAGGATTTCTGCACCCGTACTTATGTTCAAATGGTAGATAGCAACAGGTATCTAGTTGTTTATAAGTAGAGTAAACGATATGGAAAGAGATATTGAGAAAGATGGAAAAAGATTTTGAAGTGAGTCGCCACGTAGCTATTTGCTAAAACAACCCTTAAAAAAGATTTGGCGACAATAAAGTCTTTTGCGTTGTGTGTATGGAGTGAGAACGTGAGTATATATGCATATTAGAGTGTCCCTTAACAACGCTGTTTTTGTTTTGTTAGTATAAAAGTTCAGGGGTACCCACTAATTATTTTCTATTGGACTTGAATATAACTCATGTGCAATTTTGTGCCCCTACGACCACGCCTTCCCTAAGCGACGGGGCCTTAAAGTGCGATAAATGCGTTTTTTCCATGATCTTGCTGTTTTTGGACTCGAAAATTATTGTTTTGTGTATTTTTATGAGTAAAACAAGTAAGAAAACTACACAAAGTCCAATCATGGTCCGATTGGATCTATCTTTTGTTGGATCTTTATTTAGTGTAGAAAACACACACAAACCAAATTTAAATGAAATTTGCTTCGTTTTGTTGCTAATATCCCGATTTAACTGAATATCGGGCAAAATTTTTGTAATTCCAAAAATAGTCCAATTATAATCAGATTTATTTAAATCAACTCAAAAATTGATTCTAAGTCGGACGGTATGCGTCAAAATTTTCAACATTTAAATCTAAGGAACACTCTAATGTATATGTATGTACATATTTGTTAATACATATTTTGTATAATAGCTTTACTTTTGTCAGAAATTTAATTAGTGAGAGAAGAAGTGCCATTGCATGTAATGAGCATATGATAAACGAAATGTTTTTAAACTACAATTTAAACTTAACTAAAATAGTAATATTTTTGTTCAAACTATTTTCAAAATTCTTCTTTATTGTTACTAAGTTCATTACAATAAGAACCCTTTTACAAAATTATATTTTTAATATAAAAAACTAATGTCTATGTATCATTTTATAAAACGCGAAAACACTACCTTTTTTATTGGATTGAAGAGCAGTTCAGTCATTGTGGGAAATATATGTGCTAATGGATTTTTGGTATCGGAATATGGAATGGAAAATATGCAAAACTGATTACTACCTGCAATACCACGTTCCCATCTCAATTACCAAGATCATTGTAAAGCACCCATATCCTGGTGCGGAAGCCCACATTTCCGACTATCTCCCACACTATCGCATGGTTTCTTATACCATTTTAAGTCAATCCTCTGCAGAAAATGTTATTAGATATCAATTTTGCTGGCACATCTGGCTATAACACTTGGATACTAAGAAAACATTTAAATAAAATATATGGTGTTGTTAGAATTCTTCTTTGTAATGCCAATTTCTGGAGAGGATTGGCTCAAAATGATGCAAGAAACCATTTGAGAGTGTGGGAGATAGTCGGACTCATTGGTCTCCCGCAACAGGATATGGGCTCCTTACAAAGATCTTGGGAATTGAGGCGGGAACATGAAATTTTAAGGAGTCATAAGATTTGTTTATATTCTAGTGCCAACCATTGCTGATTGCAGCGCATATTCGAAAAAACCCACTGGAACATGTATATTCCTTCCCACGATTGATCAAGTGACATATCTTCACCATAATTCTTTAAGACTAATTCCATACAACAGGAAACCGCAATCAGTTACTGGAATATTCTTTTTTTGGTCCCATTTTCTGGAGAGGATTAGGTAGACCTGATTCAAAAAACAATCGGAAAGAATCGGAGATAGTCCCAATAAATAATCTCCCGTAACAGAAAAAGTGGTCCTTACAAAGATCTTGGTAAAAATTTCAGATAGTCAACAGATTTGTATATACTATTCCATTTCATATTCCGATTCCAAAAATTCATTAGAACATATATTTCCCACAATGTCCTTCCCAGGATTGATCAATTTACATATATTTACGACGAACCTTTGGGACTTGAGCAAAACTGGAGGACACCGCAACGCAACGCAACGCTAAGAGTTGAGTTATGATGTAATTTACTAGCTGCTCCCCAAAATGTGAGGTCATGCTCACGAGCAAGAACCGAAATGAAGTGAAATGGGCTGACCGTGAGCGAGTGTTTTTAAACTCTGATAAAATATTTTGAAATATTTTTGGGAATTTTATTCCTCAGTGCCAACTCAAAAGGTAAATATAATTTTGGTTTTGGCATTACGTACGTTTACTTTATTTTCTGTGCGGTTCTTTACTCTGTTTTTATTAAAGATTTGGCACTTAGTCCATGGCGAAAATAATGAGCAGCAGCGTGCATAAATTGCATTTAATTTTGAGCACATAGAACAATGCGTCATACCCTACGCTTTATGAGGCATACTCATTAATTATTGTTTGATCGCCATCGACATATATTTTGACTGCCTTAACATGCGCATTAGTTTTACGGCAGCACACTCTACACCGATATAAGCGAGTTATGTGGATCTCTCTATCACTGGGTTCTAGAGCAACGCATCGCCACTTCATCGATAGTGTCTAGAGGGTATCATTCTAACGAAAGCGGTACTCTCATCATTAAATAATCAACTTTTGCTTTCATATAAGAGACATAAAAGTGAAAAATGCAGCAGTAATCGTTGATTTTCACAATTTGATTATTATTTATCTGCAAATGTACCAAAAGTGTAAAAATTGGGACTTAAAGCACCCCTAAACCTGACAGTTGTCACATATGTATATTATCAGGCTCAAAATTGCGTAAGATTAATTATCTAGAGCTCCAGTTATTTATTCGTATTAAAATTTAAAGTGAATATAATATATAAAATTCACGTGTCACAGTGTTTGTAACCAAACTCCTCCGAAACGGCTTGACCGATTTTTATGAAGTTTTTTGTGTATATTCGATAGGTCTGAGAATAGGTCGTAAACTATTTTCACCCTCCTAACCCCCTCCCCTAATTTTAAATCACGATTTTAGTATTTTTGTATGAACAATTTTATAACTTAAAAACGGCTGGACCGATTTTAATGATCTTTGATTTTTTGAATTCGTCTCCGCTCCGAATAGCAGAACAACTATTAAAATATAGGAAAAATTCACGGAAAATAAAATTATTATAAAATTAATAATAGAATTAATATACGAGTTAATGAGGGCATTAAAAGGAGAGATAGGGGAAAGGGCAGCAAAGCGCCGGGTTCCTTTTAAAGGGGTCAGCCTAAGGAGTGGTTGGAGAAGGGATGGAAGGGACAGGAGAAGAGGGGTAATAGAATTGGTGGTAGGGTAAAAGGATAAGGGGAAGAGTCATATATATATATATATATATATATATATATATATATATATATATATATATATATATATATATATATATATATATATATATATATATATATATATATATCTCTCTCTCTCTCTCTCTCTCTCTCTCTCTCTCTCTCTCTCTCTCTCTCTCTCTCTCGCGCGCGCGCGCGCGCGCGCGCGCGCGCGCGCGCGCGCGCGCGCGCGCGCGCGCGCGCGCGCGCGCGCGCGCGCGCGCGCGCGCGCGCGCGCGCGCGCGCGCGCGCGCGCGCGCGCGCGCGCGCGCGCGCGCGCGCGCGCGCGCGCGCGCGCGCGCGCGCGCGCGCGCGCGCGCGCGCGCGCGCGCGCGCGCGCGCGCGCGCGCGAGAGAGAGAGAGAGAGAGAGAGAGAGAGAGAGAGAGAGAGAGAGAGAGAGAGAGAGAGAGAGAGAGACGAGATATATATCTCTCTCTCTATATATATATATATATATATATATATATATATATATATATATATATATATATATATATATATATATATATATATATATATGTTCTTAATTCTTAAAGTAATATCCTTAAAGTACATAACAATTCAATTTGAATAATGTATTATTGTATATGGTTAGAGTGCAAGAACATATAAAATTTTTTTTTTTATATATATAATTTTTCTTTATTGGAGTAAGTGAAGTGCAAAAGAGAGTACAATGAACAATTTAAAATGCATTTGTATCAAAACTGCTTAATACTCTTAACGAGAAAATTAAATTCGAGATTTAGAAACTACTAAAATAATGATGATAACAACAAAATTTGAGTGCATTTGGATTTGTTGAGTGAGAGTGACTTAATTAAACATGTCAAAGACGATCCAACTCAAGCTGGTTCGATCGAACATTTAATGCAAGAGCACGAACAAATATTCTCTTAACAGATTTCAGAGCAAAGCGACGAAAGATCTTTTGAACACGGATGCTGAAGATTGAGTGAGTTTTCTTTACTTTATTTTATTTCTTCTGAGTGTGCCATAATCAAAATGAGTGAATTAGATTGCATTAAATTTTTAACTGAGTTTTTCTTTGTGCCCTACGCTTGTGCAAATATGTTCGGTATTTCACTTTCATACACAATTAAAATAATTCTTATATTATAAATTATTATTTTTGCTTTATTTGTTCCTTATAAAATACAACAAAAAATTAAAAGTTCACATAAAATAAGGTTTTATCAACTACCGAACTTAGTTGCAGTTCAGATTTAATTAAATAAAATTGAAATACTTTGAAATGAAATTTAAATTACAGATAGATATGCTTCCATTAAATAAAGAAAAGTAAATTTTAATAATTTTTTTTTTTTTTTTTTATAGCAACAAAAAAAAATTATAATAATAATGGTAAATTAAATAAATTATTTGATTTAACATAATTTTATTTAAATTTAGTATAGAGAAAAAATATGTGAACAAGTAACAAGTGATGTTAAAAGTTAAATAAAATACTTAAAATTTAAATACTCTATATTGCACTACACAAACTTATTGATATTAATATTTATATATATTATACAATGATATTTATTTATTTATAAACATAGTTGCTTATATTTTCTTGCACCTATGCAGCATAGATTTAAATAATAGAATTTATATATTGAAGTTAGGTTAGACTTGTATGAATTAACTACATAATTTTTTTTTCGTTTAATCGATATTGATAGAGGTTAATGAATTTTATTAATAATATATAGAATGGCAAAATTACTTCGCTGTTTTGTACTTTTTTAATATGTGTTAAATTTCTTTTATGGTTGATTTCATGCAGTATGAAACCAAGACGATGTAAATGAGTTTATTTATTTTGGGACCACGTTAACTTTTCTTTTCTTCATGGACTTAGTGGTCATGGTAGGGAGGGTTCATCACTGTGCCATAACATCTGTGCACAGCCCACTGCTGACTTTCTGTTGCAATCTAATTGCAGCCTGACTTTATTTTCTATATCAGCTGTCGATCCTTATGTTTGTCCTCTTTTCATTCTCTTTGTGACTATCCAGCACGTACAATTAAAATGATTCTGACGAGATAAAGCTGGAAAGCAAGGTACGTGCTCCCTCGTATTGAATCAAAGACCATCAGCTCTCATATATGACTCAGTTATAGATTATATCAAAAGCTATATGCTACATATTCAAAAATCTAATTTGACAAACTCTGCATAACAAAAATTCAACACGAATACCTCTATTAATATTCTGCATTTTCACTGCAAGAAACAAGCAAACAGAAACAAACAAACACAGTAACTTGAAGCGCATACATAACATTCGAATGTATCGCATTCATTCATTCATTCATTCATGACATTCAACTTCATAAGCATTCAAACATCAAAAAGTCACAAGATTCGAATGAAATAGAATGAATGTGAACTTTTGAAACTCATTCATTCAATTCACGTTCATTAGCAGAATGTGCACATTCCTTCAAATTCATTTTAGAGTGCCGTTTTAGCCGCATTCATGCAGGGCTCTAGTAGGCAAATCGTGAAAATGGCCCTAAAAAAGGTAAATACTTCGATTTTGGATATTTAGACTCTCTTTCTGAGCATGCCAGTCGTACTTTAAGGGGTAGTCCCCATGCAAATCTGCCCCTTTTATAAAATTTATGTAAGAAAATATTTTTGTTTTGTCGTTTATTACGCTAGAAACGCTACATTTGGCGTATCTAACGTAAACTCGAATAAAAATATTGCACACAGGTCTAGATCGGCTAACTAAAAGAGGCAGCCCCATACAAACTTGATCCCCATTTTTAAGTTTTCATAGGAAATTTTTTTGTTTTACATATTTGAAATGTTATGTCAACCCTCATTCTACATTATACACTGAAACCATAACTAATTTGTTAAAATACCGAATTACACCGTTTTGTATGCGATTTCATAGCTGGAGTGCACCGAGGGTGGTTTTGTCTCTTCTTGTCTCTTCGGGACGAGACCGAACAGAGGCGGTCCGCTGATTCAAGGGGGTTTTCCGTTTTTTAGTCACGTGATTTCCACCACAGTTGCTCTTTCACTTTTTTCTCTTTCGCATTTTTACATGCAGCGATATCGTGGATTTCACCACAGACATCTCAGAAGTGCAGTACGTTTTTGTCTGTTCGAATTTTTGGCAGTACATTGAACTGGGTTCTTGCATTTTTGTAGGCAGTAAATTGGACCTCATTTCTTTTGAAGCTTATTTTCGGGCACCACGTTAACCTTGAAAATTGATTGCGTTATATTGTGCCAACTTATTACACTTATGTCTACTTTGGAATTAAAACAATTTTATTTTTCATTTTAATGCGTTTACCACTTCACTTGGGGACACGCTTGATTCAAAGCTTTTGAGTACCATCTGAAGTCCTTTTTAGCTTTTGAGTTGATATGTGTAAAAATTTGTTTTTCGTAAAATTTTATACATTTTTTAGTAAAATTTTTTGAGACTACGCTGTTGTTTTGTTTAATGTACATTTGAACTTTTCCTAAATGTTTCTCCTTTCAACTTACATAATTGAAAATCGTTGTTGCCGATGAGTTATTTCGTTCACAAGTACATTTCAGCTTCACATACGAAAATACATTGGCGGCGGCTTTCCACTGACTTTTTGAGTCTCAAACAATACTCGTGGCCATCAAAGAAGAAGCAATCAATTTTAATACACAAATTTTATTAAATAAACCCAAAAATCACTGCATTAGTAATCTTTTTTTCGATTTTCATCGCAAGTTTATTCAGTCATCACATAAATACAAGCTCGATGAATAAATTGATTACAGACTTTAGAATATATTGTTTCACTTTCTTGCCATGAAATAAAATGAAATGTGTTTAAGCATTTTACGCGCGATATTCCATTTGACGTTCCTATTGTGTGCTTCCCTGAACGTTTAACATCAACCACTCCTTTGTTCTCATCAAACACAATTCTGAACTGTCTTTCGCCCTGGTCCTGCTGTCTTCGCTGTTGTTCTGCTGTTAACTAAAGCGCCGGATAATAAGGTTAACTTGCAGCCACAAATATCTTCGAGGCGATTGTTTATCAAGCATCAAGCGAATTTTTAAGCAGCGAAGATGTTGCTTGCTCAATTTAAAATCGGATTATTGCAAAACTTTTCACAAGCTGCATATTGCATAGTTCGAAAAATACATCAAAAAAGAGTGATGCAGTCTAGTGAGTTCAACGTCCAGATACCCTGTACTCAGTCTTAAGATTTCTATTTGGACCATAGGTTTGTGTGTATGATATAGTCTAGAGAGTTTCGATGTAGAGCTCGGTCTAAACTAAACTCGTCGTTCAAATCTTAAGTAACAAAAAAGTTTTTCAAACAAACACGGGAAAATGTTTTGTAGGTTTGTTTGAAGCCCACCACATATATTATATTTTATTTGAAGACTATGTATATTTTATAGGATCAACCAGTCCCGTTTTTGGCAGTTACACAAATACAAAACACAGGGTATTATGACACAAAAAGCAAACCATGAAGAAAAAAGATTTCCACCAGGCGAAGGTGTGAGCGGGACACAACAGAATGCATAATATGATGATGACAATTTGGCTTCGTTTGCCACGAGAACCACAAAAAGTGGCAGCTGAAACTCGTAAAGGCAAAATTGCTTTACTAGCATAATAAAATTATAGTGGCACTATCCAGCCCAGAGCTGAGTGAATTAGTTGACGGCTCTACTTGCTTTGCTTGGAAAGAGATGAAATTGACGGTGAAGAATGGCAGCAGCAATGTATAATACAATAAAATACTGCAACGATAAATAACAAAGACAAAAATTCAACGTATTTTGCTCAGTTTTCTTTTAGCCGAGCAACACGCTTCATTTGACGGCTATACTCTGAAAATTGGATGCAACTAAATTGGTACGAGATCTTTGTATACTTTGTTACATGTCTTTTTAGCTTATTTCGAATCAGATTTAAGAAACGTGACTACATAAAAAGACTTCCCTTTCAGCCAAAAGCGAAAAGAACTCGAAATAATAGTTGAAGTGTCATAAACGGATTAATAGATGTGTTTAAAGTATAGCAAATTCTGTAATATATTATATTAAATTTATACCCATCATATGTAGTGTAACAGTGAGTATAGACATTTTTTTAAATAACTTACAACGAAATATACGAGATATCGTTGCACTATACAATTCATCGTCTTATTCTCGCATAGACGAGTTTTGTCATGACACGACCGGCTGAATGTCTCTGTTTAAAAAGGTATATAAAGATTTCCAAGTTTTGTGAGTTCAAATGTATATTCCACGCCTCTTTATCCACAAATGAAGCCTTCGATTAACAATCTTAATTTTATATTTGTTATATGTGATTGGACGTACTAGTACATACAGTGAAAACTATCTACACTGAACACAGTTGGTTCGACCTTTTTTATCCAATGTAGACAAACTAACTATTTCGTACTGTATATTTGAATCCATTAGCCGTTAGCCATTTAAATATACATTTATATTTATATTTTTGATAAACAAACTTAAAAAGTTTAAGGGCCATTTTCACGACTTGCCCATATCTTTATAGACACACTATACCCTAGCTTTCAATGTCATATCTGTTACTAAGCCTATAAACGTATTGCCTACTTCGACGAAATATATATATATTGTGAAGTCAGGTCTTTGAAATATATATATTGGTTCGTCAAAGTAGAAATAAGAAGAAGAAAAAAAAATTTCCATTTCAATGGTGCTACTTTTTTTAAAAAGATTTTCGAACTTAGTTTTTAGTTCGGTTATATGGCAACGTCGCCATATAAATTAATATGGTAAAAAGTTTGTAGCACAAAGAATTCCTGATCAGCTGGACGCGATGAATCGATGATCGATTAATTCATGTGTGTTAGTACAGGAACTTGTTCTTCAAACTTCATGGAATCATTCTGATTATTGTTATAGAGAGTCTGGAGCCGGTATGGGTCAAGATCTCCAAATTGATATGCCAGGCCTACATTTCGGTGTAGCTCCAACACAGACGCACCGCCCATTTTTGGGATTTTGTACTAAATCTTCTTAAAGGATCCAAAATGTCACTCCTACTTTTTCGGATTAAGACCTATAGAACTGCACATACCGTATATGTGCAATTCTATTTAAATGCAAGGTGGAGGCTTCGTATGGACCTAGGATTTAAATGTGTTATTCAAACGTATAAATGAAAATTTGAGAACTGGTTCTCGTACCAACCCTCACGGACAGACGAACCTACAGAGCAGTTGAGCAAAAGAACAATTAGCTGACTTGAACAACGTTTCTATGAAATATATCATTACAAATTCGCGTCCCATCACCGTATTAGCCGTATTAACTAATATAAAACGTCCATATTTCTATATAACTACCAACTATTTAATACGCATAACAAAACAAGTCTCTGTAAAGGATTTGTGCTTTGTCCTAACAGTATAAACTTCTTCATAATTCTTATTGACGCAAAAAGCGTTCTTCCCAAATGTTGGATAAATTTGCATAATAATATTCACTTGAAGGTATTTGACAGCTAGGCTGGTGTATACGTAATTTACATATAATCGCTAAATAAAATTAAGCATACTCAATTTTTTCAAATATATTTTTGTAACTTTTTATGATTTGGTTTTGTTTAGGTTTCTGTTTCCCTACGATTTTTTTTTTTTTTTTTTTAACTACGATATTTGCTTAGATCTTTTGCCTCTGATTCCGTAGATTTCTCTCGAACGTAGTCAAATGTCAAGCAGTCAGATTGTCCACACAGCCGTCATTCATAGACGAGAGACAAGCTGCCATTTCTATTGTACAAATTTAAAATGCAAATGGAAATTGGCATTTCCAACAGTTTATCCATTTCTTTTCAAGATTTTTGTTTTATTTTTTCCTTGTATATTGTATCTGTCCATCCATCTGTCTGTGTGAATGTCTGTCATGCACTTTTGTTGTTCGGCTTTGTTCTGCGCCATGGCAATCATCAGCAGGGAATCTTGACATATTTATTATGTAAATATCTTTAGCAAATCCTCGTTAGAGATTGTCATTCACTGCGGAATGGCAGCTTGCCGTTGTAATTGCCGGATATTATTCGATGGATTATTGGTAGCACTAATGAGCAAGCTTGGTGGTTGAAAATTGGCTGCACTTTGACAAGTAAGTGCTAATTTGCTCAAATGTGGTGAATCGCACCTCTCAAATTCTTTACAAATTGCATATAAGTTGTAAGTAGATATTTTTTTTTAAATGCTTTTATTTCATAGCACTGTTTTTATGTTAATCGTCGTTTAAATCGAAGGCAAGGAAAGTGAAGCGTTGTATCACTCATTAATTAGCTCTGCAAATTGACGCTTACAATAATGTTACGTATGTCCTCGGGGCAATTAAATTACGGTTGTAGCATCCTGGATCCCTTCTCTTATACACGGCTGTCAGGTTTCTCATTTTGTTTGATTGACCACCGACGAGTTTTACTGTCTCACATTTAATGGCCCTCTATTTTATATAAGTGTGTTTACTTATACGTACGTATGCTATGTCTCAGCACTGATGAGATACTGTATACCTACATAGCAGATGTGTTTGTATCTATGAGTTTATTTGTATTTGTGACTTCTGTCTGTGTCATGTTTCTCGGCACATTTACCCTCTCGTTTGTCTAAGTTGATTGTGTCAAGCTTCATTTGAGTATTACGCGACCAGAGAGTTAACTAATTCTCGGTGCTTGAACTCTGAACTGTTACCTTAATTATGATGTAATTAAACAACAGTACCGAATTCAAAAGGCACTTGAATCTTTTGGAGTACGTTGAAATGACGTAGAGTAACTTCCTTCATAAATGGAATAAATAGTAGATGGACGAATGTGGAAGGCAAATCGGGTTGAAACTTTTGTAACCAGGAACATTTCATTTTAGTCAGTGCCAGCACTGAGACACAAACTAAACAAAACAGCTGAAGCTCTATTTTGAATACCTTGTTGAATAAAATAACATTTCTATCAGACATTCTATTTACGCATTTTTGCAATTTATTTTACAACCTTGTTCTGCTCAACAACGTAGTGCAAACAGGGCTTTATGAGTGATGATGATAAAAAGATCAATTAAAACACTTTTTTACGAATGATAATGAAAACGAAATATGTGTTTATCGGCCATGGTCGCTCGTAGGAAGACGCATCAGCACGATTGGAACCAATTGCTGTTAATACCAAGTTTTCGGAGATTCCCAGACTTCGCATTTCCAACTCATTTCGGTAGCTCTCTCGAACGATGTATTTTCTCTAGTAAAAGTTTTGCGGTGGCGGGAACCAAACCCAGTGCACCAACCATTAATTAAGGAGGGTTGTCTTCTCACAATTTTCTCACCTGAAAATTTATTCACATATACAAAAACCACTGCATTAAAGAAGAAACAATAACACTTGAATTGAATTTCTATACTTTTCATACACAGTGTGAATAGTATATTAATTTTGAAGCACCATATACCCCATATGGTGGAAATATTCTTAAACAGCTCGCCAAGACGATTCAATCTACCTATGTCTGTCTGTCTGGCTGAGTCTGTTTCAATATTAAACCAGTCCCTCAGTTTTCATCAAATATTTCTAAAACAATTTTTATAATTTTGTACTCAACACTTTTTATTACAACGAATATTAAATACTTGTAATTTGTACGATGAAGGCTTTTTTCTTTTTTCTTCACCTTTGCGTAAATTCCCGAGGGTGTGCCCCACTAAACTGGGAGGCTTTAACGTCCATTTCAAGAGGGGGTTTCAGTTTGCTACGTAATATTTCTCAAGTTGTTTTAATAATGATCAATATAAATACTCGTATAAACAAATATGTACAATTATATGACATTCAAAATTAGCAAAATCCAACAATTATTCTTATCAACAGGATTTGCAGAACTTGCGGTATTTATCGGGTTTCATGCAATGCAATCCCGCATACAAAATTAGTTACAAAATTGCAGAGGTAAAGGTAACATTGACGGGAGGAAAAATACGCCCACACCGTGTTACTGCGCCATGTGCTGGAAAACTTCTATGCGTCCGGAACGAACAGCATTCCGATGAAGATGGTTTGTGAATTGACACAGAGAAAATTGATGACGAGTCAATAAACCAATTAAGTTTTCAATAATGAAGAGAAAATGTTAACTTCAGTAGAACCGAAGCTTCAATACTCTTCACACACTTTTATTCTATTTTTAAGGTAGATTCATAAACATATGAAACTTTCGTCCATTAGAGATCACAATATCGAGTTTCTAGGTAATATTGACTGTAATGAAAAAGTTATTTATAAAAAATCGGAAAAGTTAGTTGTGTTATATGTTAAGCATAGGAATATAAAAAGTCTCCATAATCGACTTCATATCTTAACAACTGAGCGTCATTTTGATTTCGAATGATAGGGAACAGACAGGCGGACATGGTTAGTTCGATTTGTCTCGTCTAGCTGATCATGAATATATACATTATTAATTATGGTGTCTCCGATGCTTCTTTCAATTCCTTAAATGCGTCACAAATATCGTGCCAAAATTACGAGTATACTACTGTGCACTATACACAATGCACCACATGAAGTAGACCACGTAGTCTCACAGTTCTTGGATGCTCCTGGACAGATGGATCTCCCAATCCCACGGTTTACTGAGTTAGAAATGCTTGTTTTAAACTACCAGCAAAGAGAGCTCCAAATTACTGCAAACATACTGCAGGAACTACCGGAAAATGGTTTCAAATACATTGTCCTTTCATTCAATAGCATCACAAGAATTTGATACTTCCTATCCAGTGGAAGGTGTCTGTTATCACGGTCTTACCTAAGGCGGGCAAACCGCTAGAAGAAGTTAACTCTTATAGACCAATTAGTCTCCTACCTGTGAAAAGCAATGTTTTTGAATCGTTGCTATTGCTAAAATTAAGCCACTTATCACCCAAAATAATCTCATTGTTAACCATCAGTTTGGGTTTAGAGAAAATCACGCCACAACTGAACAAACTCATTGAGTTTTCCATACGAATCACGATGGAAAAACGGGTATATAGCATAACTGCAATCTGAGACAACACTCAGGCATTTGACAAGGTGTGCCATGGCGGGCTTAGCCCCACACAAATATATGGTTCATAAAAGGAGACTTAAACAAGGTACAGATTTCATTTACAGTTCTAGCGAACCACTTCATTTGCCTTGTCTACTAAAAGGACTGCTATTTGATAAAAGATAACCTCTTAACGAGGTACAAACCAAATGGCGAAAGCCTACTCAATCAACAAAACAAAACAAAAAATTATCCGATTCTCAATATTCAAGTATACTGATATGATCAGCCATTTTTCATTTTTAGTTTCTTTTTGCAGATATAAAGGTTGGACGTGTTTTTGGTGGGTTTGGCGATTTTTTACTAGCGAAAAAATTAATCAAAGAATCTATATTAAATTTTGTATGAAAAGTAAAATTAGGCGCTTCAATGCACTAAAAATGTTGACTGTGGCATTTCGCGAGTCTTCATTGAGCAAAAAAAAATGTTTGTAAGTGATACAAGCTCTTCACAGAGGGCCGAAAAGATGTTAATGACGATGCGATTATTTTCACATATTTATTCAAATTAAGTAATTTTCAGTTGTACAGGTTTCGATATTCGACTTCGTAAATATCGAAAAAACAAAATTTTCATTTTAACTCGCGAAGAAGTTATTTTACATAAGACGGTACATTGGAGGTAGTAATGTGAGATTCTTACTCACAAAACATAACCTCTGAATGGAAAAATGCTTACTTAATAGATATAAAACATATTTATAAAAGATCAGATTAATGTAAGTCAAGGGTAGCAAAAAAGTTCGAATATATGCTAGAATAATCTGGTGCTAGTTTACACTAGTTTATAATAAAAAAAAAGAGTTCTCCTAGTCTTTCTTCTTTCTATTTTGGGGCGTAAATTCCAAAAATGCTGGTTTTTTTTTTCTAAAGAACCTTTTTCGAAATATCCTAAAAAAAAAAACACTTTTTTCTATATATTTATTTTTATATATCAATCAATTTTTATCCGATTTGCATAAATTGCATATCGTTAGAAAGAAAATATTGTTTTCTTATCAATTTTTATGCTGTTTATGCGCATTGGGTGGAATTTCAGGCGATAAAAATTCAAAAAATGTAAAAATTTGTAAAAATCTCTGAATATCATATATACAATGACCTCTATCAAAATTGAAAGCTTGTTGGGACTATGTTCTATATAAATTTAAATATGATGAAAATCGAAACTTTTATTCCGATATGTGAAAAAGTTATAATTAACCTAAAATTTTTACACAAACCTCACAAACCTCATATAACGCTTTTATGTAAACTGGATCACATAAAGATAACACTTCCAGCGTCTTTCAGTGTTGGACTCAACAATACATACTCTTTAACTCGGTGCTGTGTTCGTTTCTGTACAAATTTGAGAGATGATGGCAGTTGCATGTTCCGAATGCCTTAAGCATGATGCTATCTATTACTTTGTTCTGGTTTTTTCTTCTATTTTTTTTTTGTATGGTCAAAGCTGTATATGGATTGTCAAGTCACTCAGTTGGCTCATCCATCAGTTTGTCTGAGAAATGAGAAAGCCACGTGCAAACATCGAAACTAGTTATATATTCGCATAAGACACACACTCACATTACAGCATGCACAACAAAAGCTTTTTGCTAAACTGCAAAAACGTACATCGCCTTTGAGTAAAAGTATCTGGAACAATACGAGTGTATGAAATCATTAGAAAAAGCATATTGTTTCCATCTACATAATATGCAATTATTTTCGCAACAAACATATCTACGTTTCTAACGTGTATGTATATCAGATCCATAAATAAAAGAAACATTTTTGTTCAATCTTACAAACAAAACGTGTATGTAAGTTTTTAGCATGAAAAACATCGGAATCAAGTGAACAAAATGCGTATCATATAACAATTGAAAAATGCAATTTGTGCCGAAATTTATCTCCACGCGAAGGTCAAAAAAAGATACAGATTCAAGTGCTCAAATAGAAACTTGCGCACACGCGGAAAATCAAAAGCTCAGGTAAAGGAAAGTATTCTTTGGGGATTAATTCAGCGTACAATAAATTCGCATTTGTTGTTGTTGATGTTGCAGTCGAGTTCATTCATTACAAGCATTTTTTCGTTTTCTTTTTTTTTTGTTTGTTTTTATTTTGGTTTGTTTGGTTTTATTTCTGTTGTTTTGTTTAATTTATTTATTTATTATCTTTTTTTTTTGGCTTGTAAGATAAATGTAACGCTTTTGTTAACCCGGCGCTTTTTTGTTTCGCAATTTCAGTACATTGTTATCCCTTTGGTCCTCCTTGTCGTACTTCCTCCTACGAAATTGTTCTATATCATTTGCGGCAGACGTTAACTGAATTATTCAATGGCTTAGTGAAAGAAATGTCGGTAATTTTTGCGATTGCAGCGAAAGTGATGATTTTATGGTAATTTCTTTGAGTTTATCTGCTCGCTCGTTCAAAGGTCAAATGCAAATAATAGTAGAAGAATAAAATTAAACGCTTTATGCGTATTTCTATGGTTGTTTTTTTTTTGTACTCGTACCATTTACACGAAGTAAGCGTATTCAAAATGTGGTTTTAACACTGTAACATATGAAAGACTACTCCTGGAGACACCTGGCGCGTTGCTGCCCTTCTCCCTGCCCCACTTCTCCACTTAGCCATTCTTCATGACCCTCGGGTAATAAAATTTTTCATATAAAAATGCTAAAACCGTGCGGGAGGCAGATGAGCTTCTGGACACACTCACCGGAGAGGAGCTAGCGCCGGCAGTCGAACTAAATAATGAGTCGGATGACTGATCCGGCAACTATCAGCGCAGCCCAGCTGAATGTCCACCATGCCAAAGCGGCGTCAGCCGTTATGGCACGGACATTCACCAAACAACATATGGGGCTAGCGCTGATTCAGGAGCCCTGGTGTCACGAAGGCAAGGTTAAAGGCCTATATACCAGGGATACAAAGGTAATCTGGGACAAAAACACAGTATCCCTGGAGCGTGCATTATTGTTGGAAATGATATAACAAACATTGTTCTTTCAGAATATTTAACTCGGGACTGCGTGCCGCTGATCACCGAGTTAACCTACAGAGGCAGAATGCGACGTATGGTGATTGCATCGATATACTTCTAGGGAGAGCCGCAGTCTACCCATCGTAGTAGGCTGCGATGCAAATGCGCACCACGAGGCATGGGGAAGCATTGACACCAACTATCGGGGTAAGTGCCTTCTTGAATTCTTTATAAGTAATAGCCTGACATTTATAAATAAAGGGTGTATACCAAGACTAGGCAAGAGGTGTTAGACTTAACTTTCAGTAGTATGTCCCTAAGACATAACATCCACTGCATCAGCCGCTCAAATCTATAGTGCAACGCCCAAGATGCAAACCGATTCGAATATCTCACTCCGTAGACCGGATAATTCCTTTACGGAAAATGAGGAACAGAAAATCAAACTGCTCCTGGAGACATATTTTTCAGGAGGTACATATGACCTACTCCAAAATGAGGAGATATATGTACGAGCAAACAGAGCGAACATATATGCCGCCAAGAACGTGATAAGTGAAGAAAAAGTAAGGTGAGCAATATTCACCTTTGAATCCTTCAAATCTCCTGGAGTTGATGGAATATTTCCAGCACTACTGCAAAAAAGAGCAAAAGATTTACTCCCAAATTTGTAGAAGATTATGACAAGTAGTCTTGCACTTAGTCATATCCCAACCCCTTGGAGAAGGGCCGGGGTTGTCTTTATCCCTAAGGCGGGGAAAAAGAATTCAACCCTCCCCAAAGCATTTATGCCTATTAGCTTGACATCATTTTTGCTAAAAACAATGGAAAATATACTAGACAAGCATATTAGAGCATAGGATTACTGCATCGTAATCCCTTACATCGGGACCAACATGCATATAGGGCGGGAAGATCAACCGACACTGCACTGCTGAATCTAACGAGGGTAATTCCCTTAAAACCACATTCGATCAAGTGGTACACGGATGGATCTTTGACGACAGAAGGTACTGGTCGGAGGCCCTAGATTAAACCACTGGGAGTCCTTGGGAAAATATACCAGTATATTTCAAACTGAACTGTGCGCTATAATTAGATGTGCACAGTATAATTTGGATAGAGGCTATAGCAATTGTGAGATTGCTATTCTATCAGACAGTCACGCGGTGTTAAAAGCGTTAAGCTCAAAGTCCGTCAAGTCCAAACTAGTGCAAGAAGCACTTATATTATTGGGAACTCTCGGCGAACACAACAAAGTTTACTTGCTGTGGGTGCCAGGACACAATAATATAATAGGAAATGAGCTAGCCGATAGGCTTGCCAAGAAAGGAGCGGCAACGCCAATGGTAGGACCAGAGCCTTTTTGGCATTGGAAGACATACTGCACTGGAACTAATCCGCAATGAATAGAGCAAAGAAGCAGCACTGGGCCATGAGCCAAGGACTAAGGCAAGCTAAATATATCTAGGAGGTTTCGACCCGCGCAGAGCGAAAGCACTGCTTCAACTAGGTAGAAACCAGCTGAGAACTTTGACAGGAATACTAACAGGACACTGTTGACTGAGGAAACACCTGTGTGTGATGGGTGTATATAATTCCCCAGAATGCAGATTTTGTGATCATAAAGAAGAACTCCTCTTCATATCGTTGCAGAATGTGAAGCAATAGTCAGAAGTAGACTTCGAATATTGGGCAGTTGCTTTGTCGCTGTAGAACAACTGAAGAAGTTAGATCCTAGGACAATACTAAGGTTTATTCAACAAGTTGGACTAGAGCAGGACATCTAAGTAAGAAGGACAAAACAATAGATCTCTTTAGGTCGCGGTTTTAAAAATGTCCTATAATAATAATAATAATAACAGTATTGGGGTTAATATAACCGCTAATATGGTAACCGTCGAGTTATGAATGCTAGACAATTTTGTAGCTATCAGCTTTTTATCGTCTATTCAGAGCAGCAGACGTGGTTAAAATGTTTGCGCTGTGTTTGTTTTAAATTAATTAAATAAATGCGTTAATTTAATCTTCATAGATGCCATCCTTTGCGAGGTGACAAAAGGATGGACAAGCAAAATTCGGTTCGAAGCAGTGCATTTCCGACCAGTAATGTTACTAGTCGACTGAGCCGACGAACAAACTGTCGAGTGGCTACAGCTCCATGCTCCCGCATTTGATGGATGGAAGGGCCCACCACTAATGGCGGTTAAAGGGGATGACATCCCTCCTTCGGAGGTGATTCATCTTTTCCTTCCCAGGAGCCAAGGGAATACAAAAGAGTGGCTTCTAGACCTACTGGAAGCACAAAATGAAGGACTGAACACGTATATGTGGAAAGTCATCTCCCTACGACAAGTTATCAGCAGCAACGGTTCAAAGGTGCGATTCCGATTTGGATGCATTCCGGTGCATCTTAGGAAGAAGCCCGCGAAAGAGAGGTACGCGGAAACAAAGGATGCGACGGAGGACATCGAAGAAGAAGGCAGGCCTCAGACACCAATGTCCGAAGGTTCTGACATTGTAATCGAGTCACTGCTATGCTCCCTGGAACTGCGGGGGGCAGATGAGCTTCTGGACGGAGAGGACAACACTTATTGTTTTAAGTGATTTCAATCTACCTAAAATAAGATGGTCAAATTTGATTGATAACTCTTTGCAGCTGTAAAGAAGGACTTTCTTGATAGTCTTTTTGAATTGTCCATGCAACAGTGTAACAATATTCGCAACAGACCTGGAAAACTTCTTGATCTTGTTTTTGTTGATGTTGGTTTTGATATACTTATTGATAGCATTCTTCTTATTACAATGCCTGAAGATAATCACCATCCAAATTTGGAAGTCTCTTTTCAGCTTGACTGTATTTGTCGTTCACAGGACTTAAAAAAATCTCTTCGACGTGTCAGATGTTTTAGAAAAACTGACTAGTCAAGTTAAATCACTTACTTTTCAATAACGATTGGTCTGCTCTCGAGCGTTGTATAGATATTGAATTGGCAACGAATGTTTTTATTCCACCATTCTCAGTTATTTTGATGGATGCATTCCATACACTACTCTCCCTATCCCAGGAAAAAGACAGCCTTAGTTTTCACGTAGCCTTTACCGATTAAAAAGTATTAGGTGGTGTTTATTTAAAGAAATTGTTTTTCTCAAAATATTATCCGTGATGATACACTTTTGAACGCGCGTGAACCAATTTTTTAAGCACTTTTTCCACTCCGAATGAGGTAGTTCCAAAACATGCGTTTTGAACGCATCAACAGCTTCTTCTGGCGTAGAAAGTCGATGGCCACGTAATTTTTGTTTGGTGTTCGGGAACAAAAAGAAGTCATTAGGTGGCACATCAGGACTGTACGGTGGATATCCCATCAATTCGATGTTTTGAAACCTCAAAAACTCGCTGGTGGGACACGATGTGTGAGAGCTCGCATTGTCGTGATGCACAATGATTCTTCTTCGTCGGTTTGTTTTTCTTATTTCTTCGAAGGCTTTTGGCAAACAAATGATTGTGTGCTATACATCTTATGTTGCTCTAACGCAATTGTAGCCACATGACTATTTGTGCCGAACAAGCAGGCAGACTTTTGTTGGTTTTATCTCCTCTTCGAACACCCATCTACAAGGTGTGTCGCAAAAGAAACAGGATTCTTTAAAAATAGCTGTTTCTGGTGGCGCCACCTATTGGTAGAACGTAACTTAACACTGCAAAATGATCATAGGGAGTAACTCAACAAACAATTTCAAATCCCTCAGGTACCTGGAAATGATCCAGAAGCAAGGATATTGGATGACATACGAGTTGAAACCGAAAGACGTGGAAATACGTTTTTTTTTTCTTTCCGATTACCACTTCTTCCAATCGAATAGTTGTGGCCTGGCTGTGCACCACTATCAAAATTCTGAAGAAACTAACAAATTGGGTTGATTTTTGCACTGCTTCTAAAAATGAGACGTTGCTCCAACGCGGAATCCGTAAAGATTAGAGAAAGTAGTGGCGAAGGATGGACAATGATGGACAACGATGAACAACAATGGATGTTCAGTTTTTTATACAGGATGCAGCAGAATAACTTTCTTTTTTTCTGAAATACGTGCCATTCAGGCTGTAGGGATCGTATCATGGCGGGAGTAATGCCAATCGACAGTCGTTTTACATCGAGTCTTACTTTTTTTGTTATTGTTTTCTTTTTTTTTCAGCGATGAAGCTCATTTTCACTTCAATAATGTACAATATAGTATATGTATTCTTTCTCCGTCTTCGAACGTTTTCTTTTCTGTACAACAAATTTCGACAACTGATAACACCCAGATTTGCGCAACTAGATAGCTATTTCATTAAATAGCCGAGCAAATCCACAACGCTATTTAGCCCATGAAATGCCCTTTTCAAATTGGTGTATTGTCCAAAAAATTATATCTGTCTATTTATTTAAAGTACGCAGCTTTTTCCCCTTGTTTCTATTTTATCATTCAATGCTCAAAAGTTTATGATGAAACTTTAGCATTTTGCATAAACTTTGGTCGCTTTAAAATTTCTTGCCTCGTTTTTCGATTTTGTGTTTTTTATCATCTTTAAAAAGATTTCACTTTCAACTTTTGTGCGACATCATGCTAGCTCACACTCTGGAGGTGTAGTACATGGGGTCGATTGTACCCAGAGTTCGTTGTTGGTCTGATGTGCATTTTCATGAATGTTCCGTGTTTTTGTGCATTTGAATCAAAAAACTTTTCGTTTTGGCGTTGTTTTGTATGATAGCTGACAAAAAAGAAAAACAATTTGCTACTAATAGTTTTTTTCTTTTAGTTAAGATATTGCAAGTTGATTGTTCTAGTTCGCAATTTTTTCTTTCTGTTTCATTGGCTAAAGTAAAACAATAATACTTTCTGTGTGAATGAATTAATTAGAAAAAATTAAATTAGTAAATTAATTGGTTTACAATTTTGTAAAAAATAATCAGTTTACGAAGTTTAATCAATTAAGGAAAAACTTTCAAAGTATGTTAAAATGGTTAAATATTCCCTTGTTGTACATTCGAAATACGGTCAGATGTACATACCATTTACCCCAATTAATCAGTTTCAGATTTCTTTTTGTTTGCTATCACTTTCAGTCAAAATTTGTTGTTATTTTCAATCAGCGATCTATATTATGGAAATTATAGGCCATTTATATGCAGAGAAATAAAAAGGTACTAGTAAGAATTCGTAATGTCCATCCATAAGTCGGCTGCAGTCCATAGAACAACATGTCAGTGGATTTTGAATTATTAGACACTATTTCACTCGCAATCATTAGGGCTTGATTTTTGTACAGGTTGCATTGAGAAACTTGTGAAATAACTTGCTAGCCTTGGAACATTCAAGCGAAATAGTGTTTTGCAACACTAAATTTCAATAAATGACAGCACGCATGACATACTTAGGTAGAGCCAGCTCGCACTCATTCTCTTTGTTGGCAACGTTCTTGAGCGTCATTTTTTTGTGCTATTTGATAAAAAAGTATACCAAATTCCGCCAATTTATATATTATTATTTAAAATTTGACACAATTTTCAATATTTCTGCAACTTTATTCAAGGAAAAACTTTACAGGTCATCAATATCAATTGTTCAGTAGTACCGTTTTACTTGAGACTTGCTTCAATGTAAACACTTTTTATGAACTCTTCTAGTTCTCTGTATGTAAATAGTCTATTAGATATGCATTTAAGTTGCCTCAATGTCAATTTTACATTCCAAAATTTGAAGAGAGAACTCTAATAACTTTTTTTCCCAAAAAAATTTTTAGCCACGGACACAATAGTTTCGGGTTCAACTATGAGCTCTCAGGACTCTACTGGTCGTGACATTGAAAACTTTATTTAATTGTATTTATTTCATTGTATGTATAATATTATATGTATCAAAGGTTAAATGCATTTCCATGGCAAGCAAGTTATTTGTTGGTATATTTGCAAGTAAGGCTTTTTTTTAAAACTTTATATTTTGTTGTTTCATTATCTCCTATAAACCACAATAACTAGTCTTTTCGTAGTAACGATGTTACTAGCCGCAGTACGATAATTGCGTGTTTAGGTGGTTGTACTGCTAAATGTCAAGAATCTCCTTGAACTGATGCTTCGAATGCTTGTTCACGTAAGCCGATTAGGCAACAGTTGTCAAAGATATAGTGTTGTCCGATTCGGGGAGTGTAAATGACCCACCCCACATTTGAGCACAAATATGAGAACGGCGCTTACACCGAATTTCCAAATTTTCAACTTAGTATTAATTCTCGCTTAATTCTGCTGGGCTATCATCGTTAAGTTAATTTAGGCCCCAGACTTTTCTAACGGTAATCTGCTATTAATAAAACAAGGGAAAATGTTAACTTTGGTAGAACTTAACATAACAGTTGGAACCACTGCATAATTGCTTGAAAAGTGGTCGAATATGTTACTTCCTTTGGCGCCCACACGTCCGACATCATATTTAAACAATAATGGCACAAAAGTATTTTTCTAATAAAACCAATTTTCAGTTTGAAATTATGTAGTCTCCAAATTTTAATTCAATTCAAAGTTCTACACCTCTAAAAAAAAAATATATGAAGCTACAGTCCATTAGAAACCACCAAGGCACATTACATGTTGGAATTGACTTCAATAGAAAAGCTTTTCTTGCAAAAGCCGAAGGTCCCCTCTGTATTTTTTGTTTTTTTTTTTTTTTTTGAATACGCGATACATGAAAACACAGGAAAGAGCTATGCGGAGGAGAGGGCTCGGCTTCGAGATACCCTGTACCTTGTTTAAGGCTCCCTTTTATCCTTATTTATTATATTTTTTAGTGGTCCTATCTGGTCATATATGAATTTTTTTTTATAATAATTAATGAACAATTACAAGTAAATTAGGTAGGGGAATGGGAGGAAGAGTAATGGATTATATGGATACGGTAGCAACACGCTGGGTACAATTTAAGATAGAGGAATGAAATGTTGAATACATGTTAATGGGATCGATGGGGGCAGGGAAAAGGGGTGGTAAAGTAAGGAGAGGTAGTGCAAAGGGGCAGAGGAATGGGGCAGCGTAAGGGGATGAAGGGGAAGGAGACGAGAGGTAGGAGAATTGGAGGTAAGGAAAAGGGACATGGGGAAGGAGTGTCAGGGGAAGAAGTGTCAGGGGAAGGAGTGGCAGGGGAAAGGCCGGGTACCAGCTAGGACTACAATATAACTAAGCCCTGCTAATAAAGTGTGGGGAGCAAGCGTACTAAAATGGTTCAAACCTATATATATATATATACATATAGATATATTTCCTAAATCAGCTTATTAAATATATAAATTCAATACAATAAAAAGATTTAACGTTGCAGATAAATTAACTTTCCCCATGAAAATGAGCTTTTGAACTTGAGCCAAACTTTCTCAAATATTTTGTGCAGTTTCTTCACACAGTTTTCTTGCCGCTTTCCTAATTTGTATACCCTTTCGTATACCCTATAGTTATGGAGTAGAAGTGTATATTAAGTTTTGTAAGTACATACATAACCAAAACTACTATATGTATGTAAGTACATATTATTGAACAGCATCAAAGATCGATTCGATATTTACTTGTCTGTCTACCCGTCCTACTAGATATTAATACTCCCCTACTCCGTCTTCAGACAGTGTATAAGCAATGAACTTTGCAACTATTCTTGGAGGTTTTTTTTCGAGTTTTTGTATGAAAAACTTTCTTTTTACTTAATTTGTCGTAGAGAAAATAAATTTTATTCTAACGAGTAGTATATCAATCATAATAAACTAGCTCAAATAGGTACAGGTCGTCGGACCACTTTTGAAACATATAGTTCTTGTAGAATATAAAACCTCACACAAACGATTGTTCAAATAAAGAGCATCGCAGTAGGTATATAGGATAGGATATCTCTTAGTCGAGCTCGAACGCATCGTTCTTTTTTTCGTTATTCTTTATCAGGATAAAAATGTAATTGAAAAAGTCAATTAAAAAGTTTTACTCAAAACGAGTTAAGTTGAACGGACGGGACTCGGATGCAAGTGCAAGCTAAGTGGCAGACATGAGCGTTCCGAAGAGGATGATAATGCGAGTATACAGGGTAAGTTAAAGCAATAATGAATAAAATTATAAAGAACCGATAATTAATTACGATTAATTGCACTCGAAAAGTGATGTGCAACTTTATATGCGATAAATGATTTCAGATAATTTGGGTTCGCCGCATAGTGACCTACAATATTTTCCTATGAAGACCATTCGGACACATAAATTGTAAAAAAAGTCACTGTGTTAATTCATGGGTTAAAAGTTTTGCACTTTGATTTGTGCCATCGTAAATGTAGAAAACTTTTAGCTAAGTGCTGCAGACAGTTAATAATGCAGTTGAATAGGTTTAAAAATTGAAAAACAATTTCTGTTAGTCACAAAATTCAATTTAGCGAAAAAAAAGCGCTATAGAATTTCAATTGCAAACAAATTTGTTAACAAAATATTAAATTAAATTCAGTGCGATGTACAATTCAAATTGCCACATGCAGTGTTCTAATTCTATTCGTGTTAAACATTTTCACTGAAGCTTTTTCATGTTTATTTATTGATCGGTGGAATCTCAAAATTGAAACTAGAAAACTATTCACCCACAATTTGATTGCCAATAGTGGTTTTAAATAGTTAGGCTAATGTTGGCTTCTAATTTGTCACATACTAGTATATAAATAAAATACTTTTAACGAAAAAGAGGACGATTCAGTCGAGTATTCTCGACTAGGAGATACTCAGCACCCAATCAAAGAGTATTGTGGGATATGTTCTTGGTATTAATGTGAGTTCTATTTATATCGTATTAAGTATTTATAGTATTTCTAAATTGTCATCGATCTCAGTATAGAGCTAAGTAACAAATTTTTCTCATACAGAAACTGAAAAATGTAAATTATGCTTGAATGGGACCTCCCTTTCCGGTCGAGGTGGCACGTTGATTTTATACACTTTCACTGACTAGTTCTAGGGAAGTGTAAATATTTAATGGAAGTTTTATAGTTTTATATTTTATAGACTCCGAGAAATAAGCGTTCTTACAGATGGACAGACATGAATTTGGAATGGACTTTTAATTCTGTCATGAAAGAATCGGGAATTTGTCATTAGAACACAAAATGATTATTATTACTCCAAATTTATCTTATCGTCTTTAATTATATCTCTTTTGTCTTCCTTAGACTTTTTTTTTATTATTATTATTAATTTACAATCTATCAATAAGACAATAAGTAAATTAGTTGAAAGTTCACAATATAACAGAAATAGCTGTACTCCAGTGAGAACAACTGTTATATTCAAAATTCTATCATTAAGAGTTTATTTACAATATATACAAAATTTAATCTCTAAAAGGTAAATCTAACACATGATTTCTTTTAAGTCTTCGAGTTGTATCGCTATTATCTAGTAGGCCTATTGCCAAAACATTTAAATGATCATGTAGTCTCTCAACATACCTTGTGCTTATTCTACGTATTTCATCTTTAATGTATGGAATATTTAAATCTTTGTGAATTTGGTCATTAGCCACAAATCAGGGGGCGTCAACAATAAGTCTAAGCGTTTTGGACTGATAACGTTGAAGAATTTCAATATTTGATTGGCTTGTAGTTCCCCATAATTGGATAGCATATGTCCACACAGGCTTTAAAATAGCCTTGTAAAGCCGAACTTTGTTCTCCAAACTAAGCTGCGATTTTCTCCCAAGCAGCCAATACATTTTTTTTGTTTTTATGTTGAGTTTCTTTGTCTTGCCTTTAATATGACTTTTCCAAGTTACTCTCCGATTTATATCGAGTCCAAGATAATTTCCGGAGTCACTATGAGGAATTTGTGAATTATTTAAAAATACTGACGGACAATCTCCTCTTCTCAGAGCAAATGTGACATGTTTCGACTTTTCAGTATTAACCTTTATTTTCCATTTCTTAAGCCATCGCTCTATTTCAACTATTTCATTTTGAATATCTTGAGATACCTCTGCCGCAGTGTCTTTAGATGCAATTATAGCTGTATCATCAGCATAAGTGGCTACTTGAACATCACTGACAACAGGAAGACAACAGAAGGCAGTGAATATTGTGTAAAGGACAGGTCCCAGAACACTGCCCTGTGGAACACCAGCATGGATACTATATAGTTTCGATGTTTTTCCTTCCATTTGAACATAAAAGTGCCGATTGCTTAGATACGATTTCAATAAGAGGAAAAATGGAGCAGGAAGCAGTTTTTTCATTTTATATAACATGCCTGGATGCCATACTCGGTCAAATGCTTGTTGTATATCAAGAAATACTGCCGCAGAATACAGTTTCTTCTCGAATCCATTTGTAATTATATCCACTATACGATGACATTGCTCTGGAGTCCCATGACCTCTCCTAAACCCAAACTGATGTTCCGGTATTATATTATATTCATCTAAAATCTACCAGTCACCAGCAAGCTAATTGTTTGGTTTTTGAATCATTATCACCTCCGCACATTTCCATTGTGTAGGAAATTGATCCAGCCTCAAAATCGCATTGTAAATTAGTGCTAAAAATTTAATACACTTTTGAGAGAGCATTTTCGTAACTCTTCCGTTTATTTTATCATAGCCTGGTGACCTTTTTTGATTCAGTTTTTCGAAATCTTCTTTGATTTCCGACACAGTAATTCTACGAATTGGCATGCACATTTGACAAGGTACATCCAGAAACTCTATTATTTCAGTATCTTCAGGCGCAAGATTTGAATTTGGTTGAAATGTTGAGTGTAAATGTTGTGCAAATGCCTCAACCTTAGCTTTGGCGGTTTTATACCATTCTCCATTATGATTACGTATAGCAACATTTCGTTTTGCAGGTCGTTTTAAATATTTGGTAGCTCTCCACAGGCTGTATTCATAGTCTTTCGTGTTAGGATCCAGACTTTTGAAAAACTCTGCAGTTGCTTCATTTCTTACTTCGTGCAAGCGTTTTTTAAGTTGGAATGATGCTGTATTGTACCTAGTTTTATCTGCTGGACATCTACTGGTTTGCCAATTTTTCCGAAGCTTTCGCTTCTTATTATTTATAAGGTTCCTAAGCTCAGCTGATATAAAAACAGTATTCGCTGTAGCACTTTTGGCTGGTGCAGTACGCAACAGACCTGCTTCATGTATAATGTTTGTAAATGATTCCACAGCCGTATTCACTTCTAAACCAGTTTTGAGAGATATATTAGTATTTAGTTTTGCATCTATCCAATCTTGAAATGCTAAAATATCTGTCCTAGATGTGACAATTTTATATTTATTTGATAGTGCTGGAAGAACAGTGCCATATGTAATTATAATTGGCGAATGGTCCAATGATGCCGTGGTATTCCAAAATAAACTGCAAAATCCAAAAGATCCGGTATTTTGCGGGGGTCTGATGGCCAATACGTTGGTTTTTCCGTAGACAGTGTTTGAAAAATTATTGGTATTTATGCATTTATATAGCTCCTTTCCTTTGGGATTTGCTAAGATTGATCCCCACCAAGGGTGTTCGGCATTATAATCTCCACCAACAATAAATTTACAACCAAGTTTTTTGAAAAAGTTACAGTAATCTTGTTCTTTAAAACAAAGCGTGGTGGAAAATACACTGCACAAACTGTAATATCAAATGACATGCATTCAACATTAATGCAAGCAGTCTGTATAGCATTTTCTTTAACTATTTCCATGATATTATATTTAAGCCCTCTTTTAATTAATATTGCAGAGCCGCCATGAGCTCTATTATCTGGATGATTTGCAACTATTAGATCATATCCATGAATTTTAAAGTGTGTCCTGTTGGTAAAATGAGTTTCTGATACCAAGAGGATATCAATGTAATTAGATTTAAGGAAAAGTTTTACTTCTTATGTGTGGTTGGAAAGCCCATTTGCATTCCATATAGCAATTTGAAGATCTACTTGCATATTTTTGATATTAACAGAGATATCATGTTGAGCAGGTTGTTTGTTAATTCAAACTGTTTGGCTAATAAACCTTCGATTCTTTGGAATGGGTCTTCGTCATTTGAACTTCTGTTCTCTCGTAGTACTTGCGCATAAGATGGGCGCTTTCCGCTAGTATTAAACTCATTTGGTCTGTGCGAAGATGAAAAGCTATGCTCCTGAGGTGGTTTGCTTGAATGCTGACGAGAGGAATGGCTATTAAGCTTCTGCTTTGCAACTAATTCTTGATAAATTTTGCATCCCTTGTAGCTGGCAGCGTGATCTTGTAAGCAGTTAACACATTTGGCAGGCAAATCCTTGTCTTTCTGACACTCTGAAGTAGGATGGCACATTGAACACTTAACGCATCTAAACGTTTTTGTACAATACGTCTTGGTATGTCCAAACTCCTGGCATCGAAAGCATTGTTCAATGTCAGTTACTTTCCTGGGAGGCTCTACTTTAATTACTGCATTGCTTAGGTATTTCAGATCATAAATTTCTGCATTGTTGTTGTTCGGTTCCAGATCAATAAAGAATATGTTCAATGGATGCTTGGTAATACGACACCTAACATTGCTTATATTCCTTACGCAATGACCTAACTCTTCAATTTCATTTTTAATTGAGTCAATTGGTGTAGAAAAATGTAGATTTTTAACTACAGCTCTAAAAGAACGCTCTTGTTTTAACTGGTAAGTGTGAAACAAAACCTTATCTCTCTTAACTGTTGTTATAAACTTTCTATAACTATCCACAAATTTAACCATAACGCTTATTTGACTTATAGGTAAAATCTTCTTTCGAAAGAGTTTTGGTAATATAATTTATCATACCATTTATGTCATTAACATTAGCCAGTATTATTGGCGGAGGCTTCGGAGTAGTATTTCGCTCAGTTGATTCCTCTTTATCCTCCTCCGTCTCCTCCCTGCTATCAAGAGATCTCGAGTTCAGCAAAACGATTTGTACTTTTCGATGTACTACGTATTGGGTCTAACAGCAGTTTTTTCTTGGAAAAATTTGTCGAGCTGCAGATTGACCGTGTGTTTGATTTTGTTGTCTCAATTCTTTGCCAATCCATAGCAGCTTCAATACCTCCGCCGCTACTCATGATGCTATTTTTAGCACAGATGCAGCAGGTGCAGGTGCAGGTGAAGGTTGTTTTTTTTTGATCGCAATGAATACGTCTTTACACTTTCACAGTCCGATTGTTCGTTAGACTTAAAACAGGTGTCTCGAAGTGATAGTTTCTGTTTTGAACAGAGAAAAAAGTCGGCCATAGCCATATTTGATTGTTTGATGGTATTTACTGAGTTTTTATCAGAAATTCGTTCGCAATGATAGCTTTGTTAGATGGTGCGTTATCGTGGTGCAAAATCAAGAAGTTTTTTTTCCACAAATATGGTCGTTTTCGACAGTATGCTCGCCAACATGTTGGCAAGGGCGCCGCACATTATTGCCCATCTTAGCGAGCATTTACACCATAAAATGAAACTTCTGTTCAGAAATCAGCTCTCTATCATTAGCGATTTTTACTTTGCGTTGATGATGAATGAATTAATGAATGATTGTATCAAAGAGTCAATCCAGACAAGGGCTCTTATGTATATAGTTCTCATTAATAATTGTCATACATGTCCAATGACGATCTTGCATTATTATTTCGCGGGTAATATCGATTTTTTCTGGAACAATAATCGATTTTGAAGACTTTCTTTATTCGATCGAATTCACTATACTTGTACTATTCTAGTATTGTTACTTGCTAATGACTACTGACGACGGATCTTCAAGGCGAAGAACTCGTACTACCAACTACCTCTGCCTATCCGCTCAATAAAAGGATGCAAACCCAACCTACAATTATATATGTCTCCAACGATTCCTTCAGTGTGCTAAAAACCTTCAGACTAAATTATAATACTCTGTCATAATCGGGGAGACATAGAAATCTCTTTCGCCTAATCCAAGTCCTACAAATTTCATTTACAAATATAGTTTTGTGAATGAAATTTAAGATTTTGAGGCGAAAGACATTTCTGTGTCATCCCTGAATATGTGTGAAATGTTTAATAACAAGAAAAGAAACGATAAATTCGGTGGAACCAATGCTTTAAAAGCAATCTGGCAGAAAAGTGAGAGGGACACGCTCTTTGATATTTATGTGAAGCCTCGATCCATATTAAGCCACATTAACGAAATTCAAGTTGATATTACCTGCAATAAAAAAAAAATTTTTAAACAAAACTCCAATAGTGGGTGCTTGGTTTATATGGGGTCTATCCTATAAAATAGGGATAAAAAGCCACCAGTAAAACTGCAAGTTGATATTGACTGGAATTAAAAACATTTTTCAATACAAACCAGCAAAATTTGGCGGGGGGTTTGTACGGGGACTACCCCAAAAATTTAATGCAACACACCCTTTGATATACATAAGAAGCTTCCGTCCATAAGAAGCCACTATATACATTTTTGATAGTCCAGAGTGGGCGGGTGATTTGAACGTGTCCTGTCAACATGGATACTCTATGGATATATTAAAGTTAATCCTCACAATATGCGCATTAACTACCAGATATAAAGACGGACAGACAGACGGGCACGGCACTCGTCACGTCGAACTGATCAAGAATATATATGCTTTATGGGGCCTACAATGCCTCCTTTAGTGCATTACAAACTTTCTGACGAACTTATAATACCATTTCACAGAATTTGTGAATGGTATAAAAAGAAACTTTTTTAACCTATATTGAAAATTGTATATATTATACTATATACACTTCCACTTACACATATAAAAGAACTAATGCAATTGAAAAATTTGTTTTTACAACGCTCGTTTTCAATTAAAACCTTTTCCCATTAATTCAAATGTAAATATTTCAATGGCCTATCAACAGCAACTCGACAACAGATCGATTTTTATTTAAAACTAGTTAGAAAAAAAAATTGAATAAAAATGCAAATAGGTTTTACATTTTTATACACTGCAGACATTTAAATTTTAGTGAAATTTTAGTTTGTCAGAACGTTTGTTCTAGTATTATAAAATACATAAACATATTATATATAATTTCTGGCTGGAACCGAAGCTTATACCTTGCTCCGCTCGACAATCTTGGAAAAGTTGCTCGGCCATAATAATTTTTAAAACAATTAAATATATCTATATAGTTGTATATATGAGTATGTACTTATATTTGTCACGAATTACGCATCTTCGGCAGCTGTGGGTCTGAAAGAGAGTTGGGATAATTTTGATGGGTATACCTATGATTAGAATTAATATGTAATTTATTATGGAAAATTTCCAATGACTGGAGTTGGAACGGACGTCTCTACTAATATATCAATATGAAAAATGCTAGCCTTAGGTGAAACCAAAGCTTAAATACTCTTCACAGTTATAGTGAAAGAAATTCATGTTTAAAATCATGAAAAATCATGAAAAATATTGCATTTTGAAGTATTTACAACTGGTGTACACAGCCACCGTTTTTATACTATTCACGTATAGTATGGATAGTATTATAATTCATTCCCTGTGTTTATGAAAATCAAAATTTTATTATATATCGAACTTAAGCTCAAATTAAAAATTATTCACATACTATAAATCCATTTCCGAGAAGCTTTTAAAATGTTGGCCATATTTGGCCGTGTATAGACTATCCGAAACGTGTACAGCAGAGAATTTTGAATTTATTTAATTTCAACTTCAATTTTCTCGTTTCCGTTTATTCAGAAAAATATGTTTTTCGTAGATAACCTCCGCTAGCAATATTTTTGCAATGTGATAAAGTTTGGTCTGATGAACAAAATAAAGATGAGAAGAATACTGATGTGTGCATATCACACTGTCATACTTCATACGGTTAGTTTTCAATGAGGAATGGGTTTCATTGAAAAGGAAGAGAGAGAGAGAGAGAGAGTTGGAAGAAATCGCACAGAAAGATAAACCAATTTAAAAAGTAAATAAAATGAACTCTGGGTAAAAACTGACTTCGTTTAGAAACTAAGATGCCTGCTCTTAATTCTATTATATTTTAAGTGACACATAAGAACTTTTATTCAATGATATCAAAGTATCAACAAAAAATTTATAAAAAACATTAAAAGAAAATTGTCACATAAGGGTTTAAAATCTAATTTTTATAGTCAAACACTTCTTTAATTTAGCTGTAATAATTTTGGCATCAAAAAGTTTCTTCTTCCTGGTCGGACAATTCGTAATTCTGGTTATCAGAATTCGCCGCCCAGATGATTTGACACCGGTGGAGTTTTTTTTTGTTTTTTTAATAGTTATTTTTGTGGTTTTAGATTTATGCCAAACAAGAGGAAATTTAATTTTGAACAAAATTCAGTCACATTTTTGCAAAAACGGCCATAAAATATTCAATCAAATAGTGTGTATGTGCCAACAATGAATGAATCAATAAAAAAATAATTTTGTTAACAAAAAACATGCCTTTTCAATCAAAATTACTTTCTTGCGTGTATTACGGAGGTCTCACGTTATATGAAAGAACAAAAAATTGATTTGAGTTGAATTGTATATGCCTATGCATACGCAAATTACGAGTAAATATTACACTTTATTATTATATATCAAACACTAATTCAGTTTAGCTCATATCCACCATTTAAGCTAATAGTTCACAAAGAACCCCTTTTATAAACAATTTTTTTCATTGGATTACTCAAACTAAAATCTTAAAACTTGACTTTTTTTTAGTTGGTTTAAAATATCGGACATACGGGGTAACACAGACATCTATTTCGCCTCAAAATCTCTAAATTGAATTCATTAAATTTAGTTTTATGAATGAAATTTTGAGATTCTGAGGCGAATGAGATAGGTTTCAAAGTATGTACATATTCGGTTTATTGGAAAGATATTTTTATTTGTATATTTCATTATGTAAAAATATTGGTTCGTGGATATGGATGTGCCAACTGTCCCGAATATAGCGCATTCTGAAAGTTCAGTTTTGTAAAATTCTAAGTGCTGCGCACGAAGGCGTATCTTTGGTGTGCACTATAGAACACATTTGCGAAAGCATATTATCAGTTTGAGTGTGCGTAGTACGTAAACGATACATATTCCAATTACTTTCTCAACTAAACGGTTTTCCGACCGCAAAATGGACATAACTCAAAGTAAGTTTTCCGAATATTACCAAACCTGGGCCAAATTAATTGTCACTGAAAGAAGTTCTGCCAATTCGAAAAACAAACTTCAATGGAAAAAAAAAATAGATCATTCTAAGCTAGTTGAAAACAAAAACTGATCAATATCCAATTAATATCCGTTGGTCAATTTGATATTTAACATAAATAAAATTTTTCTTAAGCAGTACAAATATCAATTTGATTTGAAAGTGTAACGATAATGGAAATTGATAAGAAAATTTCGCAGGACGATACTAAACATAAAAACAAAACTTGTATCTTTGGTTGAACCGTAGCTCTCTCTAATACCATTCACATGAAATTTCAAATTTTACTGTGATTTGTCGGGTCACGCCTACTAGTATATGTGTGAAGTGAATCTGAGCCTGATATTGATATAAGTAAATAAGTTATTCATACAAAAGAAAAAAAGTTGACGGTGGCTTTGTATGGGAACTACCACAAAAGAGCAAGATACGGACAATAAAACATTTTGACAAACTGATAATATAATTTCATACTACGTGCGAATGGTATAAATATCAATATAATCCGACGGTCACATTAATACTTAGCTCAAATTTTTTTTTTTTTTTGTTTTATCTTTTTATTTGCCATCAGTTCGATGCAGGAACTATAATCAAATTTTCTGACTACTTCATTTTCACATATTATATTAACATATAATTACATAATAACCTAATCTTAACTTAATCTTAATGTTCTTGAACATGACAGATCTAACGTTGCACTCGCTGAAGCCGCCTCGTTGCTGTTGAATTATCCAATAAATTGATAGCCAGAATATTACAGTGCTGATCAAGTTTTTCTATGTATCTGGTGCTATGTCTCTTGATTTCTTCAGCTATACTTGGCATCTGAAGATCGTTATGAATATTGTCATTGCGTATATACCACAGAGCTCGAGTGATTTTCCTAAGGCTGATGTTTTGATACCGTTGAAGTATTTCGATGTTTGATACAGCTGCCACACCCCATAGCTGGATGCCGTAAGTCCAGACCGGCTTAAGTATGGCTTTGTATAGTCTGACTTTGTTGTCCAGACTAAGCTTTGATTTTTGGCTTAATTGCTTCCTTTTCGCCACTCTATGGTCTTTAAAAGGTAGCCTTTTGTCAAGCCAAAAGCCTAGATAATTGACTTTGTTTCGTTTAGGAATCACCACGCCATTAAAGCGGGCCCGATCGTTACCCTTATGTCGAAGTGCGAATAAGACATGAACGGACTTGGCTGCGTTTACTGCGATATTCCACTTGTTCATCCAGTCTTGGGTTTTGTTCAGTTGGTTGGAAGCAATTGAGTTGCTGCTTTAGCACTGGAAGCTGTATCAATAATTGCTGTATCGTCAGCATATGTCGCTATAGTTACTTCATTGCAGGTAGAGTCGGGCATGTCAGCTGTGTATATGGTGTAAAGCAATGGGCCAAAGAGAAGTTAAGTAAACTCTATAGTGTAAAAGAGATAGTCAGTGTTACTTTTCGAATCTGCCGACTAGACCGAAATGATAATGAAATGATATACGATTTATAAAACTATATATCTATATTTCTTTTTATTATTATTATTATATATTTACTAGCTGAACCCTGGCAGACGTCGTTCTGAACTTCCCCTTGCCACTCCTTTCCCTGCCACTCCTTCCCCCTGTACCACCTTCTCTCTGCCCCACGTTCCCATGGCCCTTTACTCTAGCTCCAATTTTCCTACCCCTCTTCTCCTGTTCCTTCCACCCCTTCCACACCTTCTAAAACCACCACTTACACTGCCCCCATTCCTATGCCTCCTTCCGCTACCACTCCTTAGTTTATCACCCTCTTCAATGCGCCCTTCGATCCTATTCACATGTGTACAACATTTCATCGCTCTCTCTTAAATGCTCCCAGCCCTTTGCTGCCATTCCTCCTCCTTCCCTATGATCCCATACCCAACCTTCCATTTCCCTTCCCCTATTCCCCCTGCCCCTTTCCCCTTCTACCCCTTTCCAGACACTCACCTTTTGCCTTTCCCCATTCCCTACCTCTCCTACCCTCTACCACCCTTCCCCTACCTCTCCTTATCCTGCCCCTACCACCACGCCCCGTACCACTTATTCCCCTCCACCTTCAACCTACCTACCTTCCTTTCACTTCAGCCTGACATGACTCATCTGGCCAATGACAACATGCCGACTTGAACTATAATCAACAGCTGGATTGTAAAGGAACGCAAGACGATTGTATTTCAGATTCAGATCAGCTGTTCTTTGGGTTCGTATTTCAGTAATCATCACCATTCCCTTCCGTTTAGCGAGTTCGTGATCATGATTTTTGACAGAAAAATCATGACAGTTGTTTTCGGCCTATAAATACACAAAAAAAAAAGAAAAACTGTTTTCTCGCGATCGTGGGTATGTGACATGCGAAAAATAGATTAAAACCATCTTTGATGCGGGTTATATATCGTGCTAAAATTTGAGCTCAATCGCTGAAGTACATTTTGAGTTTTTGACGCATACACAAACCAACATAACATTTTTATATACATATATAGATAGATGGACACAATATAAATATCACACCAACAAAAAGGGACTACTAGACTACAAGCTCGTTTTTTTTTTTTTACTTAGTTTAATGGTTGAATTTAATAATTATTTCTATTTAACTTATATTAATTTTAAGAGATTCGATTTTCTTAAGAATTTAAATATTAAGCTGATGTTATTTACATTGATGTTTTCCAAAAGTTCTATGAGCGGAGTGGAGTTAAGGACGGTGGTTCTTAAAGCTAAAAAGGAAGGGCAAGAGTTTGGGACGTGATCGAGGGACTGCTGTGATGATGTGTTGCCGAAACGGCATATTTTTGAGAGACTGCCGCTTGTTCGTGCGTGAGCCTGGTATGCCCAATTCGAAGCCAGATATACGGTAGGAGAGTAGAGCAGTTAACTGAACGCAGGTATATTGTTTTGTCTCTTTCCGGGTTTATATTGGCATAGTAGTGGCGGTAATCTCTGCATTTTATCATACAGGTTGATTTAAATTGTCTGTCAATTTGACGAAGTATATCCCATTTCTCTGCTGTTGCAAATAGCATTATGGGGTTTTTTTTGCGCTGTTTTAGCCGGCAATTCCGCAGTTACTGGGGACCCACATTATTTTTATTTTGTTGGCGCGAAGGATGAATTCATTTTTTACACAGCAAACTATTGTGCGGGATGGACAGGACTCTTGGATGGAGTTAACCACTGTTGGTACATATATGATATTTGCCTCTTTGTTTGGGGGCAAATTGTACTGCTTTGAGTAACGACATTGCTTCTGCCGGATAGATAGAACAGTAGCTATTATGTAGCCCAGTGCTGATGATATTGTTATTGAGTATTCCTGCAAATGCTGTTCTGTCCTCTGTTTTTGAACCGTCTGTAAAAATCAACTGTCAGTTCTATTCTATATTACTGTAGATTAGCTCACTAAATAAATTTCTGAAGATTGCGGGACTGGTTACATCTTTCCGATTTCATGGTAAGCCATGGAGGTTGTCGTTCAGATGATGGTGCTGATGGAGGCTTTGATAAATTAAGTTTGTTGAGAAGTCTGGTGCATTTGAAAATAGCTGAGGAATATTTGGGAGTTTGTTTTCTCCTTCGTCAGCTTGTAGCTATTTGAAATAACTGCTTGTTATCTCGATTTTCAATGTTTGCAAAAGCAATACAAAATTATTATATTTTTTCAAAAGTGTAATTTTATTGGCAACAAAATTTGCCGGGTTATTAAAGCAGAAAAAACACGGAACCATTTTAAAAATTAAATAAAACCGTAATACCAACGAAAATAAAAAAAATTTGTTTGTTTCAATCGATTTCTTCAGTGCTTTCTTTCGGACCTCGGTTCATCGTTTGCGCTCCTTCAAATACGAAAGGTTATCCAAGAAAGTCAAGACAGAACCTTCTTCCACAATTCGATTCGAACAAGTTTGTCAAAATTGAAGAGAGGCCAATCGCAAGAGACATAGATGATGATGGTGGCACTTCAAAAGTATTAATTTCTTCATGAGCAGTAAGTTCGAACGGAATACGTGCCGTAGTTCATCCCTTTCGGTGACCATGGTCACGATTTTATTTTTAGTCATGATGAATAATACAATAATTTTGCCACGAAATTTGTAATACCCAGAAGAGAGCATTAGTTACTCCATAAAGTATATGCGATCTTCATCAGCTCGACATTGCGAAACGATCTTCCAATATCCGTCTTTCTGGCTGGCTTTTTGTGTCTGAATACGGATACTATGCTACAGTTTTCTTCGAATCTTTCTACAAATCTGTATGGAGACACTCAGGGGTCGGTATACTTTCAAGATCTCTAAGTCGGTATGCCAAGCACACTTTTCGGTGAAGTTCATATAAAACCATCGCACACTTTTGATTTTCTGTACTAACAATTTTTTTTTTTTTATTACAGCCAATATTAACTTGAAATGCGTAAAGGAGGCTTATATAGCATAGACCTAGCATATCTAAAAATGGGCTTGGGTCGTACATTATCCTTACATTTTAGGGTTTTATGTGGAATATTATTTTGTTACAACCAATATCAACTTCAAATTCGATATGGTGGCTTATAGGCGGACACTTAACATATATATTAATAGGAATCCACCCACCATCTACTACACTAATCACTTAAAACACGGAAAAAATTTTGAGTTGCGTGTGCAGAGTTTTCAAGCATCGGTTCTACCAAAGTAACGTTTTCTCCTCTTTTTTTTTTGTACAAAGTATGTTGAAGTTCAATCAGCAAGAACTATAAAAAAAGAAGTTCACATTGAGCTTTATTCGAAGCTATATATCCGTTATAATATTGTATTGTTTTTTTTTTCATTTTGATGTAAAAAGTTAAAAAAAAAACAGCTAAAACGTATAGTTCTTACAATGATTACCATTTTTTTTAATGAAAACCTTATGAAAGATTTTATTTATATAGACAAGGTATATAATACTAAACTTAATAATAGTTTTAAGAGCACTAGCTGCTGCGGCCTTCGACTCTCAATTTAAGGCTATATACCTATTATACATTTAGTTTAGCTCTTTGTATAAAATTATATATTTTTGAAATTATATTATCTGAGGGTGTTAAAAGGTCGGAAAGAGGTTGGGATCCAAAAATGGCGATGCTCTCTAGTTGTTGGCAGTAGTCCAGCAGGTGGATTTTTGGTCGTTTCTGCACAACCGGCAGGGCTATGTACTCCGAAACCACACAACCCATTGAGCTCTAATTTTTAGACAATATTCGGTATTGGCCAGAGAGTAAATTTGTGAAATTTGTATGACCTAGCTCAAGAATTAAATTTTAATACGAACATGAATCAAGCATTGGACAAGTCAGAATCAGATCAGCTATTTCCAGTACATCTGAAACGATTGGCCAGTATGAATCGCACGTAGAACAATTACAACTCAGTGCATCCAACGAGAGCGGCTGAAACGCCCGTTCAACGGGATCCTCAAAAAATCTTTTCCGATAGTTATAAACCTTTTTTTCAATGTATTTCTGTCGATAAGGAGAAGAATATGTGCTGCATTTCATTCGTAAAAATTCGATTTATATCTCCAAATTTCATTCATAAAATTTAGTTTTAATTCTGTGTACCCAGCCCCCCCCCCTTTAAAATTATAAATGTTTTAATTATTTTGATGTACTTTTAATCAAAAAAAAAATATATTTTTGATATGTTCAAATATATTGAAATGATATATTCGAACATATCAAACTAAAATGATATTGATACCTTTCGGGTTTTTTATATAAAAAGTGTAGATTCGATGACCATTTCATATCTATGTTTTTCGGTGCAGCCTCTTATTCCAAAGAGTTCCAATTTAACCAAAAATTGATACAATTATTTTTAGATTTTATTCTGGAAAGTTTTTCAATTATTTTTAATTATCAAAGCCCGAAGGGTGAGCAGGAGTAGAATTTTAAAAATACACCAAAAAGTATTCGTTCCACAGCGTATTGAAGTTTCGGTTCCACCAACAAAATTTCTAGAATTGTTTTGTTTTTTATTTTTTAACTTGCATAAAATCAATAAAAACTCTTTTTGCAAAAAGGCAAAGTGGTAAAGGAAAAATGCATCAAACAAAGTTAAATTGGCAAAACAAGTTTAACTGCCCAAAAATTTTGCAATAAAAGAAAAGCATTGTATGTGTTTGTGTGTGTGTGTGTATTAATGATATTTAGTGTGACCATCTCACTTTTGCGGCATTCGGGGAAAATTCGGGAACAATTTTGAAATAAAAAAATCGCCAAAACTGATTTAAAAATAAGTTAACTTTTTTTTGGATATAAACAAACAAAAAGAATGAAAGTTAGTAGATAACTGAGTTAAAATTCTTTTAAATAATAATTATTTCACTATTTCTGGCAATTTTTGAAACAAGTAAAAAAATTGCCTATAATTGAGCTTCATGTTACATTTCAAGAATATGACACATTCCAAGGTACTTATTTGAAGACGCATGTTTTCCTGCGTCTAAATTCGATTGATGGTCGGAAAGACTCGTTCGACTGAAGCTGATGTACCGGGGACCATATAGGCCATAGAGTTTCAAAGGTACATTGTTTGTCGGAACATTTTTTAGCACTCCACCCAGCACAGTTTAGTCTCGTTTGCAATTCTGAATTTTTGCAGCTGTTATAAATTTTGTCAAATAACCGAACTGATAAAAAAAAAATCAACGTCGCAATTGCTTTCAGTGAAGGTGCTCTTGTCAACAAAGTTTTGAACGTATTTTCGATGAGCGGTGAGTCTTCGAGAATAGTCCAGTGGGACGACTTGACCACGTCGAATTGTTCAGTCCATCATTTCAGATAATCGATCCACGATTCTAAATTTGAATAAAAACTGAAATTTATTTTGATTCGAATATTCATATAAAGTAATGAAATATGTACCATAGAGGTAGTCTTCAAAACTATGTTCTTTGTAATCTCAACATTGTTTTCAAATAAATTCTCAATTTCATTTTGGACAACAACAGAAAGATATTTGTTTCTTTTTCTCATCTAAAGGCTGTCGATCAAATCAACCTAATTAATACCAAGTTCGAACGCAGAAACATTATCACCTTCCATTTTCAACACTGCATTATTCAAAACCGATGCCTGTTTTATATCGAAACATATTGTGAAATGGTTGTGATTCGAAAAAATAATAAAAAACTAAGCTCATTCTTACTCGATCACGGAGAAAGCCATAATTTAGACAGATCATTGTTGAAGAAATCGTTAAGATACTTTAGTGCATCTTTGCTTTTATTGCAATTGAATGGATGGCTGTCAACATTGAAAGGAAGCCCGTTTTCATGCAGCTCAGAACATTCTGGAATTGTACATCAAATTCACCGCAAAATATTTCCAGTTGTGTGACTCGATTTGTGAACTGGTAGAACGTTAAATGCTATTTCATTGCAACCAGCTTGTGCCGCATTGAGAATTATAGTACGCACAGCACATCCAATTCCAATTAAATTGGGATTATTTTTCACCGCCTCGTGTAATGTGGTCAAAGTTGACTTTAGACTTATCAGCACCATATCCAACAACTTTTTTTTTTCAAATCAAATGTAACTCGAAGACTTAAAAGAAATCATGTGTTAGATTTACCTTTTAGAGATTAAATTTTGTATATATTGTAAATAAACTCTTAATGATAGAATTTTGAATATAATAGCTGTTCTCACTGGAGTACAGCTATTTCTGTTATATTATGAACTTTCAACTAATTTACTTATTGTCTTATTGATAGATTGTAAATTAATAATAATAAAAGAAAAAAATCAAATGGAAATAGATTTTTCATTTGATTCGTTGATCAGCTGTACAACTTTTACTTTCACACCTTCCAGTGGTACAAATTAACGAACCAGAACAGCAAACATTTTCCATGATTGGATGCATCGGTCAACAAAATCACTAAACGGTTCCCATTTAGATTATTTTCCACTTGCTAGAGCACATAAAGAGCAAACACATTTTAATTGTAATTGCTTCGCTTTTGGTACGCGCACAGCTAAACTTATCCAATTTAAAAACATTTCGGAAGACTTTTGATAGTGAAAAATTAACCAATTTTTTGGGAAGAAGAAGTGTGATTCGATGGAGCTTTTCCCACTGTGCGCAAAATTAAAGTCTTGATGGCACAAATTACAAGTAACGTGATCGATATTTTCATTTTTTGATTTCTTTATAAATTTATATTTACTTCATAATTTATTTTGACACTATTATTTTGGGTTTTGAATTTCACAAAACTTTTGAACAGAATGCCACATTTGACCGGGAATGAAATATGCGTGTACAAAACACAACAAACGAATACACATTTATTGCAAGGCATAAATCGTTCTTCTTTTTCATTCTTTCTTCATTTTAACACTCAAAGCTAGCAGAAAGAAAGAGAATATAAGTAAGCAGAGACTCGAAGTATGTACACATTACATTGTTTTTACTTTTTACACTACATCGCTTCTGTTTATGTATCGCGTGTATGCATTGAATAGGAAGAATTCATGTTTCGTGTTTGTCTGCCTACTTATATTCTTTCCTTTCGTGCTAGTGTTGACTGTTAATATGTAGAGAAAGAGGGAAAGGAGAACGATATATGCATTGTTAAACCGAATAAGTGTATATTCGTGCAGTGCGAATTTTTAACTTTGTGTTTTGCATTTAATATCAGTCAATGGTGTATTTGAACCAATTTTTCCTTAATAAATAAAAATATTTTTTTTTCTCAGAATTAAGGAACAGTTAGTCCGACCGTGACACGCCGGGACAATCGCATTGACATTACAAATTTCAATACGATTGAAAAAAATAAATATAAAAAAAAAGATCCAATTCAAGTTTATTTGTAAATCTTTTTTGAATGCAAGTCATGTCCTTATTGAATGCAATTATGTAACAGGCGAACTCATAAATCTATTTTAGTGTCGGAATAATTTTTGCTTCAGAAGTCAGTAATAATGAACAACAACAACAGCATCAATGAGGGCTCAAGGGCAATATCAACAACGAACAAAGCGTTCATTCATTTTTAGATTTTTTTTCCCATCAACAAACTATATTATGCACATCTACCTTCGATATTTGTGTTTATTCACTGCATTTCCGCTGATATTGCGCTGCACACTATTTACGTCTCTTTCGCACACAGGAAGTCAGACGAATGAAAACGATTTGAATTGAACGCCTGCAGTTATGCAACGATTTTTTTTTTTTTTTTTTTTTTGTAGTCTATCTTTAAATTTTTTCTATAGACTAAATTTTTATTCGTATTTAAACCAAAAACTTTTTCTAATAAATATTAAATTAACAAAATATTTTTATAAATAATGCAAAACAAATAAATTAATTTGTAATAAATTTTAAGAATTTACTAGGGGTCAATTAAAGTTCAGAAACATTAGCTTTTCATATTATTACTTTCAAATAACTTGAAAATTTTTATCGTAGTCAATATCATCTTAATAATTCATATGGTCTCTTCTAATGGGAGAATGCTTCATATATACGGCACTGGGTGTGGCCCTCCACTTTTTGGGGTAGCCCCCAAACAAATCCACCGTCACTTTTATTTTTTTGTAAAATAAAGTTCTTTATTAGTGTCAATATTAGCTTGAAATTCGAGCTGAAGGCTTTTTATGGATAGGCGCTTCATATACAAATATTAATGTTTGTACCCCGCCCACATTTTGGGAGAGGCCCCTTAACAAGTCATTCGCCCATTTTTGTGTTTTTGTTTGAACAACTTCTTTAACTAAGTCAATACTATCTTGACATTCGATGTGGTGGTTTCTAATGATGCCTACTTTTTGTGGTAACCCCATATAAACCCACCGCTTACTTTTATCCAAAAACTTCTTTATTTAAGTCAATATTAGCTTAAATTCGATATGGTGGATCTTATGGATTGTCGTCTTTTTTTTCGTTTCTATTTTTAGATTCGACATATTCCGTCTCTATCGCACCTGGTTTTATTTTTTTTTTTTCGTCTTTCTTGGTTTGCTTATTTTCGAAGTGACGGGAAGTGAGTCCCACCTATTAATTTGTATGTGAACCATTGGTTTATTAGAAGCTATCATATCAATTATTAAGTTGATGTTGACTACAATAAAAAAGTTTTTCATACAAAAAGTAAAAAATAGACGGTAGGTTTGTATGGGGGCTACCCCAAAAAGTGGGCGTTGCGGGTCAATCTTGATACTCTATTAAATTGCAATAAAAAGAAGTGCATGTACTAATTTGCAACTGGATAGCATAAAAATTAGTCCCCAAAAAATGCACAACAACAGACAGACAGACGGACGAACAGACGGACGGACAGGTGGACGGACATATGGACGGCAAGATTGAGGGGCAGATGGACGGGCAGATGGACGGACAGACGGACGGACAGACGGACATAACTTTCAGACAAACTGATAATACTATTCAAATTATGTGTAAATAGTCCTTTTGTACTCAAATCAATCCAGTTCATTCTTAAATCAAGCGCAGTAGAGCTTGAAGATGGCTAAATTTAAGATTTACGGGTTTGTAAAAAAAGTTTTTGAACCAAGAATTTTGTACACCGTTTAAGAAAATCAGTGCTCATCAGTTAAAGTACGGAAATCCTTAATTTTTTTATCAGTGTAGTTAAGTTAATCAGTGTCGTTCGGTAAATTTAAAATGTCACTGACTTTTCGTTCGCCCAACTACTTCAACTCCCTGTGCAGAATACTAAATATCCATATCACTCCATATCACTTCATATCACTGTGCAGAATATTAAAGAATAGGGCACTTGAACTATATCTCTGACTTGTTAATTAAGTCATCAATTTTTAAGTGCGTGCCAATTTTTACTCTGAAATTAATTTTTTTTTAATAATCAAAGTGGGAAATTAATTTCATTATACATGAAAAGAATGTTTAAACCCACAGAAATTTCAAAATTAAAAAAATAAATCGAGTAAAACAATTGAACAATTGATTTTCTCCATGTGCAATCTTTCATTGCATTTCAATAGCTCTTTTATTGCACAATATTATTTTATTGAATTGTAAAAAACAATGCCACTGAATACAACAAGTGATATTCTCGTAAAAAAAGAAAGCAAAAAAGAGAAATAAATTTATAAAAAATACTAAAAATGTTTTCTGCATGAGTAAACCACAACAAAAGCGCGTAAATGTCATTTCCTTTAACTAAAAGTATACTTTGAAATTGAAATTGTGGTATTTTTTACACCAAAGACCGACAGACGGACGGACAGACAGACGCATATTGGACCATGGTCGGAAAAAGGAGATACTGCTGACACAAGCATCAATGCAGATGTTTTTATGTTGCAAATGAATCTCTGTGCATATATCAGAATATGTGTGTTGAAAGGATTTGAAGCAGCTCGCAATGCATTGTGTAGTTTGTTTAAATCTCGAAAATAAATTGCTACATCTTCTTTACAGCATTTGGTCTTTCAACTTAAACATTGAGTGCGATGAACAAGCTTTCAACTTTAATTTTAAGCCATATCTTTGAGCTTAAACATACTGTTCATTTTTGACGATATATATCTGGTTTTAACTCAAGTTTATATCGAGAATCACTAGGAATCCCTACCAGCAATTTGTACTGAGCAACTGCTAGAGTTAAATGACCATTAGCTGCCTCTTCTACTTGGTGATAACTAAAGTACTATCAGCATACAATCAACAAAGAAATCATTGGTGCAGCAAACCTGTATTCAATTGGCATCTTTCAATTCTACAAGCCGGCCTAATAATCGTACCGCTTCAGCCCGCTCTCGCCTTAAAAAGTCAATCGCAGAGACACCACAGACTTACTGTCTTCCCACAACCACACCTGTGTACCCATAGCCGACTCAGCTCAAAAAACGCAACTGCAACAGAGCCCAACTTAGTATGCTCATATGGCACTAAATGATATTGAAGCCATGATAGCGTCTATGCAGCAAAGCATGATAATTCTTATGGCATTGAGGCAAGGCACCATAGAATCGAAACACAGTAGCAGTTTATGGCAAACACAAACCCCCCCCCCCCTTCCAACATTTCACAATATCCGAAAAACTGTGTGAACGTTTCCTAGCCCCTACAAAGCCAAACGCACACACTGGGGTTCAATGCAGTCATATGCACCCAAAGATTACGTGTCACCACAGCCCCCCATATTGGCCATCAGATCCAGTGAAATAAGATACTTTGGCATAACGAGAAGAATTTCAAGTAGTCCTATGTCTACAGAACCACACGCCAATTATCTTTAGCATCACTAATCGACATATGGAAGGGTTAGCCGTGGAGAAACGCCGACTACAAAGTGAATGGCAAGGCCTCCTGCCACATCGATGAAAAAAGGCTTTGTTTTTGCAGCACATCTTAGAAATGTTTTCCCTCCAAAAATCTATATTGTGCTTCCTCTTCAACCCACCGCTATATAAACTGACCCTCTTAGAGTCAATGCAAATTCAAGAAATCAAGAATGTTTTAAAAAAAAACCATTGCCCCCAAAAAAGGCTTCAAATTCTGATCTGAATACTCCCAAAATCATAATAGAACCCCCTAACCCCACAATTATGTACATATCAGTACTATTCAACGCTATATTTAAAACCGGCTACTTCCAGCACAGTAAAATTCATCATAGTTATGATACCAAAACCCGGTTGTGATAAAACACAGGCGATGTCATACATACCCATAAGCTTATATATTCTGCTTATCCAAACTCTATAAAAATATTATCCGTCTCAAAATGATCTCATATACACTATACATTTGATCTCATCAATATGTTTGCTTCCCCAAAACGTACACAAAGTCCCTGAGTAATATCTCAGTAAAAGGATATTCGCAGTACGACATAATGAGTGTTTAACGGAAGAATCGTAAATCAATACTGGTATAACCCAAGACAGCGTGCTCAGTCTTATGTTAGATGTTTTCTACACATAAACTTACCAACGACAACAATTCCGAGCAGACCAGACAACTATATCGACCATATCGCTATTTTTAAGGAGTGGCTGGCCAACTGCCGTGTAAAAGTAAATCGGAAAAAATGCAGGCATATAACATAAAGACTGAATGAAAGTAGTTGCCCAACAAAATTCTCAAACGCGACTCAAGAAAAGTGCCTTTCCAGCTCACTGAGAAGTAGCGAAGGTCCCTCAAACTACAAAACCCTCCAACTTAGTAATTACCGTATAACGATTAAATATTATTAACGATTTGAAATATGATTGTTAGTCTATAGTTAAAAACATTTTTTTTTTTTTTTTTTATTTACCCAGATCTGGGTACAAAAAGTAAATTTTATAAGCGATGATAATTACAGACGATTTTTACATGTTGGCATAACTACCACTCTTTAGGTGTCCTAAAGGGAAGGTCGAGTGGAAGTTAAGAACATTTGATAAATAATTTAGTATGTAAAAAACCAAGAAAGAATACTAGACTCGAGTGTGATCGACTTCGAGATACTCTGTACCTTTTTTAAGGAATCTTATAAATGTGAACCATATTGTTCAGTGATCCGATCTGAATATAATCGTGTTATTCTATTAGAATTGATCAAATTTTTAATTTAAAATAAAAACTAAAACTTTTCATACAAAAATTAAAAAAAAATGGGAAGCTCGTTGGTATGGTGCTACCCGTTAAAGTGGTCCGATCTAGGTTTATATGGAATAATTTAATTTGGAATTTGTAGCTTAATTAAGAACAAAACAAAAAAAACTTAATTTCATACAAAAACATAATAATGTAGGGCTAGTTTGTACAGACATCTATACAGATAAATAAAATTGGAGTGTCTGTTTGTAATATTAAAATAACCGCTTTTTACTAAATGCATACGGTGCATATACCAAAATAAATTTGTTTCCAATTTTTGTCTGTCTGTCTGTCTGGGCTAATCTCTGAAACGGCTGGACCAGATTTTGACAGGGACTTCCACTGACAGATAGCTGATGTAATAAGGAGTAACCTAGGCTTTTATTTTAGAAATTTTATTTATTTTTATTTATTAATATAAATCTAAATGGTCGCGGGGACCATCTAATTTGTAATATATTTTATTAGGAGTTACGAAAGATACACCAAATTTGGCGTTTCTAGCGTAATTAACAACAAAACCATCTACATTTTCAAACAAAAACGTAAAAATGGGGGAAAGCTTTGTATGAGGATTGTAGTTACCTGAAGGTGGAAAAGAGAGGGAATCTAAAATATTTCGATGTATTTCGATGCTGAACAAGAATACATAGATATATATATATATATATATATATGAGAGAGAGAGAGAGAGAGAGAGAGAGAGAGAGAGAGAGAGAGAGAGAGAGAGAGAGAGAGAGAGAGAGAGAGAGAGAGAGAGAGAGAGAGAGAGAGAGAGAGAGAGAGAGAGAGAGAGAGAGAGAGAGAGAGAGAGAGAGAGAGAGAGAGAGAGAGAGAGAGAGAGAGAGAGAGAGAGAGAGAGAGAGAGAGAGAGAGAGAGAGAGAGAGAGAGAGAGAGAGAGAGAGAGAGAGAGAGAGAGAGAGAGAGAGAGAGAGAGAGAGAGAGAGAGAGAGAGAGAGAGAGAGAGAGAGAGAGAGAGAGAGAGAGAGAGAGAGAGAGAGAGAGAGAGAGAGAGAGAGAGAGAGAGAGAGAGAGAGAGAGAGAGAGAGAGAGAGAGAGAGAGAGAGAGAGAGAGAGAGAGAGAGAGAGAGAGAGAGAGAGAGAGAGAGAGAGAGAGAGAGAGAGAATATATATATATATATATATATATATAATATATATATATATATATACTTTATAGGGACTGCGGCGAATCCTTCTGCCTGTTACAAAAAAATTGCACAAACTTAATATACTCTTTTACCCTATGGGTACAGGGTATAAAAATGTATATTTTGAAATGCACTGCAACAATCCTAAGGCGAATAAAAATCTTCGTTAGTCGTTATCTACGCAGCATGCTTTAAATCGGTTGCCTTCAAAGCATTAGCGTCAATACTTAAAGTACGCACGAACCAGTTGAAATCCGTGATAGAAATCAAATAAATCAAATGAGCTAATGAGCACAATATTTGTAACACGAAAAGGAAGCATGAAGTATATACTCGTATATTCGTGATCAGCGCGCCGAGTCGACTCGATCTAGCCATATCTGTCTGTGTGTATGTCTGTGCGTTCAACTCGTTTTAAAGTTGATATGGAGACTTTCTATAACCAGAACCAATTCAAGTTCAAACATGACCGAGATTTATACATACAGTAGAAGGTAAAGCAACCACAAAAACACTTTGTTTTTATTTTTTTTTTTTTATCGAACAGAGTATTAAAGATGCGGTTCCATCGAAGCTAACCATTTTTCTTATTTTTACTTAGCTGCATTTTATGCAAGACTAAATCAAAATAAATTTATAATAATATTGTTCATAACATAAACTTAAAGCTAATATTCTTTGTTAAGCTGGAAAACATTCGAATAGGAAGTGCATTCGGATTGTCATATGTAATCGTATCTAAAGGATTTATTGTAGTTACACTTTGCCACACTGACAGTCATTGTTCCACAAAGGACGCTGAATCTAGTCCTCCAGTTCTGTCTTTCAACTGCTTCAATGCACAACAACTGACTGCAGCAGCTTCTTTGATTCGTTGGATTTAGTATCAACTCGCCTGTATCTCGAACTTCATCCGGGTGCTCATCTGCATTTCTATCTACATCGGAGTGTCATTTTGCACTGGTGTCTGTTTGTGCGTGTGCATTCTATTGAAATGCCCCAGAGTCAAATTTTGCTTGTTATTGGCAGTCATTGCTGTTGTTGCCGTACTGCCGTACTGCCGTACTGCCGTATCCCTTCTATAAGCTAGTTCTCCCAAATTGCTTCTGCTGCCGTTCGTTCAAGTATAAATTATTGAAAATTCAGAACTGCATCGAGTGAGTTGGATTGCCTCAAAAACATTTTAGCCGCTTGCACTTCAATTACTTTTCGGTGTTGCTTAGTAAGTTTTTGGTAAAATATTCATGCTCAAAATTAGAAAATCTCTGTGGGCGTGTGCAAATTTATTGTTGTGTGAAGCAGTTTGCAATCAACTGAACTCAACTGACTGCAATTATGTAAAATTCATACACAATTAAAGAGTTCATGTGAACATGACTGAAAATGCATTTGCAATGCAAACAATTTTGTGTTAAATAATTTGTCAAACATGAAAGTTTTATTGTTGAACTTTTTTTTTAAGTTTTTATACCCTTCACACATAGTGTGAAAGGGGTATGCTCAGTTTTAGTGAACGTTTGAAAACCATTAAAGGAGCCATCGGTGGTCGCTTAAAATATTGTATATATATTCTTTATCAGCTGAACGAGACGAGTCTAGACGATCTAGGCATTTACGTCTGTCTGAATATTGTTGTCTTCTCATATGAGTGTTAAAAACGATATCAGTTTAAATTGAAAACAAACTATTTGACATGACCTTTCAGCACGCAAATTTTTCTGTCAATTTCAAGTGTTACTGTGCTACAAATTTTATGAACAAGGGTATAATAAATTTGTTCGAATGTATGTAACAGACTGAAGGAGGCATGGTAGATCCTATAAAATTTATATATTCGTAATCTCTATCGGAAACCCAATCGAATTAGCGCTGAAATACATGAAACAGGAGAAACAACAGATCTCAGAAACTATATTAGCTAGAGACCTCAACCTTGGATATGTAGATTGAGATGAAATTTGATATAAACGTGTTATCTAAATTTTGATAACTCAATGAAGACAACGGTGTCGTTAAACTAGGTGTTTTCGAGTTTGATGATTTTGTTAGTATTATGTTTCTGCATTTTTATGTAACACTAGCTGGTACCTGGCGCGTTGCTGCCCTTCCCCTTGCCTCTCCTTCTCCCTGTCCCACCTTTCCGCTGACCAACCTTCCCACTGCCCCACCTTCCCCATGCCCCTTCACTCTACCTCAAATTCTCCTACCCCTCTTCCCTTGTCCCTTCAACCATTCTCCAACCACCCCTTACGCTGCCCCCTTTCCCCATTCCCCTGCTCCCTTCCCCTTCCTCTACCTACTTTACCACCCCTTTTCCCTGCCCCCTTCGATAACTTTAACGATAACGTAACTTTTCGAATACCTATTTTATATTGTTGATATATCAAAAATACACATTTTTGTGGACATCTCGATTCCAGAGTGACCGAATCGGACAATTTTTTCAAAATATATTTTTTTTTTAATAAATTACCAAATATATATTCAAAATTTTATACAAATCGGCCTATAAATCCAGATTTTTAATTTTTTTCGACCAAAGCGCCATCTACCGGCTACAAAAAAAATTATGATGCCGTTACCAGCAAAAACACTTTTATATATATAGATACTCGTATGTATGTATGCATATATGTTCTTCATCAGGATTAAAAAGTAATAATAAACCTATGCCCGTTTGTCAGTCTGTATGAACGCCAAGATCACAGAGACTATAATAGACACACCCAACAGATTTAAATATTTAAACTTACCTGTTCCCTATTCAGACAAAGTATATGATATGATAATGCCAGGCCCAGTATATGGTGAAGAGCCCATACAAACCTATTCCTTATTTTATATAAAAATAATGTTCCTACGAAAACCAATGTTGATGTGTCTTACTTCATTCCTAAATTCTGCAGTATTCGACATGTTCGTCATTTAAATGATGCGCCAAGCCCTCGACTCATTGGAAAATGGGTCGAGAAGTTTGAAGAGACCGGTTCAACGCTGGAAAAATCAAAATCCGGGCGTCCAAGGTCTTCGAGAACGTTCGAAAAAGTAGACAGAGTTACTCTGTTACTCTGTTCGCGACAACCCAAACCTTTCGCTTCGGAAGCGTGCTTTTGCTTTAAACGTGCATAGATACAAAATTCAGTTGGTGCAAGAATTAAAGCCTCAGGATGCTGGGAAGAGGCTAGAATTCATAAACCAGATGATCTCCAGGAGAGGTGACATAAAGTCCCGATTTAACCCCTATGGACTTTTTCCTGTAGGGTTACGTCAAATCTAAAGTTTACGGCAAAAAAAGGAAGTTCCATCACGGAGAATACCTGCCGAGCCGTCATATGAAATTTTAGTGCTCGATTAAATGAATGCCGTGAAAGCAACGGTTTACATTTGGACAATATCATTTTTTAAGAAATAAATTCCCAAAGTGTGTATTTTAATATGTAATAAACATTTTTTCAATAAACTTACATTTTCTTTATCGATTTTTAATTGTGAACTTTCTTTTGAGACACCCTGTACTTATCCTCCTTAATAAGGAAAGTCTAGAACCGCTCTCAAAGTGTGGACGCAGGATAAGCTACGGGTTCGACAAAGTGCTACTGAAAGTCTACAAGACTGGCGCCTTTCCTGGAGGCGGTAACCCCTAATGATGAGGGAATGGAAATAGAGGAACCAGAATCTGAGAAGGAGAAGAGCGGGTACGCCTCGTCAGACTTAGGATCAGATACTGGTTATTTATATGACGAAGGTACGCAAATCTTCCTTTGCGAGGTAGATGAGGAGGGTGAACTAACCCTGACGGAGGAGACGGGAAGAAAGGATGGAGATGCAGGACATACAAATAAACCTGCATCATAGTAAAGCAGCATCGGCTGCACTTTCACTTCGTCTCACAAAAGGCGAAGTTGACTTTGCCATTATTCAGGAACCGTGGATCCATGGTGAACGGATATGTGGCCTCAATATAAATAATACGTATACCCTACATTACACCAAAGGTAATTATAATCGACAAAATTATTTCATGGAAGGTTTTGGCTGATCATACTTTTTCCGACCACAGATATATATTATACTGTTTGTCGCACAAATCCCCCAAACCTGAAAAAAGCATTAACATAAGAAAAACAAACTGGGAAGTGTACACAAAACCACTGAAAAGAATCCTAAGGAATAAGCTACCCTATGAACCTAGAAATGTAGAGCAATTAGAAAAACTGGTCGAGGTTTTCAAAAATAACTGCTCGATGGCACTAAAGAAGGCTTGCCTTAAAGCCAGGATGAGAGTTACACACAAACCCCCATGATGGTCGAAAGATCTGGAGGATCTGAAAAAAAGTTGTAGGAAGCTTTTTAATCAGGCAAAATTATTAGACCAAGCCTCATGGAACGCTTACAAGAAAAAACTAAGTTTATACAAGACAGCAATAAGAAAGGCTAAACGTGCATCATGGGATGGGGTACCTAATGCACCCAATAGGTTTCTAGTAAAGAAGATTCTAATAAAGAAACGGTACAGTTGCTACTAGATACTCACTTCCCAGGGAATTCTGAGCAAATCAATGTAGAAATACAGGGGGAAGGAGTCTCTCCCGCACTTATTCAAATATAGTAAGTAGGAAGCAGATTTTATGGGCTATTGATACCTCTCAGCCCTTTAAATCCCCGGGCCCGGATGGTATTTTCCCAGCTCAACTACAATACACGAAAGAGTATATTTTACCTTCGCTATACACAGTTTTTAATAGCTCTCTCAGCCTCAATATTCCATCAAATTGGAAGGAAGTCAAAATAGTTTTTATACCAAAGGCAGGTAAAGCCTCTCACGCCGTACCCAAGGACTTCAGGCCAACTAGTCTAGCGTCAATTCTACTAAGAACTTTAGAAAGGCTATTGGACGCTCATATAAGAAGCACAGTCAATAATTCGCTTCTTTCCAATGTTCAACATATACGTATACGTATAGTAAAGGCAAATGAACAGAAACAGCCTTGCACTTCATGGTACATAATACCGAGAAGTCAATAGAGCAAAAGGAATTTGCATTCTTAGATATAGAGGGTGCCTTCAATAACGTTCTCCCAGTCGCTATCACCAGGGCTCTGATAAATATTGGGGTCGATGTGTCTCTGGTTGTTCTTATTCACAAAATGCTAACCTGCAGAGCTGTGAATACCAGCAGAGCTGTATACTCTCACCACTTCTGTGGGTGATAGTAGTAAACCAGATGCTAAAACTCATGGAGGAGGCTGACTATAAGGTAATAGCGTACGCGGATGATGTAGTGGTGTTAATTAGGGGAAAATTCCCACAAACACTATTCAACTTAATGGAATCCGCACTTGCGGTACTCTCAAAATGGGCTTCTGGCTGCGGCCTAGGTGTGAACCCTACAAGAAAAACCTGCATGGTGACCAGCACTAGAAAAGGCTTCTACCCTTAAGCAAGTGCATAAGGTGCAAAGGAGTGCTGAACTTTGTATCAGTGGAGCGCTACGTACCACACCGTCGGACGCATTAAATGTACTGCTCCATCTGATCCTACTTGATTTCCTTGCGAGAGAGAGGGCAATAGTCACAGCCCTTAGACTAAGGGAATCTTCAGCTTGGTACGGTAGTTCCTTCGGAGACTCGAGGATTCTACAACTAGAAGGAAAATACTTGCAACGATCGAATTATCTTCAGTTTGTCAATTTTAGAAAGGTGTCTTAGATTTAACAATGTTCAATGCAATAAAATATATTCATATAGGTGTTTGATACAAAATATGTTTTAGTGGTAGGGATAGAGGGTTGGGGACAATTTTGCTATTAATTAAAGCTAATAGATTATTTTTTGATAATATAAAATATTACTTTTTATATCGTCGCGATTCTTATTAAACATATTCCTGTATGCATCGAGTTCGTCTCCAGTTCCAGATAAATTACTTGAGCTAGCACTACTTTCTTCAAGTACTAGTGGCACTTATTACTTAACCGAGAATACGCTTCATAATTAAATTATTCGACCGCTGATGTGCATAGAAAGATTAAAATCAGAAAATGGACAAATCATATTCCTTTTTTTCATTTTGAGTATACAGCCGCGCCAAACCAAAACAATACATTTTGAACTGTTGCTTATTGCTTTGCCGTCGCTCACTTTGACTTTTTTGTGGTTATTGTTTAGCAAATTGAGAGAGCTGAGAGAGCTTTGTGAGAGATAGAGTTTGTGATTAGCCGCAGGCGCTACCTGGTTTTTACCTACCTTAAACGCAATACTGTAGAACAAAATTACATTCGTCCGTGCCCCTCTTTACATTCTTCCTACCAAAAAAAAATCAAGCGAATATGTTGTGTTTAAATAATATAATGACTTGCACTTTCCTATTTATATATAGATATTTTGTGGTAAGCTTTTTAAGTTTTTCCCATAGATTACCGATATTTATACAAATAAGTAAATCCTCAAATACACAGTCACATTTTGCAAATGTTTTTTTATTGCACCGTTTTTTCCTTAAAGTTGTTTTATGTGATTTAAACCGACGCTGGAGTGGTCAAAAACTATCACTTTTGTAACGGCGAGGTGGCCACAGTGGATTTTGGCAAACAAGGCGATTTAATTTTGATGTATCTGAGTTCACTTGGCCAAAATGGAACACAGAGGGCCCTAGTGCGTATAAAAACATTCAATATCAACTTTCAAATCAATGTTTCAAAGATTGACGGATAAAAGGCGCTACCAAACGCACAGACAGACAAACGGCTAGAGCGATAGCTAGATAGACTCGTCTAGTCGAGATGATCACGAATATAGATAGTACATAATGAGCTCTCCGATGCTAATTTAAGGCTAATTTAAGGCGTTGCAAGTGTTGTGACTGAATTGTAATACTATTCACACACAGTGTGAATAGTGTATATAAATATGATTTGAGGAAATTTCACTTCAGAATGAAATTGGACAATAAAGTATTTGCAACGAATCTTGTGAATAGCTTCATCAACTTTACTAGGCGCATATTTTTCCACTTGTTGGGCGTGGAGTTCAATCCGTCAATTTCGGTTTGCTTAATACGGTCACTTGCTCACATCTGTCATTCGAATGTACTTAAAACTTTATTTTACGACAGTAAAACAGCCAAAGTTCGATTACGGACAACAAATTGTTTCGTCATTTGAACAAGCACATTTTCAAGCGACTGAAATATGCGATATATCAGACACCGGCTGCCCACTTCCACATGATATCTCCACGGCTGCCTTAATATCGCTCAGCTCATCATCATTGTCGACACAGAATGAACATCGAGACGAGATTATGGATGCCCGGATGTAGAACATATTTATGACAGCATAACATGCCGTTCCCTCATCATTCCGATGAGTGTCGAACTCTACAATTGAGGAAGTATGTGCCCCGGGCAACTTGTCGCTGCCACTGTTGCTCCTCTGGACTCTTAGAACAATTTGTGCGGCCTTAGCTGCTGGCTGACTGACGCTCTGCGTTATTATTGAGCCACAAAATGCAAACAATTTTAATCATGATTTGCGCATATTGCGTAAAATTGAATTTTCAAGTATCAAACTTTTTCACTCAGACAACAGAAAAGCGGAAAAATGGCTCACCAACATTGTTGGCTGCAAATTTTGAAGACCCGCAAACAATAACGCAGTCGTTTGTTCACTGCCGATGCCAAAATTATTACATTCTCTTGCTAAATTCGTTATTAAATGTCAAAGTTTTATTTGCGAAATTGAATTTTGAACTTGTCAAATTGTAATTAGGCCGCGTTTTTGTTGTTGTCATCATTCGACTCGCTTGGCGCCATTTTCTTTCAAAGTTCGCTATTTTCCAAGAAACTATGGTGAAACTTTCTAAAGCAATTAATAAGTAGTACATGCAACTAGTTTGTACCAATTTGAATTGTCGGTTTGTCTGTGAGTTTCTTTCTTCAAAAATTATACTCTTTCCGAATGCAAAACATTAAGACATTTTCACAAAATCCAAAATGAAATCTTCTTTGCAACTTCTAACGCTTGTAATTCGTTTTTAAATTCACTAAGTTCTGCCACACCCACATGCCACTTCCACTTCCTTTGCTCCATCCCTTTTTCACAATGACATACGAATCCGGTACACGAAATTTAAGCTCACTGAGTATCTCATTGCAGTTCCTATTTTTAGCAATGTTTTAATTTCATTTCAAATTTATGCTTCGGCGTGGGTTTTCATAAAAGAACACAAACAGAAAAGAAAAGTAAATGGATGCAAATTTTCTGGTGGTAGTTTGAATTTCAATTTCACTTGTACTTTAATTTCGGCTTGCCTTCTCTGTCACTCTAAGCAAAATATCTTTTTTAATGCAATTTCAAAACAAGCAATTCGTTAAAAGAAAGAATTATGGCCTCTTGGCGCAAATTGTTGCCTTATTTAATGTACACCGTCCAACACAATTCAGCATTTGTGCATTTAATTCCAAATGAAGCGTTTAAGTATTTGAAACAATAGTCTGTCGAATAGGATCAAAATCAGTCAAATATAAAATCCATTGAATTTACACACAAATTCACAAATACAAAGCTACTATTCGAACGGAAACAATAAAAACCAAAATCGGCCGTCAGTTTTTAAATTCAACAAAATTGCAAATGGAAAAGCGTGAAAAAAATGGACATTTGACCAATTAAAACTAAAAAGTACGTGAAACCAACCATGAATGAGTTTTAATGGTCTGCATTGAATTGTTCGCGTGAATACAATACAACAATTGTTAAGGCATATGAGTTTAGTATGATTAGTGTTATAATTGTGCCCTGTAACCAGAGCGACAAGGGTATAGAAAGGTTTTGCAAATGTATGTATCAGGCATCGGATACACCATAGTATGCAGTTATTCTTGATCAGCATCAAAAGCATAGCCAGTGTCTCTCTGGCAGTATGAAAATGATGTTAAAGACTGTAAAATCTCGAGACTCCAAACTTGAAGATTTAGAATCTATTTATCTCTACGCATTAAAGGAGTCATCGTTTATCTCATAAAGTACATATATTCTTGATCAGCTCGACAAGACGAATAGATCTAGCTATGTGCGTCTGGATGTTGTTGCGCATTTTTTGGGTCCAATTTTTACGATATACAGTTGTAACTCGGCACCTGTACTCCTTTTTACTGCAGTCATATAGGGTATCCATATATAGACACACTACTTTTTGGGGTAGCCCCCATTCAAACCCCCTTGCCAATTTTTTACTTTTTGTGTTATTACAGTCAATATCACCTTCAAATTGATATGGTAGATTCTAATGAACGGATGCTTTACATACATACCAATGGACTGAAAAACTTATTTTTTGTAGTCAATTCAACTTACATTTTGTATGAAAAACTGATATGGTGACTTCTTGTGAACGGGCGTTTCAAATAAATATCATGTCTGACCCACTTTTAGAGGTAGGCCCCATGCAAACATATTTTTCCTTATAGCGAACCATTAAACTAAGCTAAATGGAATAGAAATCATTGTGCAAATACTATTTACCACATGGGAAATGAAATGTGCTCTGTTTGAGAATCAGTTTCTACAACAGAATAACAATTTCTGCACCAAAATTTAACTCCTAACATAATCGACGATTCTGAACTTTATTTGAACAAACATGCTGCCCTTAGATCCTTCATATACGTGTGTGCGTAGTGTATTCGAAATACTTTGTTTCACAGCGCAGCTCTGTTTAAAGCTTTCGTTATATCTGAACCCACTTTTCTTTCAACCAGAGTTGCCTTAATTAGTAAATTTTTATGCAAGAAACAACAAAAATACTATGAAATACAAGCATTTTATATATACATAGGAACTTTTATGCCTCCAGAAGAAAAAAAAACATCTCAAATTCATTGTTTTCACTCCAATTTTGTTGCTGTTTTTATTTTGTTCCCTTTTCACGCTTTGAGACGAGGTTTTTTTGCCTTTCAATTATTTTATGCAAATAAGGAACGCAGATTATGCTAGCTTGACAGTTTTACTCCCGCTTGTTTGCCTTTAATGCAGCGTTTTGCTACTTTTCCGCTTAAAAAACAATTTTTCTACACACTTCTGCTAAATTTCACTCAATTCTCAAAAGAAGCAACAAAAAAAAAAAAAAATCAAACATTTACGCTCAGATTTTCATAAAACCTCAAAGGGCGAACGTCCTAATTTCTTCGCGTTTCGAAGGGCTTTATCCAAAATGAATTGTTCTGCTTTTGTTGTTATGATTGTTGTTGCCCTGTTGTGTTCTAGACTGTATATACTGTAAGCGTAATCAACTTAAGTTGGTCAAATGAGATTCCTGCAATCATTTTCTTTTCGTTTTGCCCTGTTTGCACAGAACGGAAGTTTGCGCTCAAGGGTTAATGGTGCGACTGTTGAAAAAATGAACAAAAAAAATCTTCAAAAAAAAGATGCAAAACATTTGCAAACAAAAGCCTTTAATAACTCAATAGGGCCTTTGAAAATTAAAAACATTAAATGCCGCCTATGGGAGATTTTTCATTTTTAATGCGGTTGACAGCGGCTTACGCGGCGTATACGTGATGATGATGAACTTGAATGAATCCTGGGCAGCAGCAGCGGCAGCGGCGGCTACTGCTATTATTATTGTAAACCGATTTAATTCCCTCCGGCCAAAAGAAAACCATACCCGAAAGCAAATAAATACATAAAAAAACATTTGAAATGAATGTAATATAATGCAATAATTTCCATGTTGAATAATTAATTTCCAAAGCATGCTAATTAATTAGATGCTCTTCATTGTTTAACTTGTAGCTTATACGAGTGTATAGGCTCTTTTTTTAGAGATTCCATTTTCCGACAGGGATTAAACTGTCATAAATTGGCCAGATCTGGCAGCGCTATTGTCATTTGTTGCCAGTTTGCTATTTTATCATGAATAGAGTAACGCCAAACAACACAAAATAGAGATATATTTAAAGAATGTTACCATGAGTCTATTTTACAGTCAACATAATCCTCTGTCCGAACGAATAATTCGATTAACCATGTATCGGTTTCGTACCACGTATACTCAAGTTAAATTGTGGTCGTAAATTGAAATTCCAGAGTGCGTCACATCCGAGTCACATGCCCGAAATCATATTTAAACACTAATAGCAAAAAATTACTTTTCTAATAAAGCCCACGTTCAGTTTAATTTATGGAAATTTAGTAATTTAATTTAATTGAAAATTGTACACGTCAAAAAAAAAACACCTTATATACTCGTATAGCTACTTATTAAATAACATATAAACATAAGTGTGTACATACATATGTACTTGAGACCAAACTAAAACAAAATGTACACTTTTTATAATTAAAGTAACACAGATGCATACTCGTACAATAATTTAATGTAATTATTTCTACGGTTTTTAAAATACTATGAGGTGCAGCGTTATCAAATATGAATATTAACGTCATAACTCTCTGTCAAAGCGTAATGAATGAAATAGTGGTTATAATATTCAAAATAGTTAAAAGTAAATGTTTTTTCGTTTTGTGAAATGGAGAGGGAAACAAAATTGAGAACAAATTGTTTTAAACTGCAAATTACTTGGATTAGGCGATCGCCTTTCAAACAAAGTAATGTTAAATTTACACAGGTGAATTTTTCTTTCTTTTTTTTATACCCAGTACCCATAGGGTTAAAGAGTATATTACGTTTATGCGAATGTATGTAACAGCCAAAAGGAGGCACGGCAGACCCCATAAAACATATGTATTCTTCATCATCATCATCAAATTTCGAGTCGATATATTGTAGATATGTGGGTCTATCCGTCCGCCCGTCCGACCGTCTGTTTGATCATGGTTTGATACTACGAGGGGTACTATTTATATTTCGGGAATAGCAAAACTACACTACACTATAGCGTCCTATCTTGTTAAACTTACAAACGATGTACGAGAATCCGGAAAGAAAATTTGCGCAATTTAAATTGTCCGCTTTTCATATTAAATATGATTTCATCGTTTGGCATTAAGAATAGGATTTTCATAATTCGAATTTCTGCATACTCAAAAGCATTCTTTACATTAAGAAACAAAAATTGGTTTTTAGTTTCTTTAATTGAAAACAGGATATCTCGATATCTAGATGCCCTGTACATTGTTCAAGTGTTATTATGTGAATCATGAAAGGACTAGAATTAATTAATTAAAGAACAAAAAAAATGGGCATAAACTCAAAGATGAGTAAGGATGTAAATTACGAAAAATTTGGCATTTCTAGTTTAATTAAGAACAAAAACAAAAAAAAGTTTCCACGATCTCTACGGACAGACGCTTTTGATGCATATTAAGAATATACTCGTATATACTATATTAGATGGTCCCCGCGACGTTGTACGCAGCCATGCTGCGAGAAAAAGAGTATATAGTTTCCCTATCCTTTGTCTCCTCTTTGTGCTATGGTTCGTACGTCCACACTGCTCTATCGTCATATACGGTCTTTTTATTGTTGTGGTTGTTGTTGCTGTACTCTATCGTCATATACGTTCTTGTTGTTTTTGTACTAGTGGCTGCTGTTGAAGTAGCTGTTGTTGTTATTGTGTTTGATGCCGGCAACGCCAAAGAAGAGATAGAGAATGCAGCTTAGTATATATAACTTAGTATATATATATATATATATATATATATATATATATATATATATATATATATATATATATATATATATATATATATATATATATATATATATATATATATATATATATATATATATATATATATATATATATATATATATATATATATATATATATATATATATATATATATATATATATATATATATATATATATATATATATATATATATGCATATACGTACGTCATAGAGATATATATATATATATATATATATATATATATATATATATATATATATATATATATATATATATATATATATATATATATATATATATATAAATTAGAAATTAATAAAAATAAATAAAATTTCTAAAATAAAAGTAGCCTAAGTTACTCCTTATTACATCAGCTATCTGCCAGTGAAAGTCCCGTCAAAAGCGGTCAAGCCATTTCAGACATTAGCCGGAACAAACATATAGACAGACATACAGACAAAAATGGTAAAAAAATTTATTTTGGTATATGTACCGTGTATACATCCATATGCATTTAATAAAAAGCCGTTATTTTAATATTACAAACAGACACTCCAATTTAATTTATCTGTAAAATATGGGGTCTGTCACGTTTCTTTCTGCCTGTTACATACGAGTACATTCACAAACTTTATTTTCCTTTGATCTTTTGGAAGTGGTATAACATATACAAATAGCACCTTCATATATTGGTGAATAACTATTGATTTACTAATTAATTAACGACTTCGCAATCAAATCATTCATATCAGGAAAATTATTATGCTATCCCAATTACGGAACTGGTAGTCAAATCGTAAACGCAACCTTTTTACGTTCACGAACTTTGGTCTGTAAACACTTTTTATTCCACACCTTATTTAGATGAAGAATATTACTCGTAAAGCTCAGGTTTCATCAAAGCTAAGCTTTTCTCTTGTTTTTAATTAACGTTTACTAATATTATGTAAACATTTTTAAGTATTCCTAAAAGACTTGTTAATAATGCTAAACCATTATTAGTTTTAAATAGATCCATTAACTCTTCCCATTTTTCCCAAAAACAAAACATTTATGTCTATTTGTTGCACTTTTGTCCTTTTCCTGATAATAGAACAGCAGAATTTAGCACTAACCTGTTTAAGTTATTAGCATTTTAATTCTCGTTGTTAATAATTGGGTAGTTTGATGACAACGCTCGGGACAAAGTCCGAAAGGACAATCGAGCATGCGTTGGAAAGACCATGGAACTGGCAACTGCGCGCACTAGACTATAGCGGCAGGTGCGCCTTCCTACATGCGACCATGACCAATAAACGGTTTTAGTGCCACATAAGTAAGTAAGCCTTTGCCAATCAGCAAAATTCATGGACAACTTAAGTAAGCGTAACCTTCCTTAACCACTTTAGAAGCAAGGCTTTAAAATGCTGTCTGGTTATGTTGTAATCTGATGCATATTATGCTCGTCTTTCATTGCTATGAACATCAATTTCAACTACAATTCCTATAATAAAATTGTCTGTCCGCATTAAATACTCGAACAATTTGAAGATTACAAATAAAATAACAAAACTAACACAAATGCCATTTTAATTTTCATTTCCCAGTTATATTCGCTGTCAAAGTCAAGTTCCACTTAACAGCGAGGTCATCTATTTCGCCTACGTCTCTCATTTCCTCCTTCATGGAAATGCACTTACGAAGATGAAGATACTACCTTACACCTAGATATGAGTTTGAGGTTCTTCAATGCAAGATGGCACGCAAATAGTCATTCAAGCGTTCTTCGATCCGGTAAGCCAATCAACCAGTCAATCAGGCAGGCAAGCAGGCAGAAAACCCACAGCCTTTCTTTGCAAAGAGAACAGCACCAAACAAAACATGTCCTTTGAGAGTGCATACGTGTCGGCGTTCAAGAGCACTAAAATGAAATGTAGAGAGAAGTAGAAAATAATTTACTACCGTCGGTATAACTAAAGTTTTAATACTCTTCGAACATGTACGAGTATGTTGCACTAGTAAATCGGAGAACAAGCGGCTTGGTATTCCATACATCTCATACAGCTGCAAAGAAGGTGATTCATCAGAATCGCTTGAGCGTTTCCTTTGCAAGCGCCCGACACTCTTATCTCGTAGAAAAATATATCTTTGACAAATACAGTTCAACTCAATTAGCGTAATATTCTCTATAAGTTATTTTACTATACGCTATTTTCTAAACCATGCTGATTCAGGGATCATCGCAGTAAGATTAAGTGACGTAAGACCAGTAGGGGCCGCATACCCAAAGAGACAAGGATATAATAAGTTTTTGCGAATGTATGTAGCGCTTGTAACGGACGGACATAAACATTAATTATCCACTTTTAGGGTAGCCCCCATACAAACCCATAACCCTCTTTTGTGTTTTTATGAAAAAATTATTTATTAAAGTCAATATTATGTTGAAATGCGAATTATTTGACAGCCGCTTCATATACTCGTATCCATAGCCCATACAAACTTTTGTGTTTTTTATGAAAAAATTATTGACTTACATCAACATTTGCTTGATTTTGTCGATTTTAGTGGATAGCCGCTTCATCATATACATATACAAATTTGGCGTGTCTCACCTTCTTTTTGACGTAGTCCCATACAAACCCACTGATGAAAAACGTCTATATCAACTTGAAAATCGATATGGTACCATCTTATAGATAGTCGCTGCATACGCAGCTACTAGTTGGTGTGAACCGTTCACTTTTTGGGGTAGCCTCTAATTAAACCCCCACGTTTATGTTGCACAGAACGATTTAAAATTTCGTGTGAATAGTAGTTTAACCGAGGTTAACGATTTTCTTATTCTTGTTTATTATTATTTTCATAATTTAGTCAGAATGTTTGCAGCTCCTTAAATGAAGAATCGTAGACCCCATAAAGTATATATATTCTTGATCACCTCGACGAGATGTGTCGCCGTAGCTATGTCCGTCTGTCCGATGTCCGTCTGTCTGTCCGGCCCATCTTTATGTTGTTGCGAATTTTTTGGAGACCAATTTTTATGTTATCCAGTTGAAAATTGGCATATACACTCCTATTTAGTGTAGTTTAATAGACAATCAAGATTGACCGGCCAGTCAATATTAACTTAATAATTGGTAATTGAGCTTCTAATGGACGGACGTTTCACATATACACATATGACCAGCCCACTTTTTTCAATGACAAACTTTTTTATTAAGGTCTTTATTATTTTAATCTTTTATATAAAAATGGAAGTATGTATGTAAGTAGTATGTTTGTGTTCGTTCCCTATAGACTCCGAAACCGCTCAACCGATTTTAATCAAATTTTGTGGCAATATTCAAAATAGTCCCGTGGGTGATCCTGTGAAGTTTCGTGGCGATTGGATAAACAGATTTTTTAAGATTTTTCTAATTTTAATAGAATTGGAGGTAGAGTAAAGGAGCTTGTGGAAGGTGGGGAAGGAGTGACAGGGGGAAGGTGTGTCTGGGGAAAGGGGAGAGCCGCGAACAACGTCGCGTTGACCATCTGCTATTATACAGGGTGTCTCAAAAGAAAGTTCACATTTAAAAAATCGATAAAAAAAAAGTAAGACGTTTATTGAAAAAAGGTTTATTACATATTAAAATACACACTTTGGGAATTTATTTCTTAAAAATGATTGTCCAAATATAAACCGATGCGTACACGGCATTCATTTAATCGAGCACTAAAATTTCCTATGACGGCTCGGCAGGTATTCTCCGTGATGGCTGCCATTTCGTGACGGATATTTCTTTTTAATTGTGCCAGGGAAGTCGGTTTGTTGCCGTAAACTTTAGATTTGACGTAACCTCACAGGAAAAATTCCATAGGGGTTAAATCGGGACTTCGAGGAGGCCAATTTATGTCACCTCTCCTGAAGATCAATTTGCCAGGAAAAATTTCATGAACTCGTGGTAGAGACCTGTTGGACGTGTGTGAAGTTGCTAAAAATGCGGAACAATGATAATCTATGCACGTTTAAAGCAACAGCACGCTTCCGAATCGAAAGGTCCGGGTTGTCACGAACAGACCGAGTAACTCTGTCTACGTTTTCGAACCTTCTCGAAGGCCTTGGACGCCCGGATTTTGATTTTTCCAGTTTTGAACCGGTCGAATACTGCAGAATTTTCTACGCGCTACAGTCGCTGAATTACCGTTTTTGTAAAACTCACGTACGCACAATGCACAGTCCGCTCCCGAGAAACGCTCCATAGAGACTAAATTCCCAAAAGCTAGGCTACCGATTGACATACCCCCGCGCCGCACAGAATAGTTGCATTCACGCAATCAGCAAATCAAATAAGAACTTTCTTTTGAGACACCCTGTATATAAGGTACCCACTTCAATATATTTGACTGCCTGATGGCAATAAACTAGGAAGACAAGAACAACCACAACGATATGTTGATTCGATAGTTGCACGGAAGAAATGTTTCAGGTGAGTAGAGACGCCTGGTGATTGTCAAATCCATCACTATAAACAGATGCTCTGAGCTTCGAATCGTCTGTTCAGATTCAACTACAAATGGAAAACCAGACGGCTAGCCTTCTATAAATATATCCGAAATATTTGAACATTCACAAGAAAGTAATACCAAACGCGGAACTTTAAACGGAAGTTTGACTAGCTTTTCTAAGAAACATGAGCTACGCAAAAAACCGCTGGTATATAAATCGAGTCACACAACTATGCAGAACAGAATTGTTCCCTAAACGAATATTTTGACAAGAGTACAAAAGGGCGTCAACATAATTATCGGCCGTATCCCTATAAACACCACCGTCCTCCCGCAATTCAGCTCAACGATAAGAATCAATCTACCCATGTTCATCTTTCTCGTGTCTGTGGTAATACCTTATATAAACTATTTTATCTCACCATCTGCTTACTGTCTAAAAGAACCTGTTCCAATCGAGTTTATTGCATCCAAACTTTTAATTTTTTCTTAAATTAAAAATTTCTTTACTAGCTCTACACAATTATCAAATCGCATCTATCTGCGTCGTCAAATAGTTGCTTTTGATTTTATGCGGTGCTTTTTACATACATATCCAATCTCATCGTTTTTCTTCGCAAAGTTGCTGAAAAAAGACGACTTTTATTTTTCACTTATAGGAGGAAGTGGCATCACCTATTTTCCAAATGATATATAAACTTCAATAAGCTTCTCCTGATCGATAGTAACAAACTCTAAAAATTTCATAATGATTGGTCAAATCTTATATTACAAAAAATACCCGCCCCTATGATTCTATTAAAATTTGTTCTTCGTATATTGACAGCTCTGCCCCTAATTAGTGTACCAAACTGTATAGACCTATGTCAAATTTGTTTACATCAATTGCTTTAGATAGTACATCATGATTTTACAATTAACAAAATATCCGAATATCCGAAAACTGGCCCAAATTTTTTCTTTTTACACATCAGCTCATTAATTATTTGCCAGTGAAAAGGGGAAATGCTGCGATTGTGATAGTTGAGAATGTCCTATTATAGATATTGTAAACATCTCGACAAACTAATCACACACTTTTTCATACTACATTCGAAGGGTATGTAATACAGATTGCACGAAATGAAAGGATGCAGTGGAAAAGTGGCAAACGGTCAGATTAAAACGTGTGTGTACAACAAAATGGAAGTAAAAGCATGCAATACAAGGAAGCAAAAAGAACAAAGCAGATACTGAGAGATAGTGTGCAAAATAATTGAGATGTCAGCAGAAATTCAAGTGAACTCTTACATATTAACTCAGTTCAGTTTAGCCCTGAGTTCAACGCCGTTCGGCATCGTTATAAAAAATGAATCAATGAATGGGCGACCGAATGAAGAACGCCACTTTGCAGCGTCTTAAGATCGAACAAAGGAAGACAAAGCTTCAGAATGAAATTAAAGGCACTAGGTGAAAATTGCAGCCAGAAAAAAATCAATATTAGTTTAGATACATTTAAGAAATTTAAGATATTTAACTAAATAATTTTACACTATAATACTGTTAGATTTAAAACTAATCCTTGCAGTAACAAAAATATAAAAGTTTAGTGTTTAGTTTAGTTTAGTTTACGCTTAAGGCTGCTTATTAATTTATTATTCAGTTTATGCACATTTGAATATTTAAATGTATGCAGACAAAGAAAGTGACACGCACAACAATTTATGCTAATAACAACCCATGGCACTCCTTCCAATCTCTCCAACCTTACAAACGCCTACATTAGCCATACATTGTACATAAGTACTATACATATATGTTCTAATATGTAGATACTTGTATGTATTCATATGAACGTTTCTACTTACACCTGCTATTCTATATATGAGTATACATTCTGTCAAAAAAGTACCGGGAATTGGTCAGTAAAACACAAAATGATTATTATACATCCAAATTTCGCCTTCAAAGAGTAGACCCCTTCCCTCTTTTCAAACGAATTTTTCGGATTCGACTTCTCGCCGCGAATTCTCTTTTTTGTCTTCTATCGACTGAGAGCGGGTTCCTCGAAGTGGTAATTTCAGTTTTCGAAAGAGAAAATGCTGCCGGAGCTATATCGATTGAATACGGTGGTTCTTCGATGGTATGTTGAGTTTTTGGTCAAAATTCGCTAACAATGATAGCCTTAAGAGATGTGCATTGTCGTGGTGCAAAATCCAAGAGGTTTCTTTCCACAAATCTCGACGAATTTGCTCTCTCAAACGCCACATAACGTGCAAAAGATATTCTTTATTAACCGTCTGAGCTTCTGGAACATATTCCGAGTGCACAACACCACGATAATCAACGAAAATAGTCAACATTACCTGGACTTTTCATCAATTGAGATGAACTGACAAATTCGAGCACTGTAAATAAAGTAAATGACAGATGTCGCTCATATTCCGCGTCAGTATAGAGGACAGATGTGCAAATTTAGTGACAAAAAGAATTTTGGCAATGCCTTGAAAAAGGCTATTTAAACTATAAACTCCTTTTTTGCCAGAGTGTATATATTGTATTTAATATGCATATTAGATTACACGTGCAAACTAAGTCGGCAACAAACGCCACTTTCACTGGCAATATTTGCTTCGAAATTGGCGTGACGCACTCATATCCTTAAGTGTCCTTAAGCGCCGTCACTGTGTTGTTTTTCGAGTCGAGCATGTTGCGGTTGAATTGCGTCAAACATATTTGACATTTTATTATTAAACTGACTTCACATGAATGCCTACTCGCACGAGTATCTGTCCTCCAGCTCATTTCGGTACTAACTACTGTGCGCTTGCTGACATCAAGTGATTTTCATTAACTGCTACTTATGAATATTAAATTAACGAATATTGTAGTTACTTTTTACCTGTCAGTTAAAGCAACAAGAGCTCCGAGTACAATAAAAGCTCTTTCTATTTTTAAAATTTAAATAAAATCAAAACGAACGTTTGCAGTGCGTATCCTCCGCGTTGCCATCAGTAAATTTATTTTGATTTTAATAAATTTATTCAACAGTTCTGTGCCAACAATAAGAATAGCAACAGCAGGATAAATAAAAACAAACAGGAGCTACAATGAAGATAAGTATTAAATATAATTGTTTACATTTAGGAATTAGAATCCAAAAAACCTACATATTTGTAGGAATTAAATAGCCTATATTGTAGCAGTTAGAAAACGGACAGAAATGTACGAATGGGAAGTTGCAAACGGAAATTAAGAAACATTTACTACTATGGTAAATCGATAAAAAATTAAAGATTAACTTCTCACGAACTCAGTATTTTTTATTCTTTTCGTCTTTCAAAAGCAGTCAATCGTATTTACTGACGGAAACTTAATATGGTCTTCGACCATCATTTTCGCATTTTCCTCAGTTCGGGAATCTTACCATACGATACGTCCATTCTCCGGTCGACATAATCGTCCATCCGAGCGACTAATTCTATTAACTATGGAATTACAAATTCTATTAGACAAAAATAGATAATATTCGTTAAAAATGCATATCATCAACTATAACTCAGTAATTTTTCATTCGACATTGGATACCATTAGACGCGTAATTTAATGATTTATGATTTCTAATGATTTATCTTTAATTTCAATCGGTATTTCCGTTCTGAACGCTTGTTTAAGTCAAATCATAAATCGGAAAAATATAAATATACCGTTATGAATAAAATTATTAAACGAAATTGTATTAAAATATTAATTCATATTCAAAATGAGGCGAAAACAAATATTTTTCACTGAACAAAATGCTGAATCCTTGGGTCAATGCTAAGTGACTTCCGTAGTCAATAGTAAATCTAACGATACCTCATATGTCAAAATACAGCTCCAATACAGGTTCTACATTTTCTACAATGTAGAATATACCTGTGGAGAAGGGGCTACCATTTTGTGGAAACTGTAAAATATTGAATGAGACAAATGTTATGTCGAACGGATATGGTTACTACATTTGTTATTTAAATGAAAAGTATTCATTTCACACATTGAAAAGAAAATATACAAAGCCAAAGAATCATTCGGTTATTATTATACTCAGAAATTTACAAATTTGGAGATTTTGGATGAGCGGAAATGAATTGTGACTTTGTATCCAAGGAAGAGTTAACTTCAAATAATTGTTTACATCGCTTTCGACGGAATGTTTTAGTGAAAATTTAAAAATATATTTAAATTTAAAATCGAGTAAATATAATGGAGACAAAAACACATATCTGCATTGAGAATGATTCAATAACCGGGCTTACAGGGCTCCCAACTTGCTGCTATTTGTCAGTTTAAATAAATTATTATATATCCCTTCTAATACTCAAGCATTGGCCGGCCACATTACTGATTATTTGACCTTGCTATCAATATTATTTTGTTTATGTGTTCTTTATTTGTCGTCATTCAGTTATTGTTCTGACTTTTTTATTCATGCACTATGTCAACTAATCTCACTTAAATATATTCAAAAACCTTTTGCCTTGAGACATCGAAACTTCCTATCGCTGCAAACACGCCAAATTAGACTAACCTCAGATCGACCGGAAAATGTATAGTATGGGATTTTTGTAAAACTAATTTAAATACCTCTGCTGAGATGTATAGAATATTGAGTAAATTTTAATATAATTATTCATGCACGTAGTAACTGTATTCTACAATATTCTACATTTTTTTACAACATTTTCTGTAGAGTACACAACATTTACCAACCCAGGTGAGTATGTTTACGGCAACATTTTATAAAGTCACTTTATGAGTTAAAGGTTTTACTTATATTACACTCATGTGCCCAAGATTAAGATCGGAAAAATAAAGTAGCTTTTAAAAGATTCGAACTTTATCAAATCGACTGAACTCCTGAGAAATCGTTTATTTTGGTTATACAACATTTTTTACGAATCCTTGAATTTAAAACTATGTATTCTGAGTTATTTAATGGCATGTTCATTATTGTCTTCGATCATATCTAAAGGAAATGTGAACACAATTCAAAGCTTTGACATACTGGCAATGGGACATTTATCACACTAGCATTAATGCCAGTAAGGTAAAAGTATTTCATGCTTTCTATGGAGTTGTAACATAGTGGATTTATAAAATTAGAATAAGTAATTGCAGTTATGTTTAACACGAATACCTTTAATAAGCTTAAAACTATAAGATGAATGCTGCAATCGAGTGTGCTCGTCTACGAAATAGTCTGTTCTCAATCTAAGAGTCTCTGTTTAGATTCATTCATAACAACTTCTCAATATTGGAAGAGCATCATTATGTGCGATGAGACATATTTCTCGCTTATAGCCTTATGACACGAATGAATTTTAAACACGAAAGATACTTTGCGAAAGGGATAGCTATGTACATACAGCAAAATTTTTCACATTGAGTCGTATAGGTCACACTTGACTTTTGTTTATGTTTCTATTAAAATATACAATATACCAAAGTAATTGTGCACAATAAAACTAGAAAAAAAGAACAATAATGAATAATGCAAAGACAATTGCTTTGGCATATCATGCGCATATGGTGAATATACTCAATGCATGCATTTTTAAAATGGTTTCCTCTATTGATTCTGTATATTTTAATAGAAACATAGACAAAAGTCAATTGTGACCTATACGAGTCGATGTGAAAAATGTTGCTGTATGTATATAGCTATACCTTTCGCAATGTCTCTTTCGTGTTTAAAATACCAGAGCAATGAAGGGGAAAACAATTTGCTGATTATTATTAGTGTGCCATAAGGCTATCATATTACGAAAACCCTCATATTCTAATATGACAAAAGCTTAATCTTATATTTTTCTTAAAATTTTTCTATCCAACGAGAGTTGCTATTTATATTTTGCAAGAAACAAACAACATCATATATTTAAAATAAAGGAGGTATCTGCGTATTTTTCAACCCCTCGTCAGTCGTTGAAAATAGTTAAAATAGTTTATTCTTCACGTTTAGGATTGGGTGCAAAATCGGGGATGCACAGCGAATAACTTATCAAATCGATCATATGAGTGATCAAATTGTCGCTTGTTTGAGCTAATGTGTGTGAAGTGGCATTGTCACTATGAAGAAATAATTTTTTGCCGCCGGTTTGTTACAATTATTTTTTCCAAAACTACTGGCAAGTAAATGGTTGTATACCATTCAGAATTGACCGATCTACTAATGAGACAATGGCAACACGTCCAGATTTTCGGAAGAAACAGGCAAAAATTTACTTTGAAGAGCTTCGTGTACGAACAACTTTTGTTGGGTGTGGATGAACTTGATTGTTTAAAAAATGCAAATGATACTCTCATTAGAAAACTTTCTGAGGACTTTTACAATTAAAAGTTTTCAGGCATGACGTAGCAACTGAAGTCTTTTAAAAATACATTCGAAAAGGTAAACAAACCATTTATAGACTTGCAAGTTGAAGCTTTCGTTTGTTTTCGTTTGTACAATCAAAACAATTCAAGCGTTGTACTCATATTTCAAAAACAAATGGCTGTGGAGACTTAAAGTTAAAATGAGTTGAATGAGAGTAAACGAGCGAATTGCTTGAGTATACTCTTTCGCTTATTTAAAAAATTTGTATGTAAAATTTGATCGTTTGTGCTCTAATATGTATGTATGATGAAATTGCACATACAAAATCCGAAACATAGGGGTGGGTTTGTATGGGGCAATCGCTAAAAGTTCGCTTGGCATGGTAGTTGTGGTATATGTTGACCTAAGGAACATTTGAAGACTCCATACCCGATTTCTGATCGATATTTGAAAAACTGAGAGACTAGTTTCGTTTCAAAGAGACAGGGGACGGAAAGACATGACTCAAATGCATCATCTTTTTATTCTGTCTGCTAGTTACTTCTATCAAATCATATGAAACAATTCGTTTTTGTTTGCAATATTTTTTGAGTAACAAATAAAAACAAAAATACAGATTTTTGCAAATATTTGCCAAAGAAGTATTTTGCGCAATTATCTAGCACGTATAAAAAATCCATGATTTCCGTACTTGAATTAATCCATAGCGGTATCAATAGTATGTTGAGTACGTTTTTTCTTCAAAATTCTTGGTCCGAGCTTAATTTAAGAATAAATTGATTGATTTGAGTACAAAAAGGGTAAAAAAAACAAATTTTTTTTTTTAAATTTATTTTTGTGTTTGTTGTTTTTATACCAATAAAGTATCAAGATTTATTTTGGAAGCCCCAATACAAAACCACTGTCTACTTTTGACGTTTTTGTATGAAATACTTTTCGGCGTAGCACCCATACAAAACTACTGCCCACTTTTGTGCTTTGTATGAAAAACTTCTTTATTAAAGTCAATATTAGGTTGAAATTCGATGTGGTGCCTTTTTATGGCAGCCGCTTAACAAACATAGTCTAATGGGCGTGTCGCACCCACATTTTGGTGTAGCCCCCATATAATCCCATCTCCAACTTTTGTGTGTTTTTATGAAAAAATTCTTTATTTAAATCAATATGAGCTTTAAATTCGATTTGGTGGATTTTAGTGGATAATTGCTTCATATGCATACACAAATGAACGTGTCTCGCCCACTTTTTGAGGTAGTCCCATACAAGCCCACAGCTTACTTTTATGCTATGAATGAATGAAAAACGTCAATATCAACATCATTACGGTTTGGTTTTTTCTTCAGTATAATTTCCAATTTTGTTGCGTTGGTAATTTTAAAGTAAGCCGATTTACCATTTAAATTCATTGCTTCAAATTTTGTCGCCAGACATGTGCTATCATCCGACGTTTGCTGCTCGATGCACTGCCAATCCAGTGTTTTGTTGAAGAAATTCAAGTGCAATACACTTCCTTTGCAATAGATTAGGTTGTTAATGACATGCTTTAGTATGCGACAAACATCTTTTAGTTGTGCTGCTTCCAAATTTGCTTCAGTCTCATTTTGTAGTGTTAAACGCACCCTTTTGGCATTGGCACGGCATCATCCGGCAGCGATGTTATGCTTATCACTTTGCCTTTGTATGCTGTCCAGTACATTTGTAGATCTGTAGATTATTTAAACGTTATTTCAATCAGTTGCTTGATAATAATTTAAAATTCATTCATTAATTGTAGTTAACTTAAGGTAATTTGGTGTACAAGTAAAGGAAGAAGTTTGCAGCCGCTCAGATCTATTGCTGGAATTTTAGATTGGACAACTGTTTGACTGACTATTCTAGCGGGCACATAGTTTAAGGACCTACATACTAGCTAATCCCTGTATAAAATTGGTAGCCTATGCGGATGATTTTACCATTTATACCTCAGGTGTTGAAATCGATGAACTTTGTGCTAGAATTATTGTCTATATACGGTATCATCTTATAGATGGTCGCTTCATACATATCTACTAGTGGCTTTTTTGGGTAGCCCATAATTATTTGACATTCTGAGACATTTGTACTTGACTTGAGTACAGATTTTGATTTTTATACTTATTTCAAGAATTTTATACTTCCGCGCTTGTTATATAAATCGAACCTGATTTGTAGTTGATTCAAGAAAATTTAGTACGATTAGTTCTTAAAAATTTAAGTACGCCTTCGCATAAAAATCAGAATTTCAAACGCACTTTTATGTCTTTTTTTCTGTATAGAAACTCTAATCGCAAAACTTATATAGCAGCCTTTGTATACTTTTATTGTATGAATTGCATAATATCGTACAAAGTAAGAAACGTGCTTTGACATTAAACCAAAAATGAGCATGTAAATTGATTTAAAAGCATTTTAACAAAATTAAACTGCAGCTTGAAAATATTTATCAGATGAGTTGAGGCCACAAGGAGATAGCCTAGTAACGAGCATACATACAAAATATTATATGTAGGTTAGACTGTTCTTATTGCTGCGAGCATCATGACATCAAATTTTTACTGCACACTATTCGTATTTCTAAGGGTCGCTTGGTGACAATAACGTAAGTGAAACTCGGTAGCATCTTCAATATTTTATAGTGTTGCAGAAACGACCGATAGAAGGAATGATAGACTGTGAAGAAGAATAGAACGAAAAAAGAAGAAGATGACATTATGCCAGCGGTTTCTGCAATTAAAAAGCAAGTAACGACAGATCTGTGCATATCAAGTCCCAGGAGAGGACAGAGCTACAAAGCACAACTCTACTATGAGGACGGCAACAAGTAGAGTAAAGGTGTTGGTAATCGTTTAAAACGCACATTTTATTACATGCTACATTGCGTTTTATTAATTTTTCAAATACTTCTTTGATGCGACTGCACTTACCTTACTTAAAAGAGAAGAAAAAATAAATTGAACAAAATTTTAATTATTTATGCTCAACATACCTCTACCTACTTTCCCTTTGCCATACTTTTAATCTCAATCATACGAATTCATGGGTACTTAGAAAATTATTTTAATATTTTTTATTTTACTTTGAGCAGAGGAACAAATAAATCCGCTATTGAAAAATTATTGTACACTCGTAAAGCTATATCACTGTGGACGGTAGACCACGAAGTACTCGTACTGTAGCCCACATTAATGTGGTCTTGTAACGTCCATTCAGAAAATGTAATCATAAAATATATAAAATCCGATTAAACGCAGTCCGTAGTGTAGTGGTTCGAAAATATCCACCCCAAAGTGCATTGGGGCTGATGAAGACCTATCGCCCGAAACTTATTTTTCATTTATTCCAACAAGCCCATTATCAAGAAAATTGGTATTCACTTTCAAAATTTATGAATTTTTGTAATTTTTTTGCAACCTAGTTTGTGTTTAAATCCTTTAAAAAATCGAAATTTTTAGTACACAAAAAACTATGTATCTTTTGATCAACAACTTTTTTTCAAAATGGCTGAATTTGGCGGGAAAAGTCAAACCAAACTGAAATTTCCATTTTCTGTTGTGGCCAAACGACTTAATTCTTATACCCTGTACAATAAGTGACCAGGGTACAATACGTTTCTACGAATTTAACATACTTAAGGAACCTCCATATTATATATATATATATTCTTGATCAGCATCGGAAACTGAGTCGATTTAACTATGTACGTTTGAGATAAAGACTTCAAAATTGGACAATTAGATGCTTATTGACTATATTATACCCTGTGCCCATAAAGTCAAAGGTATACGTATATTAAATTTGTGCAAATGTATGTAACACGGAGAATAGAGTACATATATTCTTGATCAGTATCGGGAAACGAGTCGATATAAAAACAAGTCCGTCTGTCCGTCTGTCCGTCTGTCCGTCTCTTTATACCTCATAGTGCCAGCTAGGACCACTATAAGGCCCCATACAAACTTGACCTAAATTTTTAAGTTTTTGTATGCATTTTTTTTTTTATTTGGTTCTAAATTAAGCTAGAACTTCGGTAATTGGCGTCAATCTTTACAAAATATTCCATATAGACCCAGATCAGACCAATTAAAGCGGTAACAAACCCGTCCCCCATTTTTGAGTTTTTGTATGAATATTTTTTGTTTTACTTTCTACTTAAATTCTATATAATTCTTTGTTTTCTGTATTTTTATACCATTCACACATAGTGTGAGATGGTATTATCAGTTTTTCTTTAAGTTAGTAACGCATTAAAGGAGGTATCGTAGACCCCATGAAGTACATATATTCTTGAGACGAGACGAGTCGATGTAACCATGTCCGTCTGTCCGTATGTCCGTCTGTCTGTATGTTGTTGCGCATTTTTTGGGGACCAATTTTTATGCTATCCAATTGAAATCTTGCACATACACTTCTTTTTATTGCAGTTTAATTGAGTATCAAGATTGACCCGCCACGCCTACTTTTTTGGATAGCCCTCATATAAACTCACCGCCCACTTTTAACTTTTTGTATGCAAAACTTTTTTATTGTAGTCAATATCAACCTAATAATTGATATGGTAACTTATAGTGGACGGATGCTTGACATATAGATTAATGGGTTGGAATCGCCCACTGTTTGGGGTAGCCCCATACAAACCTACTGCCCACTTTTGACTTTTAGTATGAAAACTTCTTTATTAAAGTCAATATTAGGTTGAAATTCAGTATATCCGCTTTTTTAGGAAAGCCGCTTAAAGTACATAGACTAACGGGTGTGGCCCGCTTACATTTTGGGGTACCCCCATACAAACCCACCGTGCAATTTTGTGTTTTTTTTTTAAGAAAAACTTCTTTATTAAAGTCAATATTAGACTGAAATTCGATATAGTGCCTTTTTAAAGACATCCGCTTAGCATCCATAGACAAATGGGCATGTTCCACCCACTATGGCCGCCATACAAACCCATAGTGCAATTTTGTGTTTTTAATGAAAAAATTCTTCATTTAAATCAATATTAGCTTGAAATTTGATATCGTTGGATTTTAGTGGATTACCGCTTCATATACATATACAAATGGGCGTGTTCCGCCCACTTTTTGAGGTAGTCCCATATAAAGCCACATCTCCCTTTTATGGATTTGTATGGAAAATGTCAATATCAACTTCAAATTCAATGTGGCGGCATCTTATACACCTACTACATCGCTTCATACACATCTACTAGTGGGCGTGTACAGCCCACTTTTCGGGGTAGCCCCTATTTAAAACCCCACTTTTATGTTTTACAATACTATTTACAATTTCGTGTGAATGGTATTTGTGCTTCGGTTCAACCGAAGTTAACGTTTTTTTCATGTTTTTTCTCCTAATTTGGATTAATCTTTTTTTATATTGTTTTTATAAATTGTTATTAACAGGCTGTAAAAAAATGTGCAACGCATTGAAGGAGATATAACATACCCCATAAAGTCTATATATTCTTAAACACCTCGACGAAATGTGTCGATCTCGCCATGTCCAGTTGTCTGGTAATCTGGCAATTTTTGGGGATGAACTTTTAAGATATACAGCTGTATTCCGACACATTATATGCAGTCAATATCAACTTGAAATTGAACAGACGCTTCACATTGGGTGTTATCGCCGCTCTTTGGGGTAGCCCAAACACATTTGAAATTCAATTTTATGGCTTCTTTTTGACGGCCACATTACATGGACGTGTCCATTTGTATTATATGAAAAAATTAATTAGTTAAGTCAATAGCTGCTTGAAATTCGATATGTTGGTAAAATTTCAAAGACTGCATAGCATTAGCAAGAGTGCAACTATTTCGTAATCATGAACACACGACTGTTCTAAATATTCCAAATCCCTTAGGTGGTTTTTACTTTAACTTTAACCGAAGCTTCAATACTCTTCACACGCCTGCATTCTATTTTTAAGGTGGTTACCTCATAATTATGTTAAGCTTTCCTCCATTGCAAGCCACAACAATGAGTTCCAAGTTAATTTTTATTTTAACAAAAACGTTTTCGTACAAAATCCGAAAAGTGGATGGTGGTTTTGTATTTGAGGTACGACTTAAAGTGGTATGCTATTTTGTGTTTCGATTCAACTCGTCCAGCTGACCAAAATTTTATTTACTTTGTGGGCTCTTACAATGTGTTGCAAACTTTCGGACAAACTAATAATACTATTTCACGATACGTATGGATGTATTTAATAATGACGTTTATTTGTAAAAGGTTTTACATTACGCGGATGTTTTGCACAAAATCAAACGCTCTTTTACGAATTAATAATTCAAATTGTTCCGATATCTAGTATCCTTTTATTTTCGTTCGCCGACTATTGACAATATGTAACTAATGTAACTGCTATGAGTTTCAAAAGAGCACGCAATACAAAATGAACGCTCTTAATGAAAAACCAGTTACATGCACCGTCATGTACAATTTACGGTTGTAACCAAACACTTCATTCATCTACCTTATTAAAATGACTGATAACAAATAAAATCAAATACCCCAAAAAGTGGCGTGGCGGGTCAATATTGATACACTGTTTGACTGCAATAAAAATAAGATTATGTGCCAATTTACAACTGGATAGCATAAAAATGTATCCCCAAAAAATGCGAAACAACATCCAAACGGACAGACAGACGGACATAATCACATCGACTCGTCTCGTTGAATTGCTAATTTTGTATACTATAAACACAATTTTTCTTCTAGAATTTTAAATTTGTTTCTCTACTTAATTGAAAGCTTCTTCTGGAAAATCTATAAGACGAACGCTTAATTACATTTTACAATCAATGCCAACAATACAAATAAAAAAATCAAATCTTTCGTCACAAAATTGATATCAGAAAATTTGTGAGTTGCAGACAGGCTTTCGTCATCTGGTTTTTTGCTCGTTCGTCATAAATTTTATATTAGAAGACTTGGTATTTGCAAGTAGGCTTTCGTCACTTGCTCTTTACCACGTCAAGAGGTTTTGAATTTGTTTTAAGTTACAATTATGCGGAACAAAGTATTATAGCTTAAACTCATTCCAAAAAAAAAAAAAATTTTAATTAGAAAAAAAATAACCGTCGCATTTTGGAAAACGATTTGTTTGCCAGACATTTCAGTGGAAGTCAAAATTAAACCGGAAGTGTAAAAAACACTTCAAAACGCTAAAACACTTTAGTCGTCGACATTTTTCGTCGTATCGAAAGCTGATTATATAGGGTGTTTTTATAGAGGTTCCTATTGTCATTTGTGTTCAGTTTGGTTCGACATTTTTTAACAAACGCCAGAACTTCGATGACAAATTGTTCAAATTAATTGCGAAAATCGTGTCTCAGTTCGAGAATGTTACCGTGCGTTACATCCACTTTACAGTCGACAGAATCGTTCATCTGAACGACTAATTCGATTAACCATAGTTTGTTTTGCAACACATATAATCTAAATAAAAAATGGTAGCAAATTCCAGAATACGCCAGATGCTTCGCCGACATGCCCGAAATCATATTTAAATACTAATGGCATAAAATTATCATTTTACTAAAGTCCATATTCAGTTTTGAATTATGTAATCTTAGTATTTTAATTCATTTCAAAGTTCTACACCACTAAAAAAAACATCCTATACATACCTACTTGTAGATACTCGTACAAGTATATTCCACTATAACGATATTTTTAAACGAAACAAATTCAATTAATTTGATGAAATGACAATTGACTGCGTAACAGCATGGCGCGAGTGGATTTTGACAATGCTGACATTTCTTGTTTTATTTACCTGTGGAAAATTGCTTTCGATTGACAGTCTGACGCTGTTGTCGCCGATGCCAAATTGAAAATCTACAAAATCTGACGGTCCCAGCAAAATGCTAAATACATTATTCAGTGATTGTCAATTAAATACACAAGTATGTATGTAGATATTTAGGTACTTAGAGGTAAATTAATTTCGAATTGCGTAAAATCTAGACGTCAACTGAATTTAGTTCTATATAATTCAATCAAATGCAACTCAATTGGATGCAAAATATCTACAGTGGTACGATGAGATAAATTTGTATATATGCATCCGTTTACTTGGCTTACTTTCGAGAAGCAAATCTTTGCATATGTATATTGTATAAATAGGTACATATATGTATGAAATACTTCTATATCTCAATTGATATTCATAACGTTATTCTGCACACAGGATTCACAGTCAATTTAGATGTATCCAGTTCTGAGTGTATGCATGTTATTATTACTTGATTTGATTTGAATGAAACTGCTTAGAGTATGCAAATCTGTATTTTGTGCGCTTTCAGTATTTGATATTCAACTGCAGTTAAATGTTAATTGTATGCAGTTTAGTCTGACATCACTCCCTTCTGCATGGGCACCATACACTCGCATTGCATGTTAGATAGTTTCCCACTTGCGATGCCTAATAATGTACTTACAATATTACATTTTATTTATAGGAACTTACTGCGAGTAAGTATATATTGTACATAATAATCCAATTAGCTTGATTGCAACAGCACTTTAGCTATTAGGCAATTATGTATGTAGTTGTCTGCAGTTTGTTATATAATTGACTTCGATTTATAATATGTGGCATTTAGAATATTACCAGTTGATATTCAGCAGGTGCAGTAATTGATTTTTCAACTTAAAGAATAATTTTTAAGCACATTAAGTATTAAGCACATTAAGTATATATGAAAGTAACTACTTAAGAATTGCAAGTGAGTTGATATATTAGATATTGTCATTATTTTTATTGAAGCTAACTAGAGTATCGATATTGATACCAACATTTTAGAGTAGCTCACATAAAACCACCCGCCCACTTTTGTATGGAAAACATTTTAAATCGCTTCATATATAAAAATGGGTGTACTGCCCCTTTTTAGGATTTTATATGAATAACATTCATTGCATGCAAAACAAATTTGAAAATTTGATATGGTGGCTTCTTATAAATAGACGCTTCACATAATTATCAAGTGACGTGTCCCGTCCCACTTTTAGGGGTAACCCCAACATACTTTAGACCCATCTTTAGGTCGTTAGGTGCCACAATTATTTTTTCTTTATGTCTTCCAGTTCCACCCGAGTTAACGTTGTTTTTCTTGTTTTTGTTATTATTTGTAGATTACAATTTTTTTTTTTTAATATTAAAAAAAAAAATTTATTTGCAGTAGAATTTGAAATGCGGTAGAGTATTTCGAAGTCGTGAACTCATTTTTTCTTTCTTGTTTTTTCTTTATAGCTACTAAGTTATAGCTACTAAGTACACAAAATGAGACTGTGTGGGAATGGTATTAAAACTTCGGTTCCAAGTTAAGGTTTTTTTATATACTATTCACAAATTTGTAACGCATCAATCGAGGTATCAGTAGCGTCATTTCACTGAAAACTTGGGGGGCACGGAAATTCAAATGAGAAAATATAATGTTTAACAAAACCTTTAATTATACACATTAACTTTAACATTACACATACTTGTATACTATATAAGTATTAAAAATAAAATATAAAATTATGAGAATCATTTCAATGGATATTGACGTTGGCGCTTGCATGCAAATTCGTTAACGAGATCTTCCATTTTAGAGTTTTTTACCATTTCTGATTCCACTGCCTTCAGCATGAGGTGACAGTCTTTAGAGTCATATAGAGAAAAGTCGTTCGTTGGATGCGGTCGTCACAGATAGCGTCCAAATTACATTCAACATTTGTAATACTTCTGAGAAAGCTATTGGCAGGTTATACAAATTCTGCACCATACCAACAATTGATTTTAATATTGTTTCAAATATCTCGCTACTGTTAATTGGCTTATGAGTATAGTTTCATCAACTTAACTTCGATTGGACCGAAGCTTTTATACCATTCACACTGGGGTTTTAATATTTCAAATATAACAAGAGTTAAGTACTGCTCGTGAAGTAGGGAACCCAGTCGAAATTGACTGCATGAAAAATTTATTTCTCGCAGCTTTCATCCTATATGAAGAAGTAGTGATACAACTATTTATATCCTGTACGTAAAGGGATAAGTTTGTGCAATTGTATGCAACAGGCAGAAAGCGTGATAGACCCTTCGCATAGGTGCTATCTATTTTGTTCCTTAATTTTCAGTTGGCAGCTGAACTTTGCGGTAAGCAATTGTATATACGGAAAAATGTTTTTCTGCTTGTATTTAACGTTTAATGTTACAAATTTCTATTTTCTAGCAGCACAAAGCTAACAATACACAAAGAACTATACTTGTATCTATCTCTCAACGTCTCTCTAAAAGGACAGACAAGAGAGCGAATACGCTAACTTATATTATTCTACCATGGTTCAGGTTTTATTTCGTTTCTCTATTTACGAAATATTTCTCTTTCTCTTGCATAATTTCGTTAATCATTAGTGCCTCTTTTAACAGTTTACTTGTTTTTTCTTTACTTACATTTCCTTTCATATAAATAGTATGAAATCTTCAGTTTCCTGATTTTTTTTTTTTTTTTTTGGGCCTTGTTTGGTCCAGATTTTATCTACTGCAGAACATAATTCTTCACCCGTTCACCAGATACCAAGTCAGACTACTTGTCAATAGTTTCTAAAATACGGACCAATCGATTAATTTTCTTTGATTGATTTCGGTAATCCACCATCGGAACTACTACGTTTCAAAAAATAAACGACCTAAGACCTCAGATAAGAAAATGCATGGTTGCACTACTGTATCTATGGCAAAGCTCTATGGAACGCTTCTTCATCAACCTTATTACCCAGAGTTATATCCCATGGAATAGTTTAAATTTTCTTTTTAGCTTCAACCATTTTTCAACAGCTGTAAAAACCGACACACTATAGAAACCAAATCGACCAAATTGTAAAAATTGTATCTTAAAGTTACAAAGAATTATGTTACATATAGTGTATGATGACACGTGCTCCTTCGTCTGGCTTAATCCATACTAAAACAGACATGAGCAATTTACACTTACTTAAAAAATTTATCGCACCTGCCCATCTCAACTCTAAGGCCCAACCGATGCCTTCGTGCAATAAATCATTACAGCAGCTTTCTGCTGCTGACAACTTTTGAATTTGCTTTCACAATATTATTTCAGGCTTTATTTACGCACGGAATGCCAACTTTATGTAAGTATTTACCTACACATCAACCGGAAGTTGTGCATGCAAAGAGCAAAACCTTCGGGAAGACTGGATAGAATTTTGGCGTATAGTTTTTTTTTTTATATTTTAGCTCTTAGCTCTCGCACATGGTTGCACATTTATTTCCGGCAAATTAGGCTGGAGAACTCAAAGTCAATCAAATACGTAAGAACAATTTGCTTTTAGACGCTCGACAATATGTACATACATACAATATATACAATGCAATAGTATCTCCAGAACTCAATTCACTCGTTCGCTCTATTTGCTTTCCCGTTGTCAATATGGGAATATGAAAATGATAGCAGCAATTTATCGAAAGCCGCAGTCCCAGCCAAGAGAATTTGCCGGAATGGGCGCCTAAGGCGCTTTTCACCCTGATGCCCTACGCATCAGTATATCAGTAAGTATATTTCTCTGTTTGAATGAGTATTTGTGTGTGAGTGTGTGCAAATATAAATACAAATAGCATTGCAGCTTATTATTATTTGTAGTTATTTATTATATTTCATTTTGTATGCACAGCCGTAATAAAGTCGTTTAAGGTAAAAGCCTAATGCGGCTGAATGCCATTTCAGTTCGACGAGCGCAATAACTTTTAAACCTTTTCACCATATTTGCTTTAGTAAATTCAAACATATATTGCTTTCAAAAACTACATAAGCATATATGAATACATTAGAACTTTTAAAGATACTCGAACGTTTTGTAGATAGCAAGATACAATACGTGTGTATCTCTTAATGGAAACATGGATACGTGCCGAACTAAAATGAAGATGAGAGTATAAAAGTTATTTTATTATTAGAGATAAATATAATATGTGGTTTGGACTTTCACCAAAAATGTTAAATATGCAGTGTAATAGCAGTTCCGAAATTAAATCGTAAAATCCTTTTGAAAGTAAAAAACAGACAATTTTACGAAAATTCGGAATCGAAATATAGTTTAGAACATGGAAAATGTTTAACATATTTATCACATATAAAATGGTGACTGTCGAATTTTCAATTAGATTCTTCATTCAGTTTGTGATTGGCATCCATTGAAATTAAAAGCATTTACCATTTTATTAACATTGAAAAAATGTAAATTATTAAATACTTCTTATAAAAGAAATCGAAAGACGAGATTAACTCTGTTTCTTTAAATTATAATACTATTCACAATTATACATGGGATAGATGGTTGAAGTAAGTTGGTTGGATATGAAATAGTAGAAGGCATCCGCTAGAATGATGAATGTCATTCGTCACTACCCCCTTACTTAAGGGTTAGTGCGATGGGTTCCATTCCTGCCACCACAAAAAAAAAAAAAAAAAAAAAAACCTTTACCCAGATGACACAGAGATCATATGCGATCTTATTTTGATGACGACCCCCGGATATGAGTTAAGGAATATAATTTACTGATAAGCACCTGGACTGCCCGGACTCCCTATAGAGAAGGTGCATCAAGACATTGCCTGAACTTTGTATCCCTGCAAAGATCTTTCGGCATGGTATCACTATAACATAAACTTACCATAGTCAGAAAAGGAAAGAACCTCACCACATAGGGCTTAAATGGAAAATCCAAACTGTTGGACAAGACCGAGAGGGAATATATACAAGTAAATAGATTTTGTGCATTCTTCGATGTTTCCTGTGAGGCGTTACAAACATTACGCCTAAATTAGTATACATACAAATTAGAAGTGTACACCTGCGAATAATTCTCCGCATACCACACCCCACCGCGCGCTAGATAACACTAATTCGCAAACGCACACACACACAACTATAGCTTTCAACAAGCCAATGCACGCTGGTCTGTCTATCGCTTGCTTGTTCAGGCGGAACGACACAATCGTCACATGTATTCATATGTGTTCGATTACAAGTTCCGCCTTTTGCTTTTCGTTCGTTTAGTGTCGTGTCGTAACGGTAAACGGAACGTCAGAAATGAGTCATGCTTCTGCGCTAAACCAACCGATTTAATAGACGTTATCACGTCAAAAAGTTTCAACAAATATTTTCGGATGCTTTACCTTAAAATCGTGCTTTTAAAGATACAAAACCATATTGTGGGCATTGTAGGCGTGATATGCAAATTTATTTTATGCACTTGATCTGCGTACATATCAGGAAAGTCTACATCTACCTTTTTTTTACTCCCCTAGATATATTTTTGAAACATAAAAAAGAACCGACGGATGGACAGACGGACATGGCTACATCGACTCAACTACCGAATATATATATTCTACTTTATGGGGTCTGCCACGCCTTTTACTGCCTGTTACATACATTTGCACAAACTTAGTATAACCTTGGCCTCTAGGAAGGGTATTAAAACAAGAAAAAACGGTAACTTCGTTGAACTGAAACAAACGTGGGTGATAGCTTTGTATACAGTCTACCCCAAAAAACTGGCGAGACACGCCCATTAAAGCGAAGTGTAATAGCGAGCATCCGTAAGAAACCACCATGTCGAATGTGAAGTGGATATTGACTTAAGTAAACACGTTTTTCACACAAATACATAATAATAAGCGGTGAGTTCGTACAAGTGTTACCCAAAAATTGGGCGGCACACGCCTATTTGTATATGTAAATGAATAAAAAGCATCCATATGGAATTTCAAACAGTTTTTCAACAGTTTTACATATATAAAAACACAAAAGTGGACGGTAGATTTCTATGGGGTCTACCCCAAAAAGTGGGCGGGGCACATCAGTGTTTTACTCCTTAAACTTGGGAAGCTTAAATACCGGCATTCAACCAGATGTCTAAAAAATTAATTTTAAAAAATTAGCAGCAACTATCAGACGGACAGATTGACGATATGACGGGCATCGAGATCGAGAAAATACTTTCATACACTTTATAGGGTCTACGATGCCTCCTCTAATGCGTTACAAATTTTCAGACAAATTGGTGACACCATTTCACACTATGTGTGAATGGTACGAGTATAAAAATTACTTTCCACTAACTCTTTTAACAAGTTACATCTAGTTCAACACAGCTACCCTCAGTCACATCTCTAATCTCAAGGTACCTTTTGCGTTTCGTTTGACTGGCTCTAAATCCATTTACGTTGACAAATTTACATGCCTTTGACTGTCAAGTTATTTTGCATTTTTATATGAAGTGTGTAAATCCTGTCCTGAGACTCCCTCGCGTGCGTTCAAATACGCACCAGCTATTTCATCTCACCTCACTAACCAGGACCAAGCAACTTCTTTGGACGCTTTTAGCGCAGGTGTCGAGCATATAAGAGTATATATCATTAGCTCACACGCTGCCAAAGGCAATGATGCCAAATGCGATGACGATGTTGATGGTGAAGGTTAAGGGTGAACGCCGAACATCTGCTGCGGCTGCTTCTACAACTGCTGCTTGGCGACATTTTTATTTCATTGTTGGCCATAAATATTTGAATTACAATATTTTTTGGGCGCATTAAGGCTTGGCATAGGTTAACACAGATGTCAACCGGATGCGAGACGGTAGAAACGAAGATTTATAGTCGCAATCGCTGCGTTTGCCGCCTCCCATCAAAACAAATCTCGAATTTGGTAATGCACTTTAATTTATTAAGTTGTCAAAGACGAATACAAATATTTTATAAAGATATACCCATTCATTTAGTCATTTACTTGTTTACTACAATACAATACATAAGTAATGCAGCGCCATAAATTAAAACTTCAATTAGGCAAATGTGCTCCTTTAAGTAGATACGAGTATGCTTCACACGTGGTCGATATTGAAATACTGATTTACTTTAATCAATAAGCATTAACGCCTTACGACTCTTATACGAGTATATTGAGAATCTAGGACTATGACCAACAACAATGCCAACCATTATGCCGCTAGTGTTCTCGGATTTTCATTGAAACCGCTTAAAAATAAAAAATAAAACTGCAGGAGTTATAAGTTTAAATTGACAGCTGCCATTGGCATGTGTACAAGAGCACTCGAATCCTTTAGATGCAACCGACATCGCTGCACCAGTTCATTTATATGGTAATCCACGGCATTCAGATTTCATTAATAATATTTAAAAATTGTGTTAACATACTAGGTATGCGGAATATTTATTAATGGCGGCTTCTGGCGCCTTTTCGATTTAATTGGTTGTCGCCTGCAGCCGAAATAATTTGCTTATGTAAATCTGGAAAATTGCATTGGAAAATATTAATTTATGTTTTTATTAAATTCACTTGGTGAACATCGATTCTAATTATATCCTGAACTAGAATATTGATAATTGATATATCGGAGAATATGTAATATCGATATATCGATATATCGATATTTTGAGATATATTAGATATAATATAATAGATATAATCATATAGAAAAAAAATCTAAAAATTAAGTAACGTTACTCAATGTACAGTATATTGGGAGTACAAATTAAATCAGTCCGATTTTTTGTGGTTAAAAATACGTTTATTTCAGAACAAAATGAATGAACTAATCAATATATTTTACGTCGCTGGTTACTACTTTTTCCCACCTCTCAGTCAATTTTCGAATTCCATCTCGAAAAAAATGTCTTCAGCGGCGATCGAAGTTAGGAGCAAATTTTCGATTTCTGCGATAGAAATGAACCGATAACCTGCCAAATCGTGCTGCATTCGTCGAAACAACCAGTAATCAGAAGCAATGTCCAGAGAATAGGACGGGTGCGGCAAAATATCCCAGTTGAGCGTTTCTAAATATTTTTTCACGACAGAAGAATAACTTTCTAACAGCTCATAGTACACAACACCCTTTTGGTCTCACCCAATACACAACAAAACCTTCGAGCCATAAATATTCGGTTTTGGTGTTGATGTTGATGTTGAGGGCGATGGCAATGATTGACCGGGCATAGCGTAGTACTTTTTCTTCTTGTGGTAATCGTAGAATATCCATTTCTCATCCCCAGTCCCAATTCGGCGTAAAAACTCTTTCTTTGTTGTCTTTGAATCAGCTTCACGCAAGTGAAACAGTTTATAAGGCACCATGAATTTCAATCGTACAGTAACTGCTTGTTGAGTCACTTCGTGTGATTCTGCCAGTTCCTCTTGCATTTGATTCGGATCTTCATCGAGTAATGCTTCCAATTCTTTGCCTTCGATTTTTTTTCTGTCCAGAGCAAGGCTTGTCCTCAATGCTGAAATCACCATTCTTGAAACGTCAAAACCATTCAATACATGTTTTGTCAGTTGGACCATCGTCACCATAAGTTTCCATAAGCATTCCAAGCGCTACCGATGCACTTTGCTTCTAATTAGAGCAGAAAACTAAAACCTCCCGTAAATGCTGCTTACTTAACACAAATTCTGTTCAATTAAAAAACAAGGTTTTTTTCTAAAACTCATCGCGATATAAACTGAATATTATTGACAAATGTTTCAATTCTCTAAAACCACCGATTCGCAACAGACAGATCCATCTTTTGAAAAAGGATGAACGAATTTGTACACCCGAAATCAAAAATCAAACTGTGAAAAACATAGGATATCCAATTTGTCATATTGTTGCGGTTAACAAATAATTCATCGAGTTCCAAACAATGTCCGTCGGTTTGTCTGTCCATCTGTCTGGATGGTTGATGGTTTTAAGATATCCAGTTGTAAATCGTCACATACGATATTTGGATTACAATTTTAATAGAATATCCATATTGAACCACCACGACCACAATATAGACCTGGACGACTCAAAACATCTAATGGTGCTAAGTTAGTAGAAAAAGTAAGTGAAATAATCGCTATCGATGCCAATTTCCCTATGAAAATCCTTTCAGAAGAATTAAGTTAATCTTACTGTACAATCTACAAGATATTAAATGAAGATTTGGGTAAAAGAAAGGTGTGAGCACGTTTTGTTCCACATCAGTTAAATGATGATAAAAAATGAATTTTTGATGAAAAAACAAATTTGTCTCATCAACCACCGTTCGTATTCGTCTGATCTATCACCGTGCGATTATTTTCTCTTCCCAAAAACTGCAATGAAAGGAGCTTTTTACGATAAAGCAAGTTTAAAAAGTCTATGGATAAATTGGTTCAACGTTCCAAATGTTGTATTGAGTTAATTATTAGCTTTGAAACATAATACGAGTACCATGCTTGTTTTATTTTATAACTAAAAAGTTCGGTTTTTTCTAGATCAACCGTGTACATTAAAATAAGAATACAAAATTAACTTCGGTGGAACCGGTTTACACCTTTTGATATACATGTGAAGATAAACACCACCATTTAAATTTTTAAGGTGATATTGACGGCTATAAAAAATGTTTTCGTGGAAAAAGTCAAAGGGGTAATATGAATTTAATTCTTCTGACACCATTCTCACAGTGAAATTGCCATCGATAGCGATTATTTCACTTACTTTTTCCACTAACTTAGCACGATTAGATGCTTCGGGTCGTCCAGGTCTTCGATCATCATTTAAATAATCCCGACCATTTTTAAATGGTGTAAACCGTGTAAGCTTCAGTACGACTCAAAAAATCATTATTATAAACTTTTTTTAAGAATTCGTAAGTCTCAGAAATTTTTTTACCGAGTTTAAAACAAAATTTAATATTTGCTCTTTGTTCCATTATGTTTTTACGACATTTTTTCATTCATTTTATTTTTGCACCTATCTTTAAGATACCAAGGAAATATTATAATTATATACATACTATATATTAAAACTATTTAAAATAACATGCAGTGGAAACAACCATTGTTGCACCTCTATTTAGATCTACTAAAATATACTTAACTAGCTGTACCCTAGCAGACGTCGTTCTGCCCTTCTCCTTGCCTCTCCTCTCCTTTCCTTGCCACTCCCTTCCCCCTGACCAACCTTCCCTCTGCCCCACGTTCCCCATGCCCCTTTACTCAAGCTCCAATTCTCCTACCCCTCTTCTCGTTTCCCTTCCACCCCTTCCCCTGCCCCACCACCATGCCGGATTTGGATGAATTTGGAGGCGGGAGATGTATTTTGCTTTTACTGTGAGGTCGTGGTGCAGTGTTGCATTCATGAAATACCATGGCGATTTCGTTATAAGTCATAGAACTTTCAATTGGAATCGCTCAATAATGTCGATGTTTGATTTGGTTGCTGATCTCCAAAATTGTAGACCATACGTCCAAATTGGCTTAATCACTTACATGTAGACCAATCTTTTGTTTTCAAGTGATAGCTGTGAACTTTGACCTAGAAGCCAATATAAACTTGTGAGTTTTAGCCTCAGTTATTTCCTTTTTGTGAATATATGTTTTGCCATGTGAGTCGCTTGTCGAGATGAAACCCTAAGTATTTGGCGCTATCCTCTTTCTGCAGTTGTTTATTGCTTAGAAATACTGCTGGACAGTCACTTCTCCGAAGGGAGTACGTCACTTGGATTAATTTTGACGGGTTTATGTTAAGTCTCCATGTTTGTAACCACGTTTCAATATTGTTTAAAATCCGTTGCAGTTGTAAAGAGGCTGTATTTGGAACCGCATGTACTGACATTACAACGGTATTATCAGCAAGAGTAACAATTGTTGTTTCAGTTGATGTTGGCAAATCAGCTGTAAACAGTGTGTATAGAAAGGGGCCTAACTCGCTACCTCGTGGAACACCCGATAGTACCTCATAGATTGAAGAGTATTCGTTAATACACTTAACCATGAAGTGGCGGTCAGTCAGATAAGATACTAATACTTCAAAGAAAGGGTAAGGAAGATCCTTTTTCAGTTTATATAGAAGGCCTATATGCCACACTTTGTCGAAGGCTTGTGTTATGTCAAGATAAGCGGTTGTACAGTATTTTTTCTGCTCCATTGCATTGCCTATGGTTTGGAAAACTCTGTGAGTCTGCTCGATAGTTGAATGGCGTTCTCTAAAACCAAACTGGTGGTGCGGAATCAAATTTCTTCTTGTTATAACTGATTTTAGCTTAACTACAAATAACAGCTCAAAAACTTTACTTTTGATGCTGGGGCTGATATTAGAATCCCGAGCTTTCAATGAAGAAATAGGTGTGAACGCCCTTGCAGCTTGCTGTACTACAGTTTTGAATTTTCGAACTGCGTATTCAATATCTTCTTCGCTTTTAAGTGGGATGTTTTGAGGAAGAGCATAATTAACTGACTTCTTAAAAAGATCCCAATCTGTTCTTTTAAAATGCAGAAAGGGCGCATAGTGCAATGTTTCACATTGATCATTGAACTTTACCATGAGCGGCGAATGGTAGGAAGATAGCTGTAAAAGTGGCGACACGTTAATTTTGGTGCTTGGAAGACCTTTAAAAACGCAGAAATCAATGCAGCCTGAAGTTTTCTTTCTGTCTGTTGGCCAATATGTAGTGGTTCCCGTAGATAAATGATTTAAATTATTTTTTTGGATTGATTTTAGCATCTCTCTTCCTCTTGCTGGTTATAAGTCTGGGGCCCCAAGCGGTATGTTTGGCATTTAAGTATACACCAAAAAGAATTTGTCTTCTAAACTTTTAAATTATTTGTTAAAATCAATTTCACCTATAACATTCGATTGTGGACAGTAAATTGAAGCTATTGTGAAGATGCCTCTAGAGTTGTAAGCCTGAATACTTGTGGACTGTGTTTTGTTTATTGAATATGCTATGTACGTGTCGAATTACAGTCGCTGAATTACCGCTGTTGTAAAACTCACGTACGCACAACGCATGGCCCGCTCCGGAGAAATGCTTCATAGCGACTAAATTCCCAAAAGCTAGGCTACCGATTGACATACCCCCTCCCCTCCCGCCCCTCGGAATAGTTGCGTTCACGCAATCAACAAATCAAATGTGAACTTTCTTTTGAGACACCCTGTATTACAGAACTTAAAAGAGCAGAAGGCATCGAAACATATCCACAAAAATATCTAATGGTTCGTAGCAAACCCTTCGTTGACGCACAACAAAAACAGTTCGCCATATTGCAAAAGATTAAGAGTTAATCTAAAGTTGAATGTAAACGAAAACATAAACATAAAAATATAAAGTTTAATTAAAACAATGATCCGAAACAGCTTAAAGCAAATACAAACTCGCAACTCCATACTAGCAAATACTTTCGGCTTTCAAACCACATACAAACATAAATCCATAAATGAAACCCTCATATCCATATAACATGGAAACGTGTATGTCAACCATTTAAACAGAATCCTATCATATCAGCATGGAAACGTCAAAGCCAATGTAAGCAAATACATCATAAAATATTTCTATTATAATCTTTTACTTTAAATACCTAGCAATGCTTTAAAGACGAACAATGCAGGGACTGATTTTATAGTTTAATATTCTCATGCTCCTCATACAAAGTTTTATTAGTATTATAGTTTTGTGACAATTTTTGCAAAGCCTTAAAGAAAGCGTTGGAGACCCCATATACACTTATATTCTTGGTCACACAAAAAATAGGGCTTTAACAAATATGATTAAAAGAGTACTCTATGCCACTATGTTATAAAATTTATTAGACTGTTGTTGCAATCAGGTTTTTTATACAATCTACTAAAAATATTTGTAACAGCGTATATTGGTTTATTGAGCTGTCAAACGAAAGCATCGGAGACTCAATAAAGTACAGAAAAAAGTTTGTTATTTTTTTTTTTTTTTGTTTATCTGATAGCGTACTTAAAAATTTTAAGTAAGAGAAAATTCTTAAATCAAATTCTGAGAAGAAGAACAAATTTACTCTCTCAGATACTGCAAATTCTTAGCATGGGCAGTAAATGGGAAAAGCTTTACACGTACATTGTGATTCGACAATTCTATGTGTCGGGTGCCTGTTAGCCGAGGTAGTTAAGACGATGGCAGTTTCAAGCGCCCTTCGCATTTGTCATGGTTCAATATCAGTTTCCTCCACCAAAGAACTTTTTTATAAACCAACAAAATTACAAAAGTACAACAAAATTAAATTAAAATTTTCTAAAAATAGAACAAATCTAAAAACCCAGAAAAAGACAACAACAAAAATAAAAAATAAAATGTTTTTAAGCCCATTTGCACACAATACTAATTTAAAAAAAATATTTTTTTAAATCAAACTCAGTAGAGCTTTGAGAATGCCAAAATAAAAATTTCAGTTCCGTTCTTAAACCAAGAACCTTCGTTTAAGAAAATCCGCACTCATCACACTTTTATTACCGCTATGGATCAATTCAAGTACTGAAATCCTGGTTTTATTTATCAGTGTACATATATTCCTGATCAATACGACAAGACGGGTCGATCTAGCCATGTGCATCCGTCCGTAAAATTTTTCGACGATCTATGTGTATTTACTTATTTTTAGACGGTTCACATATAGTATGAAAAGGTATTATCAGTTTGTCAGCAAGTTTGTTACTCATTAAAGTATAAATTATAAGTATTTTTGATCAGCTCTACGAAACAAGTCGATCTAGACTTGTTTATCTTTATTAATGAGCGTGTCCCACCCACTTTTAAAGGTAGCCCTTAGAGACATTTTCGTTTTCACCAACTGTTGGGATACTTATGCATGCAGCGTAGTAAGCAATTGCAATTTGTACCTCACAAGCGACATAAATGTTGCGCTTACATGACCTCCAATTGAAACTGTAATTTAAGTAATTGTAAGGCTCTGCATTAAAAATTCAAAACACTAGAATTGTACGGAGTATAGCAGAATATCCGCGTCTGCTATAATTCGTCGATCATGGTGAATTTCTTGAATAAAGACGAATAACCGGAATGACCAACAGCGCTGTGAGCAAAGTCTTACCATCTTAGGTACTTCGGCAAATAGGCACACAACACATCACAAGCAGTTAGTTTTCTCATTGGAAAAAATTTTTGCGGCACCTTGTTCCACCAAGGAAAAACCTAGAGAAATTTGATTTTGCTCTTAGGTTTTTTTGCTCTCAGAGATTTCTATTTACTTCAAGTCAAAAAGGATTTTTATTTTTATTTTATTTTGAGACTTTTGCAATTGACTTAAATCATTGATTTATTTATTTCAAGAATTTTATTCTTATTCGAAGGATTTCTGTGCTTGATTTTTAAATCGATCCCATTTTTTTACTAAATTTAAGAATAATTTTTGCAACTACTTTCAAGTTTAAAGTTTGTTTTACTTTTGAATTCGACCATAACACAAACATGCATAACATAATTTCAACTCGACGAAAATTCGCACAGCAGCTGTCCACAGCACAACCACATTAGAAAATGAAGTCACATTAAAAGCTGCAGAGCACTTGTTCATTCACACACAGATACACTCACTCACAATATATTCGCAAACGCACGCACGCACACAGATACAGAAATGTGAGCTTCTGCACGCACACTTATACAATTTGATGCCGAGAAGTGTGTGCTACACAATTTACGATAAATGCATGCTACGCACATATTCGGTTGCTTTGCCCGTAGTTCATTTTTCGTTTTTGTTGCTGCTTTTGATTGTTTGCTAAAAACTACTTTATCCACTTTTAGGCATTTACATACATCCGTGTACGTGCACGCACACATACGCACACAACACACTTACACACTCGCACTCAAAATCATACGCACAGATAAATATACGCTACTCCAGCTTCATTTAGAAATGCTTCATGCAAATTTCAATTAGAGATGCAACAGAGCATTTCAATATGCTTCCTTTTAGAGCACTCCATCTAAACTATAACCACACCCGCCTTTCTTTTTTTATCTATGCGATTACAGAGCATGTATCTATGAGTTTCCATTGTATCTGTGTACGTTGGTAGATCTACTTTGCATCCGATTTGTTTTTGTGCTTTTCCTTGCAGTCCCTGTCGTTGTTTAAATTCATTCGTCTAGTACACTAGTGCACTTATGTTTTTTGATTAGGCGTCTGTTCAAAGTTTTCAGCTGATAAACGAGATGTTGCTCACCAATAATAAATTAAGTATTGCACGAAATTAAGTTCGTAATTAAAATACATACATACTATGTGTTACAAAAAAAACTTTTCAAATCTCGCGGCCTACGTACATTTTTTTTTTTAATGGTACACTTGTCCCCAACATATGTTGACATAAGCTGCCATTTTGCACTTTTAGTTTATTTTTGACAGGTATAAAGGTTAGAATGAATTTTGTGTGAATGTGAAGGTTTTCTCACTGTTTTCCTCGATTACAACGTGCATCGTGAGATCTTACCAGAAGATCCTCAATAAGGAATATTACCCGGATTTGTGGCAAAACAATTCATGGCTTTTGAATCAGGATAATGCACCTGCTCACACATCGTTGCTTGTTCATGATTTATTGGCCAACAACAGCACCACAATCCTTCGTCAGTCACCGCATTCACCGGACTTGGTCCCCTGCGACTCTTTTCTGTTCCCAAAATTGAATAGGCGAAAGAATCTCTCTCTTTCCCTCAATTTGCTAAAAAATAAAAAGAAATAAAACGAGAAAAATCGTTACTTCGGTTGAACCGAAGCTCTAATACCATTCACATGAGATATTAAATAGCATTGTAAAACATAAAAGTAGTAGTAGATGTGTATGAAGCGATGTAGTAGATGTGGAAGATGCCACCATACCGAATTTCAAGATATTGACGTTTTTCATACAAATGCATAAAAGTGAACTGTGGGTTTGTATGGTACTACCTCAAAAAGTAGGCGGACCATGTTCATTAGTCTATGTATGTTAAGCGTCTGACTATAAAAAGGCACTACATTGCATTTCAACCTAATATTGACTTCAATAAATAAGTTTTTCATAGAAAAAGTAAAAAGTGAGCAGCTGGTTTGTATGGGGGCTACCCTAAAAACTGGGCAGGTCTCATCCATTGATGTATATGTGAAGCGTCCGTCTACTAGGAGCTACCATATCAATTACGCCCCAAAAAGTGGGCATGGAAGGTCAATACTCAACAACAGACAGACGGACATGGCTAGATCGACTCGTCCCGTCGAGGTGATCAGCAATACATACACTTTATGAGGTCTACGATGCCTCGTTTAATGCGTTACAAACTTTCAAACGGGCGATTCATATTGTAGAGCATGTCGGTCGTGCAGTTCGACGTTCGGCTCGAAACTGTTGTGGGCGCACTTGGAAACATGTTGGCGAGCATCAGTTGAGTGTGTTTTTAATAGTGTTTTTGTTGGTAAAATTTTGAGGCAAATCAAGACTTACAACAAATATAGGAGTTTCTTGATTTATTAATTTTTCCCAAAAAAATAAATAGCCCATGAAATATTATTCTATCATCAATTAAGATAAATGTATTGTTTTAGTTGTCAATTAAGCTACAAATGCCAAATTTGGTAAATCTTAGGTCAATAGTAAGAAAATATCGCAAATAAGTTCAAATCGGAACAAATATATGTTTCAAATAAGAAGCCCTAGACGAGGTACAGGCGGCTTGAAGTCGACAACACGCGACTGCAGCTACAATTCTTGTTTTTAGAAATTGCTGGTTGGCATTTTTGGACACAACTCGAAAACTCTTCGTAAGTATCTGCCTAGTTTGGTTTCCAAAATTTGTAACAATTTCTATCAGAATAATTTTATGTTAGATAAAAGGAAATTTAATGCTCCCATTTATATTCCTTTTGAAATTAGCATTAATAAGTATCTCAATATTTGCTCTTAAAGCTAAAATTAATTGTGACCAAAAAATTTTGCACATTGCTAAACTATTCGTAATTCTTATTTTTTTTTTTTTCTATTTGTACATTCCAATTTACTTATTTCCCACAAATGTTGAAATTTTTGTTCAAATGTCAGCGAGAATTAGATGCGCTCGAAATAAAGTGACAGACGAGCCAGAAATTGCATCACAAAATTCGATTTCGATGCTCTGTCTCTTTATTCGTATTTGAGATTTATTTGATTAGTCAATTTTGAAAATGTATTTCGAAATCAAAATGCGATTCAGCTCGGCAAACGTGGAATGGAAAGCAATATCATACGAAATATTTACAATACAAATATCTGTATCTGCCGGTACACATGAAGGTTGTCTGCCTGACATACCTGTGTATGTATTCTGTTATGGAAATATTTGAGGTATTTATAAAATTTTATGCATTTTCACGAAAAGTTGCCATTGAAACGCTGTGCGAAAAAATGTACGCATATGCAATGAATAACAATGTGTCAGGATATAATTAGGCATACAGTAAGCAAATACCAAATGCAACTGGTTGAATTTATGTAAGTTGCCTCATCATGGGATACGGTCTGGGGCAGAATTGAATGAATTACGTAACACACACAATTCCATAATGCACATCCTCGCCATAAATCATCACAATATTATTAACATTACTATTTAGCGACAGTTGATTAACAAATATTCGGCTTTTGGAACTTTACGATATATGTACCATATATTTTATGGACTGGACAAATCATGATTGTGTCCGCTTTTTGGGGCAAGGACCAGGAACACAGCTGACCACATTAAGAAAATTTGAATTTATTCTCAGAAATAATGAACAAGTTGGTTTATTTTAACCGATACTAAATGTTAATAATTGTGTTTGTTTCACGCAGTTAATCATACAACACAAATCTTCCTTCTTGAATTTATAGCAGATTTTAACTTTTACACAACCACGCTGTTGATTTTAAGTTGAAGTTATCAGCCCATTCACTAGATGGTGATATTACACCAACTCCTGGATGGCCAAGTGTGTACTAATTTTATGCAACTGTATGTAACAAGTAGAAGGAAGTGTGGCAGGACTCATAAAATAAATACCCGTATATGCTTCATCAGCATCAATAGTCCAGTCGATATAGCTAGACCCAGGAAAGAAAAGTTCACTGGCTCGAGAAGATTTAAAGAAACTAAACTCGTGTAAAATATTATCATATAACAAGACTGGCTAAAAAAAAAATTTTTTTATGCATTTTAATACAATTATTTATTATCGCCTTCTAAATAGGCTCATTTTGAGTCAATACAAGCATGCCAACGGTTAATCCAATTTTCCATACACTTTGTATACGCCTCGGCCGGGATAGCCTTTAATTCCTTCAGCGAATTTTTTTTTATATCCTCAATCGACCCATGGCGAATTCCCGGTTTCGGAAACAGAAAAAAGTCACAAGGTGCCAAATCTGGTGAATAAGGTGGTTGTGCGATGATTTTTGTTTCATGATTTGTTTCACATTCCAGCTTGATTGTGACGGAGTTTTTGTCACAATCAAGCTGGAATGTGTCGGTGCATTGTCGTGGTGAAAAATCCATGAATTGTCTGCCCACAAATCCGGCCATTTTCGACGAATTGCTTCACGCTTTAAAAGGGCCAAGTAGTACACTTTATTGACCGTTTGACCCTCTGACATGAATTCATGGTGAACCACACCACGGCAATCGAAAAAAACGATCAGCATCACCTTAATTTTCGACCGACTTTGACGAAGTTTTTTTTGTTTCGGCTCATTTTTGGTGCGCCATTCGACATCATATTCATAAGCCCACGTCTCGTCACCAGTAATGATGCCTTTGATGAATGTAGGGTCATCAGCTACGTTGGCAAGCATCTCTTTTGCGACCTCTACTCGACGTTGTTGCTGCAAAAAATTCAGGTCTTTTGGTACGAGTCTGGCGGCGACGATCTATAAGAGATGTTGAGTGTCTCTTCTATCTTTCTAATGCCAACACGACGATTATCGAGCACAATTTCCATTACTTTTTCGATGTTTTTGTCGTTAACAGAGGTGGATGGACGACTTGCATGAGGAAAGTATTCTACGATTTCACGACCCTCACTGAATGATTTATGCCACTCAAATACTTGCGTTCTCGATAGAGTAGAGTCCTCAAAATACTTTTGTAACATTTTGAATGATTCCGTTGCCATTATTCCATTTGAAACACAAAATTTCAAGCAAACTCGTTGTTCAATTTTTTTTTTTCATGTTAAAAATAGCCATACAAACTATTAGCGTCGTAAACAAGCAGCTGTCAAACATAGACTAATTATCGCTTCCCGCTTAAACTTGGCATTCGTGCCAATGACAGTGGCAGCCATCTTAAGAAGAAGAAAAATTACATATTCGGTTTACCGGTTCGGTTTAAATCCACCAGTCCGGATCAATTTTGATTTGATTGAATTGACACATTGTGTGGAATGGTATTACGAAAGTTTGTAAGGCTTTAAAGATGGCATCGCAGACCCCATAAAGTACATGTATTCTTGATCGCTTGGCGAGGTGAGTCGATCAAGGTATGTCCGTCTGGATGTTAATTTGCATTTTTTTGGATCAGTTTGTAAGATATTCAGTTTTAAAACGGCCTCAGGCTTCTTTTTATTGCACTTGAATATAATATATATATTAGCATGTCACGCCCACTTTTTTGTATGAAAAACCTTTTTATTAAAGTCAGTATTAACTTAAAAATTTATATGGTAGCTTCTTATGGACGGACGGTTCACATATATATTAATGTGTGTGATTCCCCCCACCTTTTGGGGTAGCCCAGTTTTACAATTTTTTTTTTCTTCTTTATACCTGCTAAGTACACAACTTGAAACTTTTTGTGAATGGTATCAATGCCTCGGTTCCTTCCGAATAAAACTTTTTTTCTTTTTATACCCTGTACCCAAGGGTAAAAATGTATATTTAGTTTGTGCAAATGTATGTAACAGGTAGAAGGATGCGTGGCAGACACTATTAATTCTTAATCACATTTCATTTTGTTGTTTATTGCGCTAAAAATGCCAAATTTGGTGTATCTTACATAAATCCAGATCGGACCACTTCAGAGGGAAGCCCCATACAAAATTCCTAACAATTTGTTTTGACCTTTATTAATCTAAAATGCCAAATTTGGCGTATCTTACGTCTTTACAAAATATTCTATGTAGGAACAGATCAAACCACTTTAAGTAACATGCATACGTTGCATACGGTCAACCAAAAAAAAAATAAAATTCTTGCGAATGGGTTTTACTTAATATATTCTGAGCAAATATATATATATATATAAAAAAGGGCGATTACAAATTGAAAATATTTGCTTTTTAAAAAGTTATAGCGATTTGACCATTTTTGATTTTCGCGCCCAATTAATGTCGGTCTTTGCCCTCTATCGCTGACGAAAGAATGGTAAGAGGGCGCAGAGGTAGTGTTTCTTGCGTCGCTCGTTGTGTACGACATTATGTGTTTCAATATTACAGAGGAATAACGTGTTTCGTTTTTTTTTTCGCTGTATCAACCAGTACAAAATGACTTCGAGAAGTTTTAAACTAGAGCCGTTTTGATAGATTTGCGGCAAATTATTAAAGTGCGAGAGAAAAAGTATGATTTAAGTACAAATTTAAGATTTGCAAGGCATATCAAGCTTACTTCCATCTGCCTATTAAAAATCAAGACAAATAATGGGATCCACATGTGTCATGTAACTCTTGCAGATACTTTCTGGACGGTGAGTATATTTTCTCTTTTTTTTTATAATATTACTAGATAGTCCCCGCGACGTTGTACGTGGCCCTCCTCTATCCCCTGCCACTCCTTCCCCTGCCACTCCTACCCCCTGACACTCCTTCCACCTTCCCCACATTCCACATGCTCCTCTACTCTACCTCCAATTCTATTAAAATTAGAAAAATCCAATCGCTTCAATCGCCACGAATTTTCACAGGACTATTTTAAATATTGCCACAAAATTTGATCAAAATCGGTTGAGCGGTTTCGGAGTCTATAGGGAACATATAAACATACTTCCATTTTTATATATATAGAAGATACATTTTAAATACGTATAATAGTAATAAAATTTTAAAAACACCAACTCATGATCATTGACCGTTTTAGCTCATGACCAGCTGGTGCGACATCTATCGTTGAGTTGAAAAACATCTAGTTCGCTTGCTAGCGCTTATGTGAAATTGTGTGGTCCTCCCCACCTTTCACATGCATACATACATCCATACATACATGCATACATAAATTTTAGATTTGTATTAATATTGGTGCTCCGCTCCTATTGGTCTTAGCGGGATAACGTGATGATATATAGCCTATAGCCTTCCTCGATAAATGGGCTATCTAACACTGGCGCATTCAAACAAACAAACAAACCAACTCTTCAGCTTTATATTAGTATAGATAGTATTAGTATAGATAATAGATTGGTATTGCATGTCATACAACTGAATGGCGCCCTTTTATTGACAGCTCAACAAAAAGTCTAAAAGCTGTCCTACTACACAATGGTAACCAATTTCCACCTATTCCATTGGTACATTCTGTACATCTCAAAGAAAATTACGTATACGAATATGAAAGCATAATGGGGGACTATATTTGGGGCTTAATAAAAGAAACTTCTACTGAACATGACAGGAAAAGGAAAACTGTTAATTTTTAAACATTTGTACTCTATTTGTAAGAATGAATCATAAATGGATGTTCGGTATCTTTTAATAAATCATCTCTATGTCCATCTTTTTATATTTTCATTGATTTGATCGTAGATCCCATAAAGTATATATATTCTTGATCAGCTTGACGAGACGAGTCGATCTAGTCATGTCTGTCTGTCTGCCTGTCTGTATGTTGTTGCTCATTTTTTGGGCACCAATTTTTATGCTATCCAGTTGAAAATTTGCATACACAATTTAAAAGAGTATCAAGATTGACCCGCCATGCCCACTTTTTATGGTAGCCCCCATACAAACCCATCGCCCACTTTTGACTTTATGTATGAAAAACTTTTTTATTGTAGTCAATATCAACTTAATAATAGATATGGAAGCTTCTAGTGGACGGATACTTCACATACACATTAATGGGTGGGAAACGCCCACTTTTTGGTGTAGCCCCCATACAAACCTACTGCCCAATTTTGTGTTTTTGTATGAGAAACTACTTTATAAAAGTCAATATTAGGTTTAAATGCGATGTGGTGCCTTTTTATGGATAGCCGCTTAACATATATAGACTAATAGGCGTGTCTCGCTCACTTTTTGGAGTAGCCCTCATACAAACCCACCTCCCACTTTTGTGTTTTTTATAAAAAAATTCTTTGTTTAAATCAATATTTGCTTGAAATTTCATTTGGTAAATTTTAGTGGACAACCGATACATATTCATATACAAATGGGCGTGTCCCGCCCACTTTTTATATCACTTTTTACATCCCATACAAACCCACAGCTCACTTTTACGCATTTGTATAGAAAACGCCAGTATCAACTTGAAATTCGATATGGTGGCATCTTATAGATGGTCGCTTCATACACAATTACTAGTGGGCGTGTATGGGGCAACCCCAATTTAAACCCTCACTTTTATGTTTTACAATACATTATAAAATTTCATGTGAATGGTATTAGAGCTTCGGTTCAACCGAAGTTAACGTATTTTCATGTTTTATTTTTTAATTAATAAATTCTAATCCGCATATGTCCAGATCGGACCAGTAAAAAAAAAGAATATATGGTTCGTTGCTTGTTCGTGATATTTTGAACAAAAACAACACCGTAATCATGCCTCAGGCACCGTATTCACCGGACTTGGCCCCCTGCGTCTTTTTCCTGTTCCCAAAACTGAAAAGACCCATGAAAGGACGGCGTTTTGTCAAATTGAGGAGATAAAGACCGCTTTGCTGGAAGACCTCAAGGGCGTAACAAAAAGCGCATATCAGAAGTGCGTCGATGATAGGAAAAAGCGCTGGCAAAAGTGTATTGTATCTGAGGAGGATTACTTTGATGGGGACAAAATGAATATTTTTGAATAAATTAACATTTTTCTAGAAAAATTAAAAGTCACCTTTTTTTAAAACTTATAGTTGTCTTTAATCTTTCGTTATATAGATGGAACCGTATTTATTAGAATTGCTAATGGTACACGATCTACTCCAAGAGATTTATTTACTTTGGCTTGAATTATTGCTCTACAAACTTTCCATAGTTAAATTGATACATAATTTTCACCGGCAAGCAGAAAATAAACGAAAATTCTAAATATTCTCAAAAAAAAAAAAATTATGCATTAAGCTTACTTAGAAGAGGCTAAAATTATTTTCTGCCTCTAAGCTCAATACTACAATCGATGAAAATTTTATAGGCTAAAAAAACTTCATATAAAAAAACGCTGTCAAAGAACAATCAAACATTTTGGGTACGAACTGTTTTTATCGAATACTCAGATAACAAAAATGTTAGCTACCGAAAATACTTTATATACACAAAAATCAGGTGACAAAGAGTGTGACCTTTTGCATTTCCGTCAAAAAGAAAAACAATGAAAATATGTGATTTTAGTATTTCATGTAGATTTGGGAACATTGCTTTTTGTTTCGTTGATATAGCAGTAATAATTTACAATTACGGTAGCAATAAATTTTATCATATGGCTAGGAAAATTTGTTTCATCGTCATTCTCCTGTAATCAATAATATACCTTTTACATATGTACAACCTTTACATAAAGCCTATTCACAATGTTGTTTCAACGTTTTAAATTATGAAAATTTCAAAACAAGCAACAACAAAATCCATTGTCACAAGTTAACGAGTTTTGAGAGACTCCCAGTCCATTTCTGTTTCGAGTTACAAAGTATTTGTCTGCCATCAGCAACTGATTTAAGCATAACAAATGTGAAAATGTGTGTTCACAATTTTGAAATTTTCATACTTTCAAACTTTTAAACAACATTGTGAATAGGCTTATAGTTGTCAATCTCTGCTCTAAACACACACACAATTCACCAATCCGTTACACCCTTTCCGAATGTGGTGAGCTTCTCTCTTTCACAGAATTCATATTCGTCATTAATTTATTCGTTTAATTTCCTCAACAATTTGCGCAAAATGTTGAAGTACATACAAAAAAAACTAAAAAGCGATAATGTTGTTTATTGTACATTTATATCTCTATCATCGTCTGCTGCTTTTTCGACACTTACCCAGTCAATATGCATTTTAATGTCGTCAAAATTTTTATCGCCACAAACTTTGTCACTTGACTGTCGGTTACTTTGTCATAATATCATTTATGACATTATTTTCTGGTAATAAAAATATCATTCGCTTGCATGCGCACAATATTAATGGCATTCGGAGGTCTTACGATGAACAAATAGAGATATTATGCGAGTGACTTACATAAATTAATATTTTTGGTTCGTTGGAAAACATGTCAAACCATTCTCAAGTGGCAACAACTGCGTTCTCGGTCCTTTACAGGATCCAGTCAAGCACACCTCAACACACTCAGCATAAACTGTTAGCAAGTGTTTACATATGTTCTTGTTTCTCATACTCCTGCACGTAAGTGTGTTCTTTTTCGCATACTTTTCAAAAAATTTGCAATTCAAAATGATGACAAAAGTGTTGCAACGCGTGGCGCCATATTGTCTTTTCTTTGAGCTGAATTTATCCTCTTTGTGGATCTACTCATTCGTGTGACCTGCATAATTTGTGAAATTCAGATGATAAAACTTTGATAAGTAGAAAAGTGTCAAAACAAATCACACAAGGTCTATTTTAAAAGTTGTAGATATGTTTCGTTTATTACATTGAGATTATGTAGAAACTTTTGTAAGTTTGAATATGAGATATTACGTCTAAGATGAAAATGTGATTATGAATGTGCATGGTGGCTCGAATGAACTGCAACCAACTTCAGACCACTGTAACTTGGAAACCAGAGGTGACAGGGCGTCCAAATCTCGCCTAATGACAGTTTATTTTATTGATTATAAGCTACCAGAAGATTTTGACCCCCTCGGGTGTGTGGAATAATTGCGCTATTTTTGACTAAAAGGAATTGTTCGTGCGCTACTACTTGAAAGTGAACAAATCTTACCTGTCTCGAACCATAGATCGTTACAACAATACTGACAATATTGCAAACGCTATGGTGGTGGTCGGAAAACAACAACATCAACAAGGTACATTGTATCTCGAATTCGAGCGCACTTGACTGTTGTTGTTTTTTTTTAGTGCTATGAATAAAAACTGTAAAATTTTAATATTCGTCAAGTTCATTCAATTGTCTATAATATAAGATTTATATTTTCTTAGTTTTTTAATCAAAATGTGCAGCATCTTTAATTGATTTTTCCTTACCAATTGTAGTTCGTCGTATTATTCATCTTTTTTTCGATTTTCCATCTCTGATCGTAGTGCCTCTATATTTTTCTTTTCTAATTATCGCACGCAAATTTTAAAACACTAATTTGAAATACGGATTCTGAACCCACACCGATTGCCGACGACATAGAGATGTACCGTACTGCTTGCCTCATAATTCTTATTCCAGATTTTCCAGCATCCCGGTTATATTCTAGAAAGGGTATATAATACAAATTTACTGTGTAATTCTTACACAATCTTACCAATTAAAGAGTTTAGCCAGTTTGTAATATTGATTGTTGAAACACCCCTTATTAAATACATGTCGTCAAACGTGTGCCATGTTCTTCCGATTATTTAATACTGAAATTTATTACAATAACTTTCACAAATCTCTGCATTAGTTTAAGATAATATTACCAATTAATTATCGTATTATTTTCATTTATTGTGCTTTTCTATAGCAAATACTTGTATATTCATTCAAGAAACCATTCCGTCTGGAAGCTCGTATCTATCAAAATTTGATTTATAGCAGTAAAAACAATATCGATAAGAATTTTAACCAGAGGAGCTTACTGGTAGACAATGCTTTGATTTTTTAAATTAATTTGAGTAATTGTCGTAGACATACAGTTAAAGTCAAAAACTAAACAACCGATCTTTAATCTTAGAACAATTTATGACTTCATATTTCTAGGCTGCCCTTGATACGAGTACGGTAAGGTCAGGTATCCTACTTCCTCTGTCCGAGTGTAAAGTGCTCAGAGACTATAAGTTTTTTTCCCTGTTTGTAATTGTTTAGAGAACGCCTTAATTGAATTTGTTTTCTTACGAATACTGTGCATTTAAGGTGTAATACAGGAGCCCTTCTTGCTGGGATAAGAAACCTCTTTGCAACTTCTAATAAAGCAAATACTAACTTGAAGTTGATTATGGAGGCTTCGTATCACGCCTTCAGTTTGAGTTTTGTATGAATATTTATCGAAATCTGCATATTTGTCAATATGAGCTAACCACGATGACTGGTGGACATTCTTTTCTTTTATATTATATATTTCTACCAATTATGACATGGTGTTCGTAAATGCTGTGATTGTTACAAATGCTACTGTTGGAACGATGATGTTAAACAAGCAGCTCTCTTTCGAAAAACTATTCTAATGTTATTTCGGTCAAAACATAAAAGAGTTTAACCATTCCGCATACTGTGTTCCTACCATACCACCGCTTAAGCATATATAAGCCGCAGTGAACCAATTCAAGTATTCATTGAACTGGAGGAGATCGCTATTCAATATATAGATACAGCTTAGAGAAAATTTCACCCAAAGCATTGCCAAATTTATTTTTAGTACTACTTGCTTTCGGAAAAATTCATAATAAGTTCAATTTGTTATTTCGACTCGGTTTGAAAAGTAAAACGATTGCAATTCCGAAGTTGCTGTTCTCAATTCCGAATGAGATCGCATCGATTTCGAACTGTATTCGAATCGTTCTTATTTTAATTCAAAAACAATTATTAATCGGTCCGAAGTGATGTTATCGGTAAGAGAGGCAATAGTTATCCATTTAGGTTCTCTCATCATTCCCACATTCAATATTGAAAAATACACACTTTATTCTATTCTCACTTGCAAAAAAAACATTTTTTTCGTAGTATGTAATAATTAACTAACCCAAATTTATATTGCTCTGTTATTGAGGGGTGTTAGTAGTGATTCTCGCTAGTATATGTTCCGTGTAACTAAGGACTTTAGTAGGCATGGTGCACGCAAATTGTGCCAGCTCTGCTCGTCGGCTAACGGGGTGGTTTAATTTTTCCTGCCTAAATTATATTTTGATAGGAGTACGTATATATGTATGTTGACAATCAGTACAAAATAAAATTTTGCGTGCGTTGGTCAGTAGTAATCTTATTCAGATTTACCACAAAGACATAAGAAAGAAGAGACAGTCAAGTGGGAAAAGATGCACTAATGCACGAAAAGAATTACTCAGCAGCTAAAGATTGTTTGTTCAGTTGTAAGTTGACCGCAGATGACGAGCGCCAACTAGGATGCCCACCCTACCTAGGTGACTGTTTCCAAATTTATTCATTAAAAATTTACGGCGACCTCTTTTATAAACGTTCAACTAGTATTACAAGGTAATCTCATTAATGGAATCAGGCCGAATCAAAATCATCTAGTTCATGAAGCAAATAGACAGAACCATTTCGAAAATAATATACACGTATTTAATTGAATTCATTTTCTAAGACCACAAATATTTATACAATAAATGGGTATCGCGAAACTATTCATTTCAATCTGTATAGTACTGCCGTAAATGCATGTTGTCCAATATTAGCCGCATTTACCTACTAATACGTAATGAATATTATAAGCTAGAAGGTGCATTTAAACTTCAATAGTAATATGCGAGGCTTAAATTAGTAATTCATAATTAGGTTAATAAATCATATTGATAGTTAGATAAAGGATAAAATATTTGTAGTTAATTAATATATTGTATTCGTAATGACCAAATATTAATCTTGAAACCCGAGCTTCATTTTATTAAAGATACGAGGCATATCCAGAAAGTAAGTGTATTGCAGTATAGCCTGACATCTCCTCTTTGCAACGAGACCGGTTCGAGGTCAGTACGTTGAGAACAATCGAAGCGACAACACGTTTCGTGAACAATGTCAATCCAGATGTCAATCCGCCAAGTGCAAAATACGCAGCGTCATCCGTTATCTCGTTTGGAAGGGAAAACCTCCGTTTGAGATTTATAATGAGGGGAAAACTGCATATGGTCATAAAGCTATGAATAGTACGAGTGTGTACAAGTGGTGTCGCGAGTTTAAAAACGGTCGTACGTCTGTGCATGATGATCAGAGGAGCGGAAGTCCTTCAATTGTGACTGACGAAATTGTGAAAAAAATCGATAATGCGCTCCGTGACGATCGTAGATCGTCTACTACAGATCTCTACTACACGAAACAATCACAGAAACCCTCGGATATCGGAAACTGTCCGCGAGGTGGGTCCCAAATGGTTGGCGGGAAACTACTTCGAGGAAGGCATCAAAAAATTGGTACGCCGCTTCACCACCTGCATACAGAGGAATGGTGACTATGTCGAAAAATAGCTTAAATTATGTACTAAAGTATCAAGTAATTTTTTTGTTTAAATAAAAATTTTTAAAACCTACAAAAATTCAGTACACTTACTTTCTGGATATGCCTCGTACAATACTTCGATTGATATGAATTTTATAGCAAAAAATGACCTAAGCAACAACATTTATGTATACGCCTGTTTATACAATTTATGGTCGATATAGACAATCCGTTCGTACAAAAGAAAAATAATATTTGATTGTATGAAGGGCGCGATAGACAAAATTATAAATTAATGAATATACTCAGCCATAATATAGTAGGCAATATACACAATGTTTAATGATTACTCACTGTTGCTGGTGGGTCCTTCGCAGAAAGCTTTCCGGATGATCTGGTGCAGCTAACAATGAAAATGAGAGAGATAGTGGGGAGACAGATTCGTATCGTACGTCTTGCAATTCACGCAATTAATTAAATACGAACTGATTTTATAAACTTGCTGTCACCGAAAAAAACTAAGATAGTCGAATTTTTTTTTTTTTAGATTGATTTGAAAATGACTATTGATATTGAAAATGCCTATTGATAATGATGCATTTTTTATATTTAAAATTCACTTTTCAAAATAGAAGTTAGTATATCTAAATTATAGTTAAATAAAATAAATTTAAATAGCCATATTTAATTAGGTGTCGGCCATTTTGACTATGTTAAATTAGGCAGCAAGTTCAGCCGATCTTCACTGTTATATGCCCTTTCATTAAATTTATGCAGCATTCTCTTCACACAAAAAAACTTACTAAGCGCTGCACACTTTTGTTGTAGTTTTACGCGACAATTAAAATGATTTAATTATGCTTTCACTTGTACTGGCTGTTGTACTTGTCCTATTCTCGCTGCTCCGTTAATTGTTGTTGGACAATAATACGGAAAATATCAGCAGCCGTATTAATGTCGGGCAAGCGCTAGCAATATCCGCTGTGTTCGACTCGGATGGCGTACTCGGGACCGGCCACGTGTGATGTAGAGCCAAGTTGTCCGCGTTGATCAATGAAGAACTGCACAACAAAATTGGGACGCGTTTCCTGTATTTAGCGATGTCGCTCCGCAATAGCGTCGGAACATGCGCTTTGCAGCTATGCTTTTGGGTGTTCATGGAGAACGTGCTCTCTCCTGAACGTTGCTTGCGCAAATCAGCACAATTATTCACGCCGTTTTGATATTGCGTTATCTCAATAACGCCGTGGAATCACTACTAATACCTTCAAATAGAATATTGTTCTAAAATCCTGCCTCTTTATGGAATTTGCTATTTGAACTTGTTAAAAACGTGGACATAATTCAACCCTAAATAAAACGGCAAACTTTAATTTGTTTGAATTTTTTTATTAATCAATTTTTCAAACTTAGTAGGCGACACCCCAGCCGCAAGCGACTGCCCACCAGCCATCGTAGCTGTTGTAGCGATCGTTGCACGGTGGCAGCTCAACCTTGTTGACCAAATGCCATAAGTCGACATGTGGAATGCGGATCAGGGCAATGACGTTGCCGTTGTGATGATGCCAGTTGTGGTGCTATCTGAAATCCCAGTTGCCAACCCAATGGGTGTACTGAGCCTGCAATCGCCAGCTAGCACCGCAGTAGATGTTCACAGAGCTAGCATCGTTGGTGCAGTGATCAGGCGTAAACACTCAGGTGTTGGCAATGATGGAACCACCGCACCACCAGCCACCGCCTCCGTTACCGCTGAATCCCAAACCAACAATGTGTGGAGATTTTCCTTCGTGCGGTGCATAACCGTTTGTAATGCGACCCTCAATGTTGTTGGAGCCAGCCGGCAAGGCTGAGTCCTTAGGGTATACCATCGGATGGAGTTGCTGCTGCTCCTGCTTTTGCATGGCGGGCACAGCCGAGACGGTGGCGATAGCCAAAGCTAAAACAACGAATAACTTCATGATAAGTGGAGAACTGATGTCAAATACGAGCGGCGTTTCATCTGTTATAGCACTTGTCTCAGACTTTTTGCGTATTGGTACTCTTATCATAGTGGACTCATAACCGTTGTTTGGTTAGAAATTTCTAACAGTAGTGTTTTGATTTACCTTTATAAATCAAAAATGTTCATAACCAATAATATAAAGTACTCGCTATTTCATTTATAGAAATATTTTTCAATATTTAAGCAGGAAGCCTATTCCATAAGCAGAGTACACAGAGAAAATTCTCTGATACTAAAATACTAGAATATAATATAATCTATAGATCTCAATTTCAGTGATGAAGCATTGGGAAAGATTTTTTTTCATAATATAAGCGAAAACAAATGATTATATGTTATATATGTTCATGGTTATGGTTATATGTTCACAAATCTGACTTTCGTCATCCATAAGAAGAGAACCATACAAGCAAATCCAAACATGTATTTTATTTTATTTTATTTTTATTATTTCATTCTTAACAAATATTAGTAAGACAACAAAATAAATGAGATGAATTCAAAGAGTTCGAAAGAAAAAACGAAAATAACCCGCATAAACTCACTCTTGCACGTTTCATGAATTTCACCTATTTTCGTTCTCCTATTTCTCTTATCAGCACAAATCATGCACATTTACCGTTAAATTTTGTTCTTATAATAATCTTCTTGTTCGTATAGCAATTTAAAACGTGTTTCTTGCGAATCAAAGCAAATTTCGTGAATTGGTGTCTTTTTGAAAATTAATTGTCTATTTTTTGCATCATAATGAGAAAAATATCTACTGAAGTTGAAAATAGTGTTGTTTGCCTGACCGAGAAGAGCTGTTCTTCACGTACCATTTCCGAGGCTTGGTATTAGCCAGTCGGCGGTGATCGCAGCTAAAAAGAAACGAAATGTGACTCCCAAACCGCAAGGCAAAGATCGCAATAAATTATTCACGGACGCAGTTTCTCGACTAATGATGTCCGAAATAAGAAAAAACAAGCTACTAACACCAAAGGGTGCTTCTCTGGCAATTAACAAAAATGTTAGCGAATGGACTGCTATAAGAGCGCTCCAGACATCGGATATGCTTCAACTGTTAAGAAAAGCAAACCTGCATTGAAGCGCGTTTGAAATTTGCAAGGGAGCACAAAAATTGGACCATTGATGATTGGAAACGTGTTATCTGGTCTGATGAGTCCAAATTTAACCGCTTTCAGTCGGATGGAAAGCAATACTGCTGGCGTAGACCCGGGGAAAGTCTTCTATACGTCGTATATACTTGTATATTCTTAATGATCCATTACAACTAATCTTTTACAATTTCCCACTGTTGTAAGTTTTGAGTCGGGTTGCCAAACTTATGTCATTTTGTGTATCACAAGCAGCTTTTATTCAAATTAAATGTAATAGAGTTTCCTCCATCTCTTTTTACTTTGATTGAGTCATACTTATCCGGTAGAACATAAAGTAAAGTATTTTGTTTCTTCTGGTGTTCCCCAATGTAGTCACCTAGGTCCAATATTGTTTAACATTTCTATTCACGATCTTCCTTTGTCAATTAATCATGCCCATACACTAATGTATGCAGATGATGTTAAATTATGCTTGTCATATTCTGATGTTTCGCAACAGAATTTATTGCAGACTGATTTAAACTCACTATATACATGGAGTCCAAATTATAGTTCAGTTGTCAGGATTAATATACATACATTTATTGATAACGATAAGTTTTACGAGACTGCATATAGCACACAATATTACAATATACAAAAATAGTATTTAAACAGTATATGTCGATATGAATTAAACAACAATAGAGCGATCGAGATATGCACGTCTGCACTCCGCGACGTTCCGAACGAGACTCCCACTTACATTTTTGACAATGGTGTCGTCTAAAATTTCTTAATCTAAATTTCTCAAAATGCAAGTTTATGGTCATGATTTCATCGCAGAAAACCATTTATAGTGCCATATTTTTTAAATAACCGTATGGAACCTGAACTTATTTATAATAATCACATTTGTTCAATAGTAAATAAAGCAAAAGGTATCCTTGGCTTTGTTAAGCGTTGGTCTAAGGAATTTAATGACTCTTTGATCTATCTACAATAAGTTTTCACCCTATTTTTCTTATAACTCTTCCTTACACTATGTAAAAACCTCTCTAATAACAAATCACTATTCAATAAATTTGTAAATTCCATTTAGCAACTTCTATTTTCTTTATTTTTATAACTGGGCACGCTTGGACCACTGCCCATACTGTGAATAGGGGCACATTTTTTTAAAAATAAATTCGAGAATTAAAATTTCGTAGTCGTGAACACACGAATGTTCTATTCAAGGAATTGGTTAACAAAACACAAAATCCAAATTAATTGTATTGCCTTCAAGGTAATAATCTAATCAACAAACCAATTTTAAATTCTCTTTTATGTCTTCTATCGACTGAAAACTGGTGCCTCGAAGTGGTAATTTTAGTTTTTGAAAGAAAAAAAAGTCGACTGGTAACAAATCAGTGGTTGTTCAATCTATCTGTTGGTCAAAAGTTCGTTCACAATGATAGCCTTGTGAGATGGTGCGTCGTCGTGGTGCAAGAGTTTTCTTTGCACAAACCTGGCCTTTTTTGACGAATTTGCTCTCTCAAACGCCACATAACGCTCAGATAAGAATGACAAGAATTCCAACTGCACAACACTGCGGTAGGAAAACATTACATTGACTTTTGATCTACATTGACGTGTTTTTTTTTTTGCTTACGGTGAATCGACTATCAAAAACACGCGCATAAGAGTGGAGCAGGGCATTCAAAAGCGGTCGAGGTGTGGTGGAATATTTGCCTCGCTCTGGTCGGTCATCAACGTCTTCAACAATCGCCAAAGTTGAGGAAATGGGTACTGGAAATTATCATTTGTGTTTGAGAGAGGAACCCGGTGAACTTTCTGTGTCTCACGACTCAATTCGTACCACTTTAAACGATTGTTTGGACATGAAACGCATTTTTTTAAATATTGTCCATGACAATCAATAGACTTTTACATTTAGGCGTCGAAAACGTTAACCTCGCAATTTATTTTTAATGAACGGGAACAGAAGCTAAACTGTTCGGTACCACGTCATTTAAGGCGGATGAACCACCAATCCGATGTTCTGAGTGTTAAAAAATTCTCTTGTGCGAACCGATGTGTGACAGCTTGTGTTGTCGTGATGGTGGATGATTCGCCTCAAGCGGTTGATTTTTTCCAATTCTCCGAAAAATTCTGAAAAACAAATAATTGTATACCATTCAAAACTGACTTATGACAATATTTGTTTTCAGATTGCTTGTACAATACAAAGATGTATACCTTTAATAATTAAAATCAGACTACTTTGGTAGTTTAAACGGTAACATATTTGGTAACCAATCAGTAAATTTTCAATACTTAATAGTAGGCGACGCCGGAAATATCGCAGATCCAGTCCAAGTGGCTGGTTACACGAATGAAGCCAGCTGGATGACTAGCTGTACATCCTGAGCCGGAAACAAATAAGGTGACACCAACAAGACGGTTTCCGTCGTGTGTGACCAGTGGGCCGCCAGAGTCACCACTGCATGTGGATCTGCTACCGCTGGTGTTGATGCAAAGGATACCATCGGTGATGCCGAAAGTGCGCGAGCACTCAGCGTTGCTAATGATCTGAACATCGACGCAGTTAAGATAGTCAGCGACGCCACCATTATCGGATTGTTTACCCCAGCCGCAATCGACTGCCCAGGAGCCATCGTAGCTGTTGTAGCGTTCGTTGAAGGATGGCAGCTCAACCTTGTTGACCAAATGCCAGAAGTCAACATGTGGAATGCGGATCAAGGCAATGTCTTTGCCGTTGTGATGTGGCCAGTTGTAGTGCTGTCTGAAATCCCAATTGCCAACCCAGTGGGTGTACTGAGCCTGCAGGCGCCAACTAGCACCGAAGTAGATGTTCTCAGAGCTAGCATCGTTTGTGCAGTGAGCAGCCGTAAGCACCCAGGTGTTGGCAATGATAGAACTACCCCACCACTAGCCACCTCCTCCGTTGCCGCTGAAGCCTAAGCCAACAATGTATGGAGCTTTTCCTTCGTGCGCTGCATAACCGTTTGTAATGCGGTCAAAGCTAAAACAACGAATAACTTCATAAGTTAAGAACTGATGTCAAATACCAGCGGCGTTTCATCTTTTCTACCGTTTATCTCAAACTTTTTACTATCGATAATCTTATCGTTATGGACACAAAATCATTATTTGGTTAGTAATTTACTCGTATAACAGCACGGTTTAGATTTACATTCATAAATCAAAAAACTTCGAAACCAATATTAGCAACTAGTCTCTTCATTACTTGTATATAGAGAATAATGCTTAAGATTTTTATGAAGATGACAATACTTAAGTGAGCTAACTAAAACCTTTCCTTTGCAGTATATTGTCATGTTATTAGATTTAAGCTGCAAATACGTAAATGGTACAAGATTTTCTAAATCTTCTTTTTTTCTACATTTTTACATTTATTGAAATGGATAGTGGTTGTAGATAGCAATGCGGCTTCATGTATTTTGTGATTGAATCTTTCCATCATATCATCCAAGTCATCCGGTGAACGAATATCAATATTTAATTTGATGTTATTGTCCAGCAAATTTAAAAAAAAAAAAAGTCGATATTTATATTTTTCATTAATAGTGGACGATTGTGGACTAACGTCCACGTAGCGTTCTAATGATATCCGTTAAAAGCAAATCTTAAAGCATTTGCAAAAATCCCTTTTGTACACTAAAAAATGAAGCAGAAATACACTTCTAGAACTCTCTGCCGTTACGATTGAGTTGTCTGGATCCCAACCCATATGCTTAGCATGCAAATCGCCACCACCTAAATATATCCTTACACATATAAATATATGTAGGAGGTGGCTTAGCGCTGTTTTCCTTACTTAAATTGTCAACAATCTCCACATCGCCGTTTAGTATGCCAGCATTGTTTATGTTAGTTTCGCTTTCAACTTCGATCAATATAGCAAATTGGTTATTCTGAAGTACAATCCTGATAGAAGCTGCCATTGAAGTATTTTCGTTATTTTTTAACAAACCCTTAAAATGTATTATTCTAACATTTGGCTATGTTGTATTTTTCCTTTTGTGTGTTGTTGCCGTTGTCATCGTCATCATCACCATCGTCTTATTGCTTCTGATATTTACTTTCTGATGTTTAGTTATGTGATGCTGATACATGACCATCGGCTGCAGAGAAACGCTTTTGTTTTTGTAGCGCGAATGTCAAAATCAAAACGAAAACAAGTTTTAATGACGTTGTGGGCGTGGCATCCACAAAATTTAATACAAGACATCTGCGTATGGTGAAGGAGGCTCTTACAGCTCCTGATGTCGCTTGCATAAAGACGAACGGGCAGACGGACATAGCTAAATAGAGTCAGTTTCCGATGCTGATCAAGAATATATGTACTTTATGGGCTCTACCAAGTGTTCTTCTGTATGTACAATACATAAAAATATATAATATATAAAAATATTGTTAAGTGCGCGGTACAATAATGTTATTGCTGTATCTTATGTTTCGTTATTTGTTTCTTATGCTTAAATGGCGAAAATGTTGAATTTCGACCGACAAGCGGAGCTATTCAACATAGAAAACTGAATGAGTTCCACAATAAGAATCCCAAAGTAAAACTTCCATTCTGATGAACAATTTGAGGCGAAAGATGATATTTGGAAGGAATGTGTCATAATACATTTATTATAAAATACGAAGATCTATAATAGTTAAGATATAACTACTGTCGTTACAAGTTTAAAAGGGATTTTAACTTTGGTACCACCAAAGTCAAAGCATATATTCTAGGTTTTACATATTTTCATATTAATTTCAGACCATTTTGCCAATGAATGATTGTACTTTGAAAGTAGAAATACTCGTATGTACATACAAGTATATTCATTCAAGAAGATACTGTTTATGTTTATTCAGTCTTGACACTCGTATCTGTCAAGATCTAATTTAAACAGCAGTCACAACTATTTCTACCAGAGGTGCCGTTTGATAAGCTGATCCGATTTATTAATTCAATTTAAGTTGGCAACCGAAATTTATAAACATAGATGAATTTATAACTTCCTACTTGTAGACTGTTGATTATATTCCGCTAATCACATCTAGCAGTGAAGATTATTTAAAATTGGAGTGCTAGTAGTATACTTTTTCCCAGTGTTCTCCACAGCTATATAAATAATGTATGGTCTCTATGTAAAAACCCTTGCTAATTTAGACCTATGCAGAATTGTCAGAAAGTTTGGTAAATCAATAAAGAAGGTTATCGTAGACCCATAAAGTATACAAATAATATCTGGCTTATGCGAATACCTAGATTTTTATACCTAGATTTTTCTCTTATATAGGATCGTGGTAATAATCATTATTCTGACCAATAGTAACAATAAATTTTGTGTTTAGTTTTATTAAATATTTTTTTGTTTTTTTATTTCTTTATAGTTGCTACACAATTTGAAGCTTCGTGTGAAAGGGTATTAAACGTGCGGTACAACCAAAGTTATTTTTTTATGCTTTTGCAGGGAATGAAAAAATATAATTATACTATCATGATACTATTCTACGTAAGTACAATATAAAATTAGATAAGGATGAATTGACAGTTGAGCTTATCAATATTCCCACAATATGAATTAAAAAATGCAAATCTTCTAGTCATAATTGGCCAACAAATCTTTTATTAAATTGGTATAATCTAGTTCCTGCAATATATTTTATGCTTATCTGAAAATAATAACCAAATTTGATTACAGCAAAATGAACCAAACATTTCACTATCAAGAAAGTAAAACTGATAACCAATTGAATAATTATTACGCGAGACTCAGCACTGTAGATTGGATGAATGTAAATGGAGCAAAAAAGGACTCTGACTACTTGGTATCTCTTGACTACTATGGTCTCTATGTACGTGGCAAGTTTGTTTCGAGTTTGACATCACAATCGTCCAAACCAAAATTAATGATTAGATTAGTGATCTTCTACCATTACCTCTTAATGTTTGGTGGCTCTGTCTTTTATAATCTCCGAGCTTTCTGCAAACATACAGACGGACATGGCTAGATTGACTCAACTTTATCAAGGATCATGAGTATTAACATTATGGGATCAGCCACGAGTTTTGTTTACATATATTTTTACAAGTTTAATATAATCTTACCCGTATCAAAATCTAGGACATGAAGCTCGAAGTTATTAAAAGTTATTACCAAGAACCAACTACCAGTATCATACTGTAATATTTTCCGCCATATTTATCGCGTCGTCACTTTTACAATCGATTAAAGCAAACAAATTTTTGTTATTTGCAGACAATGGAAGAAAAAAGGTTTCGCACAATGATTAAACACTACCATGGCCGTACTTCGAAAAGTGGAGAGTATCATTCAGAACGATCAATTGAAGTTACTAGTGAACAAACCATTAACAAAATTTATGACATTGATCTGAATGATTAGTAGAGGTCGTAAGTTATTTGGCCACACTCTTGCTCATAAATGGCAAAATGTGCGTATACATCAAGGCTAAGTACTTTAACATTAGCCTGATCTGTGCTGCCACAATCACAATGTAAAAATCGTGCTTCGCGGTTTCAACACCAAAATAGGGAAGGAAGGAATCTTTGCTACCTCCAACAAAGAATAGAGGCTAATCGACTTCGCAACAGATCCAAACATGATAATCAGTAGCATCAGATTTCCACACCTTAGCATCCGCAAGGATACTACGCGCCGATCAAAACACACGTAATCAAATTGATCACGTTGTGATCGACGGAAAGCACACATCGAGCGTGTTGTATCTACAAACGATACTAGATCCCAACTTCAAATCGGACCACTACCTTTTGGTAGCCAAGGTACACACCAGACTTAGAATGCCGAACGTCCCAACACTCCAGGAAAGCAGGACGTCGGAGAGCTCAAGCACAACAGACTACCAAAGCATTTTCGGCCGCACTCTCCCACCTGTTCCGGGAGATCTTCCCGGAAAAAGTTCCAGTTTTGATTTTTTCATTTTTTGTTTTGCTTGTGATATTTCAAGTTACATTTGACTATCAGAATCGCCTTCAATGTTTCCACTTCCAACAGAGTTTCATCTGACATCAAAGTTATCAATGTTCGCTCTCTCTATGACGTTTTAAATTGCTATTCATAAATTTGAATTTCGAAGTTCAAAATAATTTAAGAGGTTAAGATCTTAGCAACTTTATCTATGTAGGATTCATTGCTAAACGAAAAATCGGTACCGATATTGGGTTGAATAAAATACAAATTAAAAATATTAGTAACATCTTTTTCAATTAATACAAAATTTTTAAAGTTATCGTAAAACAAAAACTCAGATTGTTTGCACAATACTACTACTTTCTACTACTTTCGATGAATTTATAAGGAGCATTTTAGCTTTGGTACTTTAACCGGTAACATATTGGTTAATCAATCAATAAATTTTCAATTCTTAATAGTAGGCGACGCCGGAGTTATCGCGGATCCAGTCCAAGTGGCTGGTTACACGAGTGAAGCCAGCTGGATGACCAGCTGTACATCCTGAGCCGGAAAAAATGAGGTAACACCAACAAGACGGTCGGACTTGTTGTGACGCCTGCAGACGCCAGGTACCATCGAAGTAGATGTTCACAGAGCTAGCATCGTTTGTGCAGTGAGCAGTCGTAAGCACCCAGGTGTTGGCAATGATGGAACCACCGCACAGCCAGCCACCGCCTCCTTCGTGCGCTGCATAACCGTTTGTAATGCGACCCTCTTTAGGGTATGCCAATTAGAAATACTCATATGTGTATATATTCATTCAAAAAGATAGTGTGTATGTTTCTACAGTCTGTACACTCATATCTCTCCAGATCTAATTCACACAGCAGACACAACTGAATCGATAAGAGTTTCTACCAGAGGTTCTGTTTGATAAACTGATCCGATTATATAATGCAACTTGACTAATTGTAGTCGACATACAGTTGAAGTATATAAGTTGACAGCTGAAATCTATAAACCCAGATGAATTTATAACTTCCTAGATTGATATATTAAGGTAGTACGCTAATATGTTGCGTGTTTCTTTGCATTGTTTCTGTCATGACAGTCTGTCTGTGTGTTAAGTTTGTTTGTTCGGTTCTACCGAAATTATGATCTGAACCTCTTCAATTGATCTATTGAAATTGGACAAATACATACGATATATTGACACTGATACGATATACGATATGCCATAGCTAATGATAATTAAATCTAAACGCCAATTTTATGGCAAAAATTAACACTACATAAACAAATATAAACAAGTAAGAATGGAGCAGTTGTTTATTCATGACTACGAAATACCCTGCATAGTTGCTAATGGATACCTGTGCGGAATTTAAAATTTTAAAATCACATTTTATTAATTAAAAATTATATTTTTTTAATTAAAACAAAAAAAGTTAACTTCGATTGAACCGAAGCTCTAATACAATTCACACGAAACCTCAAATCATATTGTCATACATTACAGTGGGTGGTGGGTTTGTAAAGGAGCTACCGCAGAAAGTGAACTGAACGTATTCATTAGGATATGTGTGTGAAGCAACCATCCATAAGAAGCATTATATCGAACTTTAAGCTTATATTCTTCTATAATCGGTCGAGAATTTAGAACCGCTTCAATACGTGAGTGAGCCAGCCACTTTCCTGAAATGGGATTTAAAACTTTTAACCACTGCCTCCCAGAGGCCACCCATATGAGGAGCACTTGGGAGTATGAATACCCAGTTAAAACCCTGGCTGCTAAATTTCTGAGCCAATTGCGATGAGACACTCTGAAGAAAGAGCTTAAAATCCTTTCGCAAAGCACCGCTGGCGCCGACGACCTACAAAACGATCAAACGCTGCAATGAAAGCCTTCGCTGTTAATGCTGACACAGCTTCCAAATGGATAGCCTTAGTAGCGAAGAAGACAAAAACTGACACGTATCCCATAACGGCTCCATTTCGCAGGTTAGAGGAGCGAATCGAAAACGGACCTGCAGAATCGACACTTGTAATGGTGAATGGCAATGAGAGTTGTGCTCTTTCGGGCGGTAGAGCTCCCATTAGCTGAGTTTGCAGTTTTTGCTTGTAGATGGTACAAGTCTATTTTGGATGCAGAATTTGACTCGGATCTTGAGCTTCGGGACATAAAACTCGTGACGCACGGCTCGTAGCATGAGTTGGTTTTCGGCATGCAACAATGTTTTATGTATGAGTTCGAGGAAGAGTTGGCAGAATCGAGATTTTGCTGGATGTAAAATCGGATGTCGTTCGTTATACGACAGAGTAGCGTTAGGCAAGCGACTATTAATACGAATAATATTCTGTGAGTCGAGAAAAGGCGATAAGGAGGCAATTCTACTTTTTGTTGAAACGGGGCATTTCTTTTGCAGGAACTGGTAGTCTTCACGGTAGTACAACTTCTGAGCAGCGGTCACCAATCGAATTTTTGCGATAGAGATTTCCCCATTCGTCGGAGCACTCGTGCAGTGCCTCGTAGTAGCTGGCTTTTCTAGCCAGGCCAGTACTATGGAGGAATCGCACCACAGTCATTTTGTAGCTAAAACTCTGAACATTTGATACAAAATGTTTTATGAGTCGGGAGAGAAGTACGGCTCCACAGAGTTCGAGACGTGGCAAGCTTAATGTTTGCAAAGGAGCTTTTTTGCTTTTCGCCACAAGCAGGCTCCCCTTAACCGTGCCCTCAATGGAGAAAGAACGAATGGACAGGGCAGCACAATACGCTTTCTCAGAGGCATCGCAGAAGCGATGAATCTGAATGTCATTATCCTTAGAATAACCAATCCAACAAGGAATCTGAATGGTATCAATGGCCGAAAAGGGGTCGAACTGTCTCATCCCAGTCGTCACCATCCAACCACAGCTGTTGCATGAGCATCTTGGCTTGCACAATTAAAGGTGTGAGCCACCCTGCCGTGTCAAACAAAGAAGCGACATATGAAAGAATTTGGCGTTTTGTAGCTGAAGGTTACAATTCAGCGAGTTTTATCGAGTAATAGCACATGTCTGTAATTGCATTCCAATGTATGCCAACAGATTTTGTGATACTCGCATCTATCATTTTGAGGAAATCTGAATCGTAAAGATCGTCGGGCGAGATCTGTTTCAGTAAATGTTCATGATTTGCAGTTACCTTGCGCAATCTAAAACCAGCGCCGAGAGCTTCGATGAGCTGTAATTGGCAATTCTGAGCTGTTTTAATGTCATGAGCTCCTGACAAAACATCATCGACATAGGTTTCTTTAAATAAAACAGGATATGCTAAAGGAAGAGTACCAGCATATCCTGTACACTCCAGTGCAGCCTTGTGCTAGCTGATGGAGTGTACGAATGGCCAGATACAACAACAATACATGGCTAGATCGACTCGCCTCGTCCAGCTAATCAAGAATATACTTCATGGGTTTAATAATAGTAAAAAATAAATCCAAGTGACAAAAAAAAAAAATTTCCGGTGATCTTAAAAAAAGCGCATATAAAAAATGAATAGCCAATCAACTTTTGATGCTGATCAAGATTATATAAATACTACCTGCCTCCATCTGCCTGCTAGCATAAACTTAGTATATTTTTGACCCTAGAAGGCAGGGTACAAAATCAGTATTTTTTGAAGCACACATTTTATTCAATGAAAATTAACAACAACAAAAAAACAAATTAATAACGTGGGGATTATTTTATCATCTGAATCGCCCTTGTTTTTCATTTGTATATCTTCTACGATTGTCTTTTTTAAGCAATTTGACGAAAAAATTCCAGCTTTGATTTTTTCATTTTTTTTTTTTTTTTTGCTTGTGATATTTCAAGTTACATTTGACGATAAGAATCACGTTCAATGTTTCCACTTCTAATAGAGTTTCGTCTGACATCCAAGTTTCCATTATTCTCTCTGACGTTTTAAATTGCGATTCATAAATTTAAATTTCGAAGTTCGAAATAAGTTAAGATGTGAAGATCTTAGCAACTTTATGTATGTGCAATCCATTACTGAACGAAAAATCGATGCCGATATTATGTTGAATAAAATGTAAATTAAACAAATTAGTATATAAATTAGGGACTCCAATGTTAGTACTCCTACTTTATAAGGCACGCTTGATGTGCATCTGCTTCTGTTTCTTTCAATTACTACAATATTTTTAAAGTTTTCGTAAAACAAAATTGATTTCAGATTGTTTGCACAATAAAAAGATGCATAGCTTAAATGATTAACATTGGACTACTTTCGATGCATTTATAAGAAGCCTTTTAGCTTTGGCACTTTAAACGGTAACATATTTGTTAATCAATCAATAAATTTGCAATTCTTAATAGTAGGCGACGCCGGAGTTATCGCGGATCCAGTCCAAATGGCTGGTTACACGAGGGAAGCCAGCTGGATGACCAGCTGTACATCCTGAGCCGGAAACAAATGAGGTAACTCCAACAAGACGGTTTCCGTCGTGTGTGACCAGTGGGCTGCCAGAGTCACCACTGCATGTGGATCTACCACCGCTGGTGTTGATGCAGAGGATACCATCGGGGATGCCGAAAGTTCGCGAGCACTCAGCGTTGCTAATTATCTGAACATCGACGCAGTTAAGATAGTCAGCGACGCCACCATTGTCGGATTGTTTACCCCATCCGCAAGCGACTGCCCATGATCCGTCGTAGCTGTTGTAGCGATCGTTGAAGGACGGCTGCTCAACCTTTTTGTTGTGGAATGCGTATCAAAGCAATGTCGTTGCCGTTGTGATGAGGCCAGTTGTAGTGCTGTCTGAAATCCCAATTGCCAACCCAGTGGGTGTACTGCGCCTGCAGGCGCCATATAGCACCGAAATAGATGTTCACAGAGCTAGCATCGTTTGTGCAGTGAGCAGCCGTAAGCACCCAGGTGTTGGCAATGATGGAACCACCGCACCGCCGCTGAAGCCCAAGCCAACAATGTGGGGAGCTTTTCCTTCGTGCGCTGCATAACCGTTTGTAATGCGACCCTCAATGTTTTTGGAGCCTGCCGGCAAGGCCGAGTCTTTAGGGTATACCATCTCTTGAAGCTGCTGCTGCTCCTGCTTGTGTATGGCGGGCAAAGCGCCAGCCGAGACGGTGGCGATAGCCAAAGCTAAAACAACGAATAACTTCATAATGAGTGAAGAACTGATGTCAAATACCAGCGGCGTTTCATCTTTTATAGCGCTTGTCTCAAACTATTTACTATCGGTAATCTTATCGTTATGGACACAAAATCATTATTTGGTTAGTAATTTACTCGTATAACAGCGCAGTTTTGATTTACATTCATAAATAAAAAATGTTCGAAACCAATAATAACAAGTAGTCTTTACATTACCTGTATTTATAGAATTATGCTTAAGTTTTTTATGATGACGATTGTACTTAAAGGCCTGTTGTCGCATACAACAGAAACTGAAACTGAATTCAGTACATCAGCAACTGAAACTGAAAGAAGTACTTTTGACTTATTTCTTTTACTGAATGACAGAAAATCAGCTGTTTTGCCATTCACTATTTGCTACACAAGTATTAGCAACACGAGTTTTTCGAGTTGTTGTTGTTTTTTGTTAGTTTCAGTTTAGTTTATGCGGCAACCCCCCACTGAAACTGCAACTGAATAAATGTACAACAGAAACTGAAAATCAGTTTCAGTTTCGTTTCAGTTTCTGTTGTATGAAAGTGTTTGTGTTGATATCGTAAGCGACCGACAATTGAATTTATTCGAACGTTCATATTAAATTTGAATGAATTAATGAATGTTTCGGATAACCTTGCATTCGTAGTGAAATGAATTGACATTTCATTCAGTCATTCAAAGTGAATGTTAGTGAAGTTTAATTTATTGATTTTATAAGAATGTATAGAGACTTTTGGGTATTGAAAATGAAGATATACATATATTGACGCTGATACGATAACTACTAGAGATGAGATAGTCAGTGATTTTTGAGAAGCAGCGATTATCGTGACCGTTGTTGGCACATCTGCCTATCACGCTTCAATACTAAAAAAAAAAACATTTAAAGAAAACACGTGGTGTTGTCAATATTCTGCTTTGTAGTGCCAATTTTTGGAGAGGAGTGGCTAAAAATGCACAAAAAACCATTCGAGACTTTGAGTGAGAGTCAGAAACTTTCTGCTCTCGTTACAGGATATGCGCTTCTTATAAAGATCTTGGGAATTGAGGCAAGAACATGGTATTTTATGTAATCACCTGATTTGTATATAATCTAGCGCCAACTATTGTTGATTTCAGCGCCCATTCCAAAAACCGATTGAAAATGTTATATCCCATATTATCCTTCCTAGGATTGATCAAGTCGCATATCTCCACTACAATTCTTTGAGACTAATTCCATACTTCAGAAAACCACAATCAGTTTCTGGGATATCTTCTTTTTGGAGCCATTTTCTGGAGAGGATTGGCTTAAAATGGCATAAAAGCAAGAGGAAAGATTTAGATATAGTCTCAATCATTGGGCTCCCGTAACAGAAGAAGTATTCCTTATAAAATTCTTGGGAATTGAGGCGAAAAGACGCTATTTCATCGGTTTTGGATTTATTTTAGTGGCAACTAGCTCTGATTTTATTTCCGATTCCAAAAATTGACCAGATGAACTATTTTTCACATAGTCGGTCACTACTACTTATCAGGACTAAGCAAATACTAGGTGAAACCGCAATGATAATGCCCACCAGACGACAACCATCATGGGTCACCAAAGGACCACCAGAGTCTCCATGACATGTGGATTTACCAATACAAATTACATTGTCGGTGCAAGTCTCATAATCGTAATAAGCTTGAGACTCGGAGTTTTCGATAATCTGCATCCAAGCAGTTCAGATATTCGGCGGTGGCACCCCAACCCGAAGCCAGCGCCCACCAGCCAGCGAAGCTGTTGTAACGGTCATTGAAGCTTGGCAGTTCCACCTTGTTGATCAAATGCCAAAAGTCTACATGAGGTGTACGAGCCAACGAAATATCATGATCATTGCCACGATAATCGGGATAACGAAAAAATCGTTGTTGGCCTTGCCTTCGTAAGCCATATAGCCATTTGTAATGCGTCCTTCGACGCTATTCTTCGGTCTATCCTTGGGGCGAATGGACTTTTGTTCTCCTGGCAGAATGCTAGCCACAACACAGGCAATTACCAAAGCAAGCACAACGAACTCTTTCATATTTCAGACACATCTTAATCAAATCACAATCTATTCACGGTTTATATAGCGCTCTCCGTGTATTTGAAATTATCGCCAGCAGGGCTGAACTATTATGGTTCCACCTTATTTTTCAATCCATATACTATTTTTTTTTTTTTAAATTTGTTGGGAAATGTGGCTTAACTTCATAGCCCTGTAACTACGTCACTTAATGTATTGTAGCTATGTAATATTATGTTCACACCATCATGATTATATGGATCTTTCATTAGGCTGAGTCAATACCGAGATTCTGTTATTCAGCTGTTGAAATACATTACAAAAATCATGACAAGACCCTGGGTCTCGCTGAGTCCCAGTGCAGTGTCAACCGCAAGTGCCCGAATCGATTAAACGCAAGTCCCAAACTATGTGCTACAAAACTATGGAAGAAACACAGTATACGAACAGTGTGAACACATTATAAGCTACCGTTCTACCAAATTTTTTGTAAACCAAATATTTTTCAGGTATTGTATACGTATTTATCTATAGTTTCCACGTATTTGGTATAATATTTATACTAGGTATAAACTAAAACTGGTTAGATCCAGACTCGTTATCATGTAAATGAATACTTTTCAATATTCTTTAAACTTAAAAAAAAGCAAAACTTTTATATGTCATAATGAGGAAATAAATTAGTACCTATAATCTTGTTCCTGCAATATATTTTATGCTTATCTTCTTTTCCAATATTTATATTTAAAAATCTTGGTGCGAATACGACAAAATGAACAGAACAATTCATTATCAACAAAATTTGACTGATAACTTATTGAATAGTTATAATTTCAGGGATTCAGCACTGTAGAACTTATGAGGATTAATGGAACCACTTTTTGGATAAATTTACGTGATAGAAACAAATGTTTCTTCGAATGGAGATGGCACCTTGCTAATGCGTAAGTGATCGAAAAACAATTAGATACTTAGAAGCGATACTTTAATTTTACTATGTATCAAACACACATAAGCTTTACATAAAATATAATCGCACACACTCAAATATTAAACTATAGCATACGAACAGCCAGTTACAACTTGAAAAGAATCTGCGATCGCGAACGAGAAGGAGAAGGAGATTACGTGCTGTATTTTTTATGCGCTTCGCAATTATTTTGGTTATAAGCACATGGTCAAATAGCAATAATAATAAAAACATATACGTAATAATATACAACATTATTCCTGCAAGTATATTACGGTAGATTAAGTCAACCGCTGGCCATATATACTAGTAATAAAAATTTAAAAAAAAAAAATTTTAAATTTAAAAGAAATGTATATTTAAAAATGTTTGTTTTTATTTTATAAATAACTAACAAATATGTAGAGCACATTACAGTCGAGTGTGCTCTACTTCGAGATATCATGTACTTAGTCTTATGATCTTTATTTCAATCATATAATTGTATGGGGGCTATGTTCTTCCGTGGTCCGTACAACTTTTTACTAGGATTACGTAAGATACAACAATTTTGCGTTTGTGGCTTAATAAGCAAAACAAATTGAATACAAAGCTCATAATTGGAAGGCAGGTTTGTATGACTTATAATGCGTTTGTCACGTTCATTTAATAGTTTTCATCTGAAAAGATAATGAAAGACGAAATATCCAATCTTGAAGTCTCTATCTATTATAGCCTCCAAGATGTAGTTCTTTTATATATTTTTTTAGAATCTGAGTCCACTATTTTAACTATATATCGCGTAAAAAGCGTCCAAACTGATGGCAACTAGTTTCCACTTCTCTAAAGTCGGCTGAATAGTTTGAAAGCTATGAACTAGAGATAAGCTGTGATTATCGTGACTGCTACTTTGAAATCACCGTGATTTTCAACTGCTACTCCGATGACTGTTAAAATAAAAAGCAAAAAACTTAGGGCCGTTTTCATGACTTGCCCATAACTTTACCACTAATATTTTTCAGGCGATATGCTAGTTTTCAATGTTACGACTCTTATTAAGCCTATAACCGTATCGCCGAGTTCGGCGAGCCGATAAATTTATCAGAATTTTATGCAAAGATACCTGCCAACTGGATCGTTAAAAAACCAAAGCAAAAGCAAAATGGAAACAAACAAAATTGAAATTTTGTATTAAAATTTTAAATCATTATAATTATAGATTGGCTCGTATTTTTCTACAGCGGCGGCGCTCACTCTCATCCATTTTTTTTTCTGCTAATTTATAATTTTATTGTGTTTACGTTTGTCCACCTCTATTCTCCAGGGCTACTCAAAATTGATTTATTATAATTGTGATGTCGCGACATGCACTACTCAATATTATTCCGCCTATAGCATTTCTTGCCGTTTCGTATTTTCTTATGTAACGGTAAGTCGTGAGAACAGCCCTTAAAATGTTGTAAATAATCATTGGCCTCCCGCAACAGGATATGGGCTCCTTACAAAGATTTTGGGAATTGTAGCGGGAACATGGTATTTTAGGTAGTCACCTGATTTGTATATATTCTAGTGCCAACTATTGGTGATTGCAGCGCCCATTCCAAAAACCTATTCGAACATGTATATCCCACATTATCCTTCCCAGGATTGACCAAGCGGCATACCTTCACTACAATTCTTTGGGACTAATTCCATACTTCAAGAAACCGCCATTAGTTTCTGGTATAGCTTCTTTTTTGTGCAGTTTTCAGAAGAGGATTAGCTTAAAATGGCATAAAAATAAGAGGAGAGATTTAGATATAGTCTCTTCGGGAGCCCAATGTCCCGTAGCAGAAGAAGTATTCCTTAACAAAATCTTGAGAATTGGCGGGAAGATGGTATTTCAGGAAGTCGTCGGTTTCGAATTTATTTTAGTGCCAAATATTTCTGATTTCATTTCCGATTCTAAGAATTGTGTGGATCATCTTTTTTTCACATAGTTTTCTTCCCAGATTCCTTGAAAGATGTCATTTTCTAGAGAGCATTGGATATAAAAAAACCAAGAAAATATCAGAAAGAAACATTTCATTTTCCACTCCAGTGAAAAAAACCAGATGCTTGCAGAGATGAAAGCATAAGGATTGAATTCAAAACAAGTGCTTAAATAGCTTTATTAACTATGAAGTACTCGCCCGTTAATACTACGAGTATGAGTATCAGTTAAGCAAACAGCTTCTGATTCAATCACGGCGATTGAAAATCACTGATATCAGTTGCCAGTTGATTGAATCACAGGTGTTAAAAATCGCTCAACTCTACTATGAACTGAAATATATTTTAAAATATTTTTTTATTGTTTGTATTTTTGTTTTTAACAAAAATGAGGGCAATGAATTTTCTTTTAAAATAGGGAAAAATATAGTTCGTTTAAATTAGCTCAGTTTTTTATTTTTGCGAAAAAAACGAAGAAAGTGAGATACATGCAAACAAAACCTATGAGTGACTTCCAAAGTTACGTTTTTTAGAAATAGTTTAAAATTATAAAATTATACTTTTTCGTTGATTTTGAATTTTCACCTTACACTATGTACAAAACGAATAAATATCTCCATATTATTGTAAGGTATCATCCCTTAGATGAAAAATTCCACACATTTGAAGATAGAGACTTGTTTTCGTTGAATTTAGTTGTTTCTGATTTCCTTGAAAGTAGAGGTGGGCGCCGGCCATGCTTTTTGTAGTGATACAATTTCTACCAAGATGGAGAAAAAAGGGTAATTACCGTCCTTTTTTCGTTTTTTTTTTCAATACTAAAGATAAAATTATGTTACGATTGATCGATAGTTCCACACTCTATGAATTTCATAAAGGTCTGTCAAATAGTTGCAAAGATATGACGATTTCGTTAGCGTGCACCTCATTCAAGTCTTCTTGCATGATCAACGATTTGAACACATTCGTTGTAATCAACGTGAAGACCTTCCTTTTTTAAATCTGGTATCCAAAAGTGAATGCTGTGAACAAACTCGAAAAAGTGGACAGCAGCAGCACATGTACAAACTGCGGTTTCTCCTACCAAATTTAAAGAATGTATGCAGCTAGGAACAAAAACATTGCTGAAACATGCCCAGATACCTCTCGGACATATTGGGCACATTCTCGTACCAATGACTTCGGCAGTTTTAAATATCCATTCCCAAGTCTTTTAAACTCCTAACAAAACCTATTGCCGTTTCTTTACCGATTTGACCACAATTGAATAACAATGACAAGAACCGTTCAACTGGAAGGATTCATTTGACGTTTCTGACTACTACTGTCAATTGATCTGTATTTCCTTAATCGTCTATCGATTCGACTTTGCTAATCCCATTCGCGTACAGTAACCGGATCCTTCAAAGATTCGTTAATGACGATTCCAAAAGCAAATGGATCCGAATCTACCAATCCGTGAATCCGGATCTAGGCGCGAATCCAGATCCGAACACAAATTTTAACTCGAATTTAAGAAATCTACTCTAATCTTCTCTCGAATCTTGACTTGAATCTAGACACAAACAAAAAAATGCAATGAAAACAAACATGATAAGAGTGTGTGGATGTAACCATTCTTGTATGATTAAAAGCCTACGAGCGAAAACCTTTATATACTTTCTCTGTTACACTCAATTTAAGTTTCTGTAAAAACAGAGCATCCATTTCACCACGCATGGGGGATGTAATATTATTTAGATGACATTTTGGCGCGTTTTGTTTGTGTTATTGGGAGTTTGCATTGGTTTTGCTGATAGCGGAAAACAAAACAACTGAGAGTTGAGACATTCAAGAGCGTACACAATTGTTTGCCATAAAATATTCACTATGCGACTAATCAAATTTAAAATTTAAATAGTTAAGTTCGTTTTTTTAAGCTGAATTTTTTATTAAATATTTATTAAATTGAAAAAATATTATTGTTGAATAGTAATTTTTAATCGTAAATAATGAAACTCTAATAAAAAGAAAGGAAGTGAACGATAATGGAAGTGACGCATAATTTGATGAAATGAAGTATTATGTAGGTTTTCTTCTCTTCGGTTCATCACAAATTGTAGAATCAAATAATTATCTTGATCGCTTCGCTTGTTTCTTTGTTCTTTGAAATGGCTAGGAATGGATAATTTCCATCTGAAAAGCCCAGATAATATCGACATTTTGTCGTTCATAATTTTTTTTTAAATATATACCTATATTGTGGTTTGAGAAATTCAGTCGGGCAATAGACACTAGTTTATTTTCATTCTCTCCCCCTCCCTTCAATCCGATTCCACTCACACGAAAAGATTACTTATTTATACACAATATCTTTAAAAATGTTCATTTATATTTAAATTCGGTAGAGCTATTTACATTATCTCCTTAATATGAAATGCCAGTTGTATCTCTAATCCAGTCCAGATACCTCGAAACACGCGTAAAGCCGGCTGGAGCTCCCGACTGACAACCGTAGATAGAAACGAACGACGTAACGCCTACCAGACGACCACCGTCATGTGTCACCAATGGACCACCAGAGTCTCCATGACAGGTGGATTTGCCATCCGGAGCTCCAATACAAATTACATTGTCTGTGCAAGTTTCATAGCCGTAATAAGCTTGACACTCGGAGTTTTCGATGATCTGTGCATCTAGGCAGTTCAGATATTCGGCAGTGTTGCTACCGTCATAGGTGGCACCCCAACCCGAAGCCAGCGCCCACCAGCCAGCGTAGCTGTTGTAACGGTCATTGAAGCTAGGCAGTTCCACTTTATTGATCAAATGCCAAAAGTCTACATGTGGTGTACGAATCAACGAAATATCATGATCATTGCCACGATAATCTGGATAGCGAATAAAATCATTGCTAGATAGATGGTGCGTAAACTGGGCCTGAGTCTGCCAAGAAGCGCCGTAGTAGACAGTCACTGCATCCGCACTGCGAATAAAAATAAAAATTTATATAATTGACTATCATAATTCGAAGATTTTATTGAATTTCAATTCCCTTACTCGCTTGTGCAGTGAGCTGCAGTTAAAATCCAAGTGTTTCCAATAATGGAGCCACCGCACCACCAATACCATCCGTTGCTATTGAAGCTCAGACCAACAATGTAGGGCACTTTGCCTTCGTACGCCGGATAGCCATTTGTAATACGTCCTTCGATACTATTTTTCGGCCTATCCTTCGGGTGAATGGATTTCTGCTCGCCAGGCAGAGTGCTAGCCACAGCACAGGCAATTACCAAAACAAGCACAACTAGCTCTTTCATGTTTCAGACACAACTTAATCAAGTCACAATATACTCACGGTTTATATACCACCTTCTGAGTATTTTTTGTTATCGCTAGCAGGGTGCAGAGCTCAACTATTTTATTATGGTTCCACCTAATTTATTGTTCTTTGAAAGCTTTCGTTTTATTGTATTAAGGCATCTACATATGTATATATTGAAATATATTCTGTATAAAACTATCTGAAAACTTCATTTTCACCACAGTGAGATGTTTCTCGATAGTATAAACATATTAATAAAAAAGAGAAAAGAAGAATATCAACGAGAAAAGTTTATATTGTACATAATTATTGTTATGGTTTGATACTTTGCTTATTTTCAATGCACCAGTATATGACAACATTTATAGTCACTCTCTTAAAAATTAGGAGGGATCATTTCTAGCAACGTTTATGTATGCTATCTACTGAACAATAACATTTACTTTTCGATAGTTACTCACTATGGAAATTTCATAAAGATCGGTGAAATCGTTCAGAAGTTACACGGTAACTATCACACACATATGTATATGATATATGAATATCTTTATATATAATAAAACTCCAGTGGGCGTGTGTTCGCAATTCTTCGTTAAGATGCCCTAAATGTTTTAGTTACATTAGCATCCGATTACCACGCACCACCATATAGGAGAAAACACAAATTCACATCTCAATAACTACTTCAGGCAGATGGATGAAATTTAGTACATACTCGTATTCTTCATGCGCAATTTATAAATATGTACTAGAGAAATGGGCGGTCGCGCACCCATATGAGAAGAACCGAGTACGCTAGTTATTGAGCCTTTGTCTGTTCGACATTTTATGGAAACGGGGGCCAGCTATATTATATATACACAATATAAAAAAATATATACATAAGCAAGTATATGCAAAACTTTTAAATGTTATAATGAGGCAATAAATCTTTGAATTAATTAGTAGGATCCAGTTCCTGCACTATATTTTTTCTTATCTTCTATTCCAAAATTTATACCTAAAAAATGTTGATATGATTACAACAAAATGAACTGAACATTTCATTATCAACAAAATTAGACTGATAACCTACTGAATGAGCAAATATCAGGGATTCAGTACTATAGAACTCATAAAGGTAAAGCGAACTACGAACGTTGACTTGTTGTACTCTAATACCGTTCAGACTATCCAAAGAATAATTACGGTAATTATTTAGAAAAACCTCCATACGCCCGATTTTGTTTATTTCTTAATATGATATAAAGGACGTTATTCTGAGCATTTTTGACATGTTGGGCGCGGAAACAACTCCTTAAAAAGATATTGAGAAAAAACGACAAATAAATCATACATGATATTTTGGCTTTGGGGCTTACATATTTTGAATACATTTTCGTTTGTTTACATTCTTCCGTGATCGAAAATCATTGTAGGATCCCCACTCCCCCTAACCAGAGCACACACACACACACGCACGCGCACTTACTCTCTTGTTTATATATTAGTTTCTTGATAATATTTTCATGCAGAACGGAAGTTTGTATATTGGGATGTGGTTAATTTAAAAAGAAAACGCAATTTGTAGTTTAATGCATAATTTTTAATTTTATCAATATTTAATCTCATCATCAATAGACATGAGATACATAATCGATGTACACGAAATGACATTTTTATATTTAAACTAAAAAAAAAAATAATAATAAATCTCAAAAAAAAAAGCACAACCCACCCAAAAAAAAAATTATTTTGAATTGGATTCATTTGTTCCCCCCCCCCTAATTAATTTAATTCAAAAAACAAACAAACACACAATGAGCATCCCAAAAGTTCGATTTCTCTTCGAAGAACTAGCTTTATTCGTGTCAATTTTGTCTAAAGAGCAAAATGAATCCATGGCTGAGAATCAAATGATGGATCTCGGTGAACTCTGGGACAAATTGACTAGTGAATGCGAAGATGTCATGCTTTCAAACGACGCTACCTACACCGAGAAATTTCGAGAGGCAAAACCCCTTTATTTCAATTTAAGAGCTCGGTTCGTAGAGTTTTTAAAATGCGAACCAACACAGAAACAAAGTGAAAGTTCTGTGAAATCTGGAACTCTCTCATGTCCCATAAATGTATGTGCCCGTTGTTGCGAGCCATTTTATGGTACATATGAAACATGGACCTCATTTCGTGACATGTTCACAGCAATATATGGCAATCAACCACGTTTGTCACCCGCCCAGAAACTCTATCACTTAAGAAATAGAACACGGGGCGAGGCTAATGACATCTTAAAACGATATTCACTTAGTGATAAAAATTACACACTCGCCTGGGAAGCACTAAAAGCCAGGTTAATATATCTATTCAATATACCTCAAGCCCAGTCCGAAAGTAGCACAGCAATTCTAGACTCCTCTAGACTTACCGAAGAAACTCTCACTTACTGGGAGCAAACCACTCGTCGGGAACATAGATCTCCCTACTTGGGACAAAATGGACGCGTTTCCCATCTCAAGATACGAAGTACTGGAAAAAGTTACTTATATGAAGCCAAAGGTGAAACCTCAAACGCAGACACCAGGCCAAAAACTTGTTTTCACAAAAATCTCCACATCCCCGCATACACACGTTCTCCACAGAAGCTCTTTCTGCGCTCTGTCGTGCCTGTAACGGGAAACATAAGCTTAGATTTTGCCCAAAGTTCACAGCCTGTGACGGCTAAAGCAAGAAATGACTTTGTAATCAAAGAAAAAATGTGTAGTAATTGCCTAGCGTACACACACCAACGCAACTCGTGCTGTAGCAAATTCGCGTGTGCTGTTTGCAAAAGATCCCATCACACAATGCTTCATATTAATGATTTGAATGCAAGGAAAGATAACTTCCCCAAAAAATCTCATACGGTCGAATGACATACAACCCGAGAGATTCATCCCTCAGAAGAAACTCCTTCTTCGAGGATTGATATTAGCCATGCTTTCTTCTCATCAAACAATAAAAAAGTAATACTTCCCACTGCTTTAGTTTGTATAGAGCATGCTGGTGATCATTTCACACTAAGAGTCCTAATCGATCAAGGATCACAGAGAACTTTTATCTCAAAGGTTCTAAATCGGCTCAAACTCCCTTACGAAAAGAGCTTAACAAAAATTTTGGGCAAGGGTGGCAATGTAGTTCAAACCTCGACAAAAACATGCCACTTGAAACTCTCTTCGAGAAACCGACGTTTCAAACTCAATGTTGCAGCAATTGTGCTCACAAAAATAACCAATAGGGTCTCTCATAGCTCAAAACAAAGTATTTCGATGGATTTTGAGTGGCCCAATCGATTGTCAAAGCTTCCTTTAGCACAACTGTACTCGAAGCAGATGCCAATGCATGCCTCAGTGAGCAGCTAAAACACTTTTAGGAAACAGAAGAGGTTGCGACACCCCTCCCCAAGTCAGAAGAAGACACTGTGAAAACCTGTACTCCCAAACGACTTTTCGCACTTCTGACGGTCGATATGTGGTCAAACTTCCATTTAAGAAGGAATTTGATTCCCAAATCACACTCGGCCCATCTCGAAATGTTGCATATCGACAATACGTTCGAGTTGAAGCATCTCTGAAAAAAAATCCGAACTTCAGGAACAATATAAAAAGGTGCTCTCCGAATATGTATCTCTCGGTCATATGCAAACGAACTTTGCAATGAGGGAAAATATACGTCCTTCTATCTTCCCCATCATGCAGTCGTAAAACCGGACAGTCTCACTACAAAAGTCCGAGTTGTATTCAACACCATAATTTTCAAAAAATTCTCTTTCACCAACTCCCTAATGGCGAAGTTGAAGATTTTGCACTCAAAACGGTGACCTTCGGTGTGAATTGCGCTCCCTATCTCGCAATTCGAACACTCCACCAGCTAGGTCAAGACTGTGTCGCACAGTTCCCAACAGCGTCTCAGATCGTAAAACACGAAAGCTATGTGGATGACATTCTCTCTGGAGGACATGTGCTCGATGGTGCTCAGAATGCTCTATCGCAGCTTATCTCAGCACTCAAAACTGCAGGACTTCCACTCAAAAGATTGCAGCATATCACTCCAATCTGCTACATAATCTTCCGGATGAATTTGTTCTCAACGCAGAATTTCTCAAAATCGAAGACAAGAGCAATATGAAGACGTTAGGCATTCAATGGAATGCAATGTCATAATCTTTCTCATATATTGTCAAAGCTCCGACAATAAACTCCACAGCCACCAAACGACAGATGTTATCGACAGTGCCATCCCTTTATTACCCTGCTGGATGGCTCGCTTCAATCATAATAATTGCTAAGACTCTGATACAACAGTTATGGTTGGAAGGCACAGCAAGGGACGAATGCGTAAAACCATTATCACTCGTAAAATGGAACGCATTCCTAAAAACCAACTAAAAACCTATCCAATTGAAGACATAGGCATATAAATTGGATAAATTTCTCCCCAAAAAAAAACACACAGCTGCACGGATGCTCCGATGCATCTGAAAAAGCGCTGTGGTGTCCTTGCGATGCACAAACGACAAGGGCGAAACCTCCACGACACTACTGGTTGCAAAGACTAAAGTCGCTCCGCTTCAGACTCTTAGTCTACCCAGACTCGAACTCTGTGCTGCAGTTTTACTTTCACTTACGGCGAACCGTATAACACAAATCACCAATAATGTAGGCAACACCGCTTGGAGGCATGTACGCACGGAGGAAAATCCCGCCGAACTCGGAACTCGCGGTTGTACTCCACAAGACCTCAAGCAAAGTTCTCTTTGGTGGAATGGACCCAGCTGGATAGCTCTGCCAATGACAGAATGACCCTTGCACCAGCATTCACAGGTTATAGTTCCAGCAGCGCGCAAAATATAAGCTCTGATAGCCATCTCTCCTGACGACGACCCTCTTAACCGTTTCTCGTTATATTCCAAAGCCCTTCTCCCATTTCATACCCGGGAGAGCTATCACGCGAAGAAGTGATAAACGCAAATAAGAAATTAATACTCATGTCTCAGGAAGTGCATTACGCACTCGAAGTGTAAGCTCTTAAAGATTCGAGCAAAAGCACAATCTTGACGCTCAATCCCTTTCTCGACAGTGAAGGAGTGTTAAGAGCTAATGGGCGTTTAGCTAATTCTACTCTGGAATATAGCTCCCGATACCCGATTAGTCGCTTTTTTTCTCCTACTTGAGTTTATGAACCAAGTATTACTACACGCAGAACACCAACTTATGCTGCGAATAGTGCGACAAGAGTTTTATATCCCGAAACTCAAAAACAAAATTAAGCACTGCATCTCTCAGTGCAAAAAGTGCGCTATATACAAACATCGCATACGCTCCCAAATCATGGCTGCTCTACCTCCTGAGCGAGTCACTTTTTCCCCACCCTATACAACCACGGGTGTGGACTTCGCTGGACTGGACCGGTTCGACATTAAGTCTTCACTCCTCAAGCGAAGTCCGACTAGTAAAGGATATGTTGGCGTATTTGTATGTTTCGCAACCAAAGCCATTCACCTGGAATTGGTCACAAGCCTCTCATCCGATGCATTATCGGCTGCCTTAGCCCGTTTCGCTGGCCCTCGCTGGCCCTCGACGCGGACGCAATTCCGTGGGCACCAGCAAAACATTACTGGCAGATTACAACAAATTCATTCGAACCACCGCTAGCGAAGTGTCTCAAAAGTATAGCGTTCATGGTCTCGAATGGTCTTTTATTCCACCTTCAGCTCCTCACATGGGCGGTCTATGGGGAGCAGCTGTGAAAAGCTTCAAAACCCATTTGAAGAAAGTAGCAGTCTGCCATAAATTCTCATTCGAAGAATTTTCCACACTCTTAGTGCGCATCGTAGCAGTGCTAAACTCTCGACCGCTTTTGCCTATGAGTGCAAACACCGCTGACTTGTTGCCTCTCACCCCAAATCATTTTCTACGAGGTCTACCCATGGTCATGATCCCAGAATTAGATCAATCGATCGGAAAAACTCAAAGCGCCAGACCATCAATTCTCTCGACGATGGAAGGACGAATATCTCCACGAGCTACAGAAATAGTATAAGTGGAAACATCCGCAACGCAATATTCAGATAGAAGTCTAGTTGTTGTGAAGGATGAATTCTTACCCCCAACCGAGTGGCGACTTGGCCGAGTCCTCCGATAGACCTGATAGAGAAATTCGTGTTGCCGAACTTAAAACGCAAAACGGTGTCATCACTCGTCCCATTGTAAGACTTTGTATGCTTCCTACACAATGAACAAATACAAATACTCAATATATCAAACTCACATCACATTGTTTCCATTACCACTCACTCATATATGCACTCAATCACTCATATTATCTCTAATATCTCAACACACACTAATTTCATCTCTGGGGTTTGTCATCTCTTTATTCCCCACAGTTCTTGGAACCAGTGCCGACTTTGCAAACACCTGCACGCGCTACGTCTTTGCAAACGATTCCTGGAGATGGACACCCTTCATCGACGTCAGACGGTGCGCCGACTGGGCTGCTGCCAAAATTGCCTGCCGACATCCCACTCATTCGGGCATTTTAAGTCCAAGGCAGTATGTAGGTATGCGGTGACATGCATCACAGTCTGCTGCACGCAAGCGAGATTCGCCAGAAGCGACCCGTGCAGACGAGGCTGGAAACGAGCATCCCATAACCAACGAGCTGCAAGGGACCAGGAACACAGCGTTCATCAGTCTAGAACTAGGAGCAGGCTACAGCACCGATCGCTCGACAAGAGTTCGAGACTGGACCCTGCCGACGAATCACGAAAGATGATTCGGACACTCAGTCAACTTCGCTCAAGGCTGCAAATTGCACACGTGAAACGCGCCGTATTAAGTATCTGAAACCCACGTCGCTAATAACCTTGTTCAAAACCTAATATTATATTATCCTACTAATTTTAATTCATACATTTGAATTTTCGTTATTTTCAACTCTTAAGTCAGCTGATATTAGATTAATAATTGGTACCTGCGAGTATCATCATCTACGATCCACTTTTAAAATCCACTCGCTATTTTGTAAAGCGTTTTATGGGCTAATTAAAGCAACCGCCATGTTTGCTAACTCTTTTTTCATTTTTTCCTTCAAATAAATGTTATAAGTATAAAACTAAAACGTCTTTGCTTTCATATCTACATATATTCATACATCTCAAGCTTATATTTCAGTCGTGTAAGCTGTTGCTTTATAAACGCTACATCACAACGCAAATTAGCTAAGGAAATTTGTGCATTTTTCCTACTCCTTCCAATATATAAACCATTACCTTATGATTTGATGAGCTTGTATATGCAATCAACAATTTCACCTAGCAAAAGGCTGGAGATTTCAAACGGTCTAAAAGTGATTTCTGTGACACCTACGAAATTGATTTAGGTCGGAATTATAAAAAAAAATACCGAACTTATATTTATTGAGGGGTTACAATACCCCGGGCCCGGCATTTTTTAGATACCCTGGATCAATGCGATCACATTTTACACGAATTCAAAGCAGTTAATACGGCATGTAAAAATAGTCGCCCGTAATTTTTTATTCCCTGGACCGGATTTTCGCACGATGGTCCTGATTAGAAAACACTCTCACATTGCTGGCCTTAGCAGAGGAGTTAATGAGTTAATGCACATGAATTGGAAAAATTTTAATATTGGTCGACGTTTCATGAAGTTTCTCATTGAAGTTCAATTAAAAACGCGGTGTCAATATCAGTCAGTCAGAAAGAGGTCTGAGGAAACAGTTGATGATTCCCCCAAAATTTGTGAATTTAGGTTTAAACGCTGTTCAAAAATTTCTTCTAGGAAATGGTAGTCGGGACACATTCGTAATAATAGTTGTTTTGAAAATGTAAATTGTTAATTCAGAACAAACTTTTTAACAGAAATACTCTTCTCCCCATCCAAAGATAGAAGACCAGAGCCAATATTATTTCTGCAATTCTCTGCGGCTATGTACAACGATTTGCAATGATTTATTTTGTTCTTCAAAAACATATAGGAATATCCATAATTTTAGGGATTACTCATTAATAATTTGGTATAACATTTTGAGATACTTATGAAAATGTTTGTAATATACTATAACTTACTTCATATTTCGTGGGATGATTCTTTACAATAACCGCCAATATCTTCATAAATTGACGTACCTGCCCTTTTTGTAGCGAAATTGGGCACTGCGCTGCTTCCATTATACCACCGGTTAATCCATTTTCCATTTATATTCAATAGAAAAACAAAAAAGACACAAATGATGTACATACTTCTTCAGTAATTGCTTGGCACTTCAAAACAGAAGAGGACCCAGTGTTACCAATTCACATGTTTACAGCACTAATCGTATGATAACACTTAAAGAACCTTTTTGTATTAAAATTAAACTACTTCAGAGTATCTTATTTTTCAGCTGCCTGACAATTTTTTTTAATTGCTTTTTCTTTCAACCTTTTTTTTTTTTTTCTTGTATGAAAGCATCATAGTTTCTTCATGTAGGTGATCGATCTTCATTAGTCATTTGCAAATGCCTATTTGCAGACACTGTCATTGAGTCTTACAGGAGTCTGACAGGAGCAGCATAATGTAGGACAGATCGTCCAATAGCTTTATAAGTGGTTTTTGTCCTTACCCCAAGAAGACCCAGCAAGCGCCTTCAGCACTTTGTTTCTTGACTTAAACTGATTATTCATCTTGGTACCGTCGTACGATACTGAACTGTCGAAAAACTCAAGCCCCCAACAAAGACATCGAGTTCCATCCTCTTTCTTACTTTCTTACTCCAGCTTGAGGATGTGAGCGTTGAAAAAAAAGTAACAAATTCTCTAAATAGATATTAATTCTCGCACAAATTTCTTTGGCGTCCGAGGATAAAATGGTATAATCATCCGCATAGGTCACCAATTTTATACAGGCATATTCGTGAGTGTTTCATGAAATGTTGAGTGGAATCACAAGCTGAGACATTCACTGCTGATCTCTTGTTGGTGTCTTTATTAAGTTTTTGAGCGGTGAGTCGAAATATTGTAGAAATATTTTTTTATATTTTGTCAGTTAGAAAAGTTTTTTATCATTTGGGTGTTTGATTCTAGCCAGGGGATGGTGAATAAGGCATCTAAGTCGGAACGGATTGCTGCATTTTGTATAGACTTAAATTTATTTAGATACGATTTTGGTGTGTACCCGAAGATTGGGAAAACGTAGTATATTTTTGAAATTCGATTATTTATCGATTTATTTCATAAAAAATAACGGCACACACCGTGTAGCATAACCCGCGCAACATCAGAGAATATGGAAGCACTGGCATTATGAAAACGTACTCGTTTTCGCTGAGGAAAGTCAGCGCGTGTGGATAACAATAACGCGAAGAATAAGTAGTGTAATTTATGCTTTTATATTGTTTTTAACTCTTTAGCGCATTCAGTTTTGAAAATGTTGCAAAATGTTCGCGTTATATTACAAATTCAGTCGCGTCGCAATCTGGCCAAAGCAGCTGCGGCAGCTAACACTGTCAAAAAATCAACACCAGCACTTATCACCTGCCGGCGCACTCAATTCAATCTAAACAAGCACGAGCGGGAGGATAGCAAATTCGGCACAGTGGCGTTGGCGTCCAAGGGTTGGCTGCATAACAAATCCAAAGGGGATCACTTCACATTGAACGCCACCATTGGTGAAGAACAGCTACTTGCTGATATGCAACCACTGGACACAATTATAAAGGACTCTGGATTAAGTTTTCATGAGAATTTGCTCCAAAATCTTCGTCAGCAATGGAACATCTCAGACCTGACCAGTATTCAAGCGAAAGGTATACCTCTGATATATGCAAGTAATCATGCACTTATTGCGGCAGAGACGGGTTGCGGCAAAACGCTGACCTATCTGTTGCCCATTGTTGAACAGTTGCTGCAACGCAAAACCACATCAGCAGACCGAAATTTTAATACGCCCACAGCAATTATACTCACACCTGGACGCGAATTAGCTACTCAGATTGCCAAAGTGGCTGAGAAGCTATGCACCGGCACAGATTTAAAAGTAAAAGCGCTGCTGGGCGGCAATACAAAACAGTTAATGATGAATCCCGAATTTGAAAATGTCGACATACTCGTCGCCACGCTGGGTGCATTAAGCAAGCTAGTCACAACGGGCATATACCGCACAGAACAGGTACGCCATGTGGTGCTTGACGAGGCAGACACAATGCTAGACGATTCGTTCACAGACAAACTGTGTTACTTCTTGCGTAGATTTCCGGTAAGTTTAAATTTGTACTTACAAGTGGTTGTTTTGATATGAAATTAATTGTGCTCTTTACGCAAAGCGTAGTTCCATAGAAACCACATGCAAGACGAACGTAATGTAGGCACACAGCTTATACTAGCATCCGCTACTATGCCAACGAACACACGCGAAATACTGAAACGAGTAATCGATGTTGAGACGCTTCACGAAATTGTCAGTCCCAATCTGCACAAATTGATGCCTCATGTAGAACAGAAATTCCTGCGCATGAATAAGGCAGATAGACCCGGCAATTTGCTGGCGCACGTCAAACGCGATACGGGTAGAAAACGACCGCTTATCATTTTCAGTAACAAGTCGGCCACCAGCGACTATGTGAGCATCTTTTTAAATAACTCTGGTGTCAATTGTCTCAATTTGAATGGTGATATGCTGATGAAGATTCGACTTGGCCGTTTCGAACAGTTTCAATGCGGAGAATGTAATGTACTGTCCACCACGGACGTCGGTAGCCGAGGCTTGGATACAACACGAGCGCGCCATGTTATCAATTTTGATTTTCCACTGCACGTCTCCGACTATATACATCGTTGTGGACGCATTGGTCGCGTTGGTAGTGCACAAAAATCCCAAGTTACCAACTTTATTTCATCTCGAAGAGAAATTGATATTGTGCAGCGGATTGAGCATGCTGCACGAATTGGCAGTATACTACCTAATGTCAACGCCAATATTAAGAACATAATAAACAAGCGCATCATGGACGAAATGAAAGCTGCGGGGCTACCAGTGCAGGAGGAAGCCTTCTAACAGTAGCTTAATTAGTCCCTAGGACTAAAAATTTGTTTTGTTATTGATTTGTAATTATAGTCTTTACTTACATATACAATCGATCTGCTTAATTTATCTTAGTGTAATAGTAGCTGCATAGTGGCACTGCCGAGCGCAGATTTGTAAGCGGCTTAAAGAGCTTACGGCGAGCTATAAGTATATCACTATGCGCCAAATCGGCACCGCCATTCGTTGACGGTGACATCTTGCCTTGTATGCTACTGGGAACCATCTTCGGTTTGCGCAAGACTGGCCGACAACCGGCAAACTTGAAGCGTATTGTGCCGGAGCGATTTAGCTGCAGATTTGGCATAACTATATCCGGGAATACATCTTCCATTGTAGGCTTTGGCTTTAGCGCCTTGCTGGGATCATCGCCGTGACACATAGCTGCAGCTAGCGTACTCCACTCCAGGCGACGCATGGCTACAGTTGGACAAACTTTATAAATATTTGATTTTGTTTGCATACTGGCACGGATCAAGAGTTTTTCGTGAGCAACTGAAAAGAGAACAACACGTTTGTACGGCTTTAGGCATTTGTTTTTGCTAAAAGTCTTACGTGCAGAGTGTACCATAAATGGCTGCAATTTATCGGCTCCACAACCGTATTCCAGCCACTCATAAAGAAAAACATCGTCACGTCCGTTAAGAAACAATGCCGCAAATGCAAAATCCTGCCATAATGTTTCCGGTATATCATCAACTGGCAATTTGTAAATGTACGGTATAAATTCACGGAAAGCGTATTCGCCGAGCGCCAGCAGACCTCGAACGACGCGGCTTAAATAGCTGTAATCTAATAAAAAAAAATTCTTTACTCAATATGAAAATGTGTTATGATCTTTACTGCACTTACCCCGCTCAGAGCATACTTCTCTTCCTTCGAAGAATAGGCGCAGACGCCGTTTAATCAGATACAGACATTCGCCATGCAAATAGCCATTTTGTGCAGCAAGAAGACCAATAGTCTCGCACAGCTCTGAAACATGTGCATTGCCAACAGGATATGCAAAATAAGGTGACATTGGTTGTGGTGACGGCAACATCTCCACCTCGTCATTGTCCTCAACCAGTTGAATCCTAGTGGGCCGGCCTCCAGTCGCTGTAGTCGCATTACTTTGTGCATCTTGATCGTCTATAGGTACATCATCGGTAGCACCACCGACACTTGTGGGCGGCATAAATTGATCATGTTTTATATTACTATTATCTAAAAGCGGTGTATTCTGCTCTATGTTGTTCGTGGTCGTCATGCCATCAACTTCCATTTTTACTGTCGAATCAGTCATCTCTGTCTTCTGGGTGTCATGTGGTTTGATAGTCTCGTATGGTGCCAGTAGCTGACAAATTAGAATTTCAGCCAGATGAAAGTATTCTTCGCGGCAGTGTATATTGTAGGTATACGGATTTGCGTTGCAAGCACGTAATAAACGCCAGCAGCGTTGACTCATTGGATCCTGTTGCTTGAAGGCAAGCAAGTGTACTATTTTTGAGATGATAACACGGTAGCATGCGCCCATAAGTGGTGTGTTTACGGCCTCTGACAGCGCGGCACGCGCAGATTTAGTATCACCATAAAGTGCAACTGATACATAAAAGAAAAATTATACAAATAATAATTTTCCTTAACAAAAATAACAATACTTACCGAATAATAAATTGGGAAAATACTGTTTCAACGGCTCCAAATGTTTCTCATCCAGAGGGAAAGTGCAAACGAAATCCGGACCATCAGGCAGTGTAAAGTTGACCTCCTTCTGATATTCGTCGCGTAACTCAAGTACTTTGTCAGAGTGAAAGAAATAGCTGCCATCGTAATCGACACGTTCCCAATCGCTGTCCATGGCACCCAGTACCGGTGGTACATCTGCATCTTTCAGTACTTCGTTGACCAGATCATAAGTAACAATGCCGCCGGAGTGTCGTGCATAGGTCTTCACTTGCTGAAATAAAATTAATCGTACTTAAGAAGCTACATTATTTTATTGTTGCAGCTTACATTGATTAGTTCCCAAAGTTTGTATGATGCGTCCTCGGCAACTCGCGCACAAACTTCTTGTGACAGCTCCAGATCTGTTTGATCGTGTTGCTCCCACATAATCTTGACAGACCGTGGTTCCAAGCCAGCATAGCTCTTGTGATGACTCTGTAGAATATTAATTAGTTAGCAAAAAGCACAATGCTAAGCATAATCTTCTTAGTTACCTTACTGCTGCTGCCTGGCTGAGTCTCCGTGTTGTTGTTGCCCCCTGCGCCCGCGAACGATGCATCAAAGAAGTTATAGCTGCTACCACTCGTCGTTGGCGTTGTAGGCGTTGTTACAACATTTATATTTGAAGGAGTGGCAGGTATGCTGTTGACGAAGACGCCGCTCACATTTACAGCGCCGCTTGATGAACTTTTGCTATTGACAGCGCCACTGATAGTGCCCGCGTCAGTTTTGGTGCTCTTTGAACGTGATTTTGTCGACTTTTTGCTACTTTTATTTTGCAAAGCCTTTGGCGTGTCCTCCAAAGCGTTTGCGCTTGAAGATTTCATTTTACTGTGTTGTTTTGGACTCACATCACATACACCATGACTTTAATACGGCTCAAGCTTCCAGGGCTGCAATGAATATTTCTTTTTTTTCTTTCAGATATTTTTCGATTTTTCTGTCACCCAAAACAATCGAAAAGATTTCGATAACCTAAAATAATCGAAATTATTTCGAAAAAAAATCAAGAGGGGTGTTCATGCATCAGTTGTAAAAAAATTAAAGTGTTTCTTTTTCAACCGTTTATATAAGCTGTTAACAAACTTCATACAAAACAAGAAAAAGAAACGGTAACTTCGGTTGAACCGAAGCTCTAATACCATTCACACTGGTCGAAGGGTTTATATAGGGGTTACGCCCACTAGTATATATGTAAGAAGCGACCATCTACAATATAAGATGTGAAAGAAACTTACAACATATTTTAATGCCTCCGAAAAGCCACACAACAGGATTATTCTATGGAAAATTATTTCTCGGATATTTCGGTCATTTTTCCTATGACATATTGGACGTTCGGAATGGCCCGATTACTCGATGTAATATTCCGATTTCATTCTTCGTGCAGCCCTAAAGAAAACAAATTGTTTTCACAATACTGCACTTTCTCTTACTCATATGGTGATTGCGACCAAATATGACTTTTTACAATCATTCGGAATGCAATATCCACATTTTTACGATATCAAAGTACCACACGATGGAACAATCTTAATATTTGGCTGGTTGACAACTCTAACAGCTGATTAAGATAGGCTACTGTCATTGTTGTTGGTGCTATATAAAATATTTTATTTACTTTTGCACAATTTAAGACATTTCTCAAAATAGACTAATAAAAAACTCATAATAATGGCCGAAGCAGCCAATGTGCGCCAGAATCTTCAAAACGTACCATCCATTTTCGAAATTTCAGCGGCTGAAACGCTGGACAATCTTATCTATCCCGCGCTAAGTAAAATCTTTGACTATTTTGGTCTGCGATTGGACTTTAAGCTCTGGGACAGTGTGCGATTACGAGAAGAAGTCTCGCCTGTGGTCACCTGGCTACTGCAATATCTGTATCTACGGAATCGCGCATCTTCATTCGGCGAGAGCTTCTACGGTCTACAGCGAACGGATACCAAAACTGGAGCACTGTTGACACGGCCACAACAGTTTACCTCCGCCTCATTGCTCACTCTACTGCCCTTTGTGGAGCGGAAACTACGAGCGAGAAGCGCACAACACGAAGACGCCTATGCATGGGAACATTATTTGCTCAATGCTTTTCACGTCTATAATGCCTCCAAAGCAATTCACACATTCCTCTATCTAATCAAATATGCCGCCAGCCACTCGCCGGTGTTTCGTGCGTTGCGTCTGACACTTCGCTATCCAAGTGAGCCACCTAAAGAGGACAATGTCACTTATATATTCCTTAAAATGCTCGAAGTGCTGGCATTCTTTTTGCAGTTCATTCAATGGTGGTATTCGAACGATCAGCGGCGAAAAGTTGGCGGCACTCTTAAGGATCCCGAACCACTGGAAAACAGTAAGAGTAGCAAAGAGCTTAAGAAGATGCTACCCGCTTTAGGTTGCTGCCCTGTTTGCCTAATGCAGCTGCAAACGCCGACTGCATGCGCTATGTCTGGTTATGTCTTCTGCTGGAAATGCATAATAACGTATCTTAAAGAGCATGGAACATGTCCAGTAACAAACTATGCCATTTCATTGGAAGATCTGGTGCGCATTTATGAATCGTAACATCCGATGGCTGGTGCATTTCCTATAAAACACCAAAGACTTTACTGAAAATAAGGATTCCTACTTTATTTACATAGGTGTTGGTATCACGTCGTACCTATTTTGATATTCATATTAAAAATATCAATAAAAAAATTAATTTAACAATGCTATTGTTGAACTTAGCAGACATTTAAATAAAGTGAAAAGACGGCTGCAGTCGAGTATTCTGAACATTGTAATACCCTGTACCTTACTTAAGGAACTTTATTTTGACCATATATTCTATAGTGGTCCAATCTGAACATATAAGAGATAGTGGTTATCAGGTTTGAATGGGGTTACTCTTTATAGTGCGGTTAGGACGTTCATTTAATACACTTTATTTCAAGAAAAATATCTCATAGTCTTCAAAGTTTAGATGTTCAGACGGACATGGCTTAATGACAGACGGACATGGCTTAATGACAGACGGGCATGGCTTAATGACAGACGGCCATGGCTTAATGGCAGACGGACTTAACTTCCGATGCTGACACGCCTTTTTCAGCATGTTACACACATTGATACAAACGTAATATGCCCTATAGGCAAGGTGTGGTATTTCTACCGCTTTTAGTCTCTGAGATCTCGGTGTTTTGAGAAGTTTGGTGTTTTTATCTCCTATAGTCCCCAAGATCTGTTGATTCACAATATCCGGCGGATATACGGACATATCTATATCGAGAGTTATTTAAAATGTATATACTTTTAGGTCTGCCGCGTCTTTCTGGCTGCTACGTACAATCGTAAAATACTCTTACGTCTTTGGGTACAAGGTATGAAAAAAAATTTTGTATTAGGAATGTCTAAAAAACAATGTAATTGCGTTAATAAATTCTTGGTTGTCATTTTTACATTGATAGAAGCAAAAGAAAAAACACTAAAATTGATTGGCGTTAAGCAGCTTTGTAGCGTTTAATTTATAATTCTGCTTTGCATTGTGATATTTGCAACATCATTAATAATCATTATTTTTTGTGTAAAAATTCGTTAAAATTAAGTAAGTTTTGAGCTTAGGCTAATAAATACTATAGTACAACAAAACGGAAAGGATGGAGCAAGGCATAATCACTATCGTAAAAAAAGAAGTTAAGATTTGACTAATTAGAAATGAGTTAAATAAAGTCCCTTTTCCCAATCAAAGACAATATTGAGCGCATAAAAGTCCCAGTAAGCGGTCATATGAAAACCCATATTTGTCAGCACCACGATATACTCGAACAGCGCAAAGAACGTATAAACTACATCAAAAAAGATAATTCATGAGTATAAATTATTATGTATAATTTTCTTGATCTTGCACTTACCTCCAGCTTCACAGTGCGAATTATGCCGGACGAAGCAGTAGCCTGCCAGGCTAAAGGACACCACATTGACCAGAAATAGATTGCGTTTGAAACGTAGCGATTTCTCCTCGTTCGGCATCAACGCCAATTTGCGTCCATTCTTGTTGAGGAAGTACGAGATCAACATATAAAATTCACTGCATGCAATAAAGGTAACGAATGCGTTGCGATGGATCTCATAATTATCGGCCGATGTCCATAGCGAAAGGCAAAAGAGTGCCAGATTCTCGACAACGTTCAGCGTGCACGAAATGGCAACAAAGATGCGTCGATTCCTGCGTATATTATCCCTGTAATATTCCAAGTACATACGCGCAATAGTTAGCCTCAGTGGTAGATGCATGCATATCGCAACACGCCACACAGTTTTTTGCGGTTCGTAGTTTCCAATGGCGGCCGAGACGGAGGGCAGATAATTTGACACATCGCAGTGCGTAAATGTTGAGCGCACAAAATCAAATGCCAGCGACCATACGACGCAAAAGAAGAACGCACCCAGCGGCAAACTGACTGCCGATACAGCCAACTTGGCAAATGATATCCGGAATACGGGTGAAGGCGCATTGAGCCGCTCGTAAGTGGGCAACATAGCACGACAAGTGCTATCGGAGGGAAGGGATTGACTTAGAGAATGAGAGAGCTGCTGATTGCGCGCACCTTTTCACGAATTAGACTTATTAATACATTGTTACCACTTTATTGTTCTTAACTTAATTTGCAAGATGTCGGAATTATAAATATTTTGACAAAATAACCTGTCAGACGTTGTGTTGCATTGTAAACAAATCCAACCAGGGCTGCAGAGTGTCTCAACGAAAAACGATATATTGCGATAAGTACTAAATAAAGTCAGTTTACTATGACTCGTGCCGATTTCTAGTTCTACCCTGTACCCAAAGAGTGAAGGATAGACTAAGATTCTGCGAATGAAAGTAACAGGATGAAGAGCCAGACTCAAAAAAAAAAAAAAAACAAAATACCCATGGCAGTTCAGTTATATGAAAAAAAAAAAACAGATCTCCGAGACTAGGCCACCAGAGTTGTATTTTATGATTATATAATTATTCATACGCCGGTCGAGTTTATAAATCCAATATGCTACGCTAACTTTTTGAGGTAGCCCCTATACAAACCCAACGCCCAGTTTTGTGTTTTTGTATGAAAAACCATCTTTACTACTACACATTTAGATTAACAGAAAATGGATAGTTCACATACATTTTTGATTCCATAGTTGCCATCCTTACAGCTAAGCGCTTCGCAATCTTCGCGCAATCTCAACACAGTTAATTGTATAAAATATTGCTTAAGACAAAATATTGCTTAACTTTTCTTATAACTCCAAATGTGAAATATTTATTTTTGCTACGTTTAACCTTGAATATCTTAAATAGGGAACAGAAGATTGTATAACACTTTTTAGAAAACTTACAAAATATCAAACCCAAGCTTTGTACAAGATTAACTTATTACGAGGGTTGCCTTCTATATAATGCGCCTAATAATGAAAAAGTAATAATATGTAATTGAAAATGGCTTTATTGGTTTTCAAAACATTCTCCATAAAGAAGAACTTATGCCAACCAGAAGTGGGTACCACTAAAATGAGGCTTCAACAGCTTCAAAAAAACGTAGACGTCGCATTTATTTTTGATGGGCGAGAACAAAAAGAAGTCGTTGGAGGATGATAGGTGCTCGGCAATTGGTTTTCCTCAAATCTTGGAAAATTAGTGGCAAACAAATAGTTGTGTACCATTTAGAATTCACTGTCCAACGTTTCTCTAACGGAACAGTTGCCACATGACACGTTTTTCCGAAAATAACAGGCGACCATTTGATTCGTAGTGCTTCATTGTCGAATATTTGTTGGATTTGGCACATCTTGGAACACCTATTTCAAAATTCTGGTCTTAAGTTTAGTCCAAGATCAGAAAACTGATTAAAACGAGCGCATTCTACATACATATATATTGTTATAGAAGCACAATGGACCCAAAATGAAAGTCACTCGACTCGCCTTTCTCAAATCAAAAGGGATATAGAGGAAATATATAATCATCTTAATATATAAGTCATTGTTGCAAATATTTGTTACAGCAATTCTCCAAGACGACTGGAACGATTTGGACTACATTTTGAACAAAAGGAATATGCCACACCCTTGAAGTAAAATCGATGTCTTAGGAAGTATTTAAAGGATAGTATTTTTTTGAAGGAGCCTGGAGAAGCAGAAATATGTTCCACTGGATAAATGGCGCCACGCCTATGTAGTATTCAACAATAAAGATTGCAGTAGTAGATAGTTCTTCGAAATACCCCTTCCGCATTTCATAATAAACTTTTTTTTTTTGTATATAAAAAAAAAAAGATTGTTAATTTATAAATAAAAAACAATCTAAAAAAAAATAAAACTTTTTCAGCTGGTTTACCTTGAAAAGACTTGAATTTTTAAGAGATATAGGAGAATTGCGGGCGTAGCATCAAAAAAATATATGATTCTATGCCTTCTATGCTTCCTTTTATGCGATGCTAACACAATGGCAAAATTATAAAAATTTGTTACGCTATGTAAGAAGATTATAAAAAAATTTACCGATAGATCTTTTTAAAAAAAATCTTTAATCATTACTTCATATAATGCTAAAATTTTAGTAATTACAAAATTTGTTAGGATACGATTGAGTCTTAATATTAAAGTTAACAAGTTTTAATTGATATTTTTTTTTGTGTAATTTAAATTTTTTAGTGTGCCAGCGCACCCACTTTTTTATGATTTCTTGATACTGTAGAACAACTACTCCTGCATATACTTATTATTTGATAATAAAATGTTTGTACGTGACAAAAACTTTCAACTCTTATTCATATTTTAATGAGCTCTATTAAAGTACATTATTTATGAATTTTAAACTTTTGGTCGTTTTAGATTTTAAAAGTTGTCCGAAGATTCTTACTAGTTTTAACTTTATATAATGCTAAAATTTTTAATATATATATATATATATATATATATATATATATATATATATATATATATATATATATATATATATATATATATATATATATATATATATATATATATATATATATATATATATATATATATATATATATATATATATATATATATATATATATATATATATATATAAAGGGCCGTAAAACTTTTTAATTTTACAAGTTGGTAGGATCCAATTTAGTACTAACATTAAAAAATAACAAGTATTAATTCATATTTGGGATTTTTATTTTTAGTGTCCCAGCATCTATTGAAATAGTTATTTTTTTACGATTCCATGATACTGTAGAACAACTACTCCTTTAAATATTATCTGTTAATAAAATGTTTGTACGGGACAAACACTTTCAACTCGTATTCATATTTTAATGAGCTCTATTAAAGTAAAATATTTATGTATTTTAATCTTTTGGTCTTTTTAGATTTTCAAAGTTGTCCGAAGATTCTCATTAGTTTTTACTTTATATAGTGCTAAAATTTTTAAAATATATACATATATATATATATAATGTTAATATTTTTAAATTTTAAAAGTTGGTAGGATCCAATTTGAGTCCTAACATTAAAGATAACAAGTATTAATTCATATTTCTAATTTTAAATTTTTGTTTTTGTCCCAGCATCTATTGAAATAGTTATTTATTACGATTTCATGATACTGAAGAACAACTACTCCTGCAAATATTATCTGTTAATAAAATGTTTGTACGGGACAAACGCTTTCAACTCTTATTCATATTTTAATGAGCTCTGTTAAGTATTTATGTATTGTATTTTAAACTTTTGCTCGTTTTAGACGTTCAAAGATGTCCGAAGATTCTGAAGTGCAAGGAACGACCTAAATTGTATTTGCAAATGTGTTATGTTTTAGATTAATTACGAGCTACACATTAAAAAAAAAACTACTTACGACTTCAACATCACGAGCAGCGAACCGTGAGCGTCGACCTGTCTTTGGACTTTTCGCTAAAAACTAAAGAAAACACAAAATATAATTTATTCAAATTATATTTAATTCAACAAAATAATGAAAATAATTGTACTATACAAACCGAGCTTATAGGTTTTGGCATCCAATTTTCATCGCTCGAGTCATCGGTTCCAAACTCATTCGTTGGTGGCACATAACGCACGGGTACTTTGCGACGTCTTGAAGTTGCTACCATTACTGTTGACTGCTGTGGCTGCGTCTTGGGTTCCTTGGGTTGGGTTTCACGACGACTCACGTTTTCATTATTTTTATTTGTAAGTGGCATTACGACTTCAGTGTTTGCCGCCAAATTGATATTGACGCTACCGACGGTTGGCAAGTTGGCATTTGCAAGTTTTTTTTTGTGAATATTTATAGGAGAGACTCTTCGTACTGATTGCCCAAATACGTGTTCTATTCTAGTTATTTTATAGGTAAGCTCATCAATAGTTTTCTAGAATAATTTAATTAAATGTTTATGAAAACATATTCAAATTTAATCGCTCAATCGTGCCTCACATTTTTTTCTTTCTCCGTGTCATTCTTTTCCTGTTGGATTTTCGAAATTTCTTCGTCTTTAGTTACTAACTCACGCTTCAATGTGTCAACTTCCATCTAAAGGAAAGAAAAATTCAGTAACAATAAACATATAAGAGAGCTATAGACGAGGAGGTTCATAGAGAACAGAATGAAAAAAATTTCCAACGTTCGTGGAACTAACAGTGAGTATGTGCAGGGGTCGCCGCTCGAAGTATTACCAACTACACGCTGCTGTAGCAATCAAATGACGGCGCTCTTTTGATTTGTCAAGCGTCAGTCTGTTATATTGCATACAAGCCTATGAAAGCATATTCTTTTACGTCGCAGATAAAAAAATTATCGAAATGGAATTCAAACGCAACAGTGTTATTGCTTTGTATTTGGCTGGAAAATACCAAGCGGCCATGAACTACGATTGAAGTCCTACAAAATCATGTGCACAAAAGGCAGTTCGCCTAGCAAGAACAAAGGTGTTAAAACACTTGCACATGTGCAAAAAATTTTACGGTTCAGCAATACTTATGTAAACAAACAAAACGATCGTGTATGGTTAAAGTGCAAATCAAAAGACAATTTAACTGCAATAGGACGCTCACCATTCGTTTTCATTGCACAGGGCAAGTAAAGGTAAATCAACAAATATACCGTGAAAAGATTTTAAACGATGCTTTGTTACCTTGGGCACGTAAACAATTCGGTAGAAACCATTGGATGTTCCAACAAGAATCGGCCCCATCGCATAAAGTCAAAGAAACCCAACGTTTTTTACAAGATAAACCCACACTTAAACGCAATGGATTTTTCCATATGGTCCATTCTGGAGGCCAAAGTATCAACGAAAAAATATGAGACGGTGAACGCCTTAAAGATTGCTTTTCGCCGAGAATGGGATAAAATTGACAGCCTTCATGGACAAACTCAATGCTATTATCCGCGCTAAATGTGGCTACATCGAACAATAATATATTTTTCTTAAAATATGAAATGTTTTTACGATATACAATATATATTTTTAAATAAAAGAAAAACATTGAAAAAAGTTACAGCATTTGTAATTGGTAACACTTCGAGCGCCGACCCCTATATGTGTATATATTAGGATAATCTTAGAATTCAAGATAAATACCCAGTTCAAGAAATAAAAAAAAAAAACAATGAAGAGGTGTAGAGTGTTTAACAGAAAAAAGATGGGATGTTAAGGGAAACCGCTGCTTTAATACCACTTGCACATAAATTTCAAACCAAAATAAAATAATCAAGAAAAAAGGTTAACTTGGGTGGGTTTAAATAGAGGCGACCCCAAATGTTGGCGGTTCACGACCATAGGTAGATGTGAATGAATTTGCGAATTTTTCATACAAATGCATAAAAGTAAGCTGTGGGTTTGTATCGGACTACCTTCACTTTGTATACGTATCTGAAGCGGTTGTCCACAGAAATCCACCAAATCGAATTTCAATGATCGAAATAAAGTTTTTTTCATAACTACACAAAAGTGGGCGATGGTGGGTTTGTATGGGGGTTACCCCAAAAAGTAAGAAGGACATGACCATTTGTCTATGTATGTTAAGTGGCTGGCCATAAAAAGCTCCACATCGCATTTCAACCTAATATTGATAAATAAAGAAGTTTTTCTTACAAAAACACAAAAGTGGGAAGTAGGTTCGTATGGGGGCTACCCCAGCCATGAATGTATATGTATATGTCCGTCTGTCTGTCTGTCTGTAGGTTGTTGCGCATTTTATAGGGACCAATTTTTATGCTATCCAGTTGAAATTTTGCATATACACTTCTTTTTATTGCAGTTTAATTGAGTATCAAGATTGACCCGCCAAGCCCACTTTTTGGGGAAGTCTCCATACAAACCCACCGCTCACTTTTGACTTTTTGTAAGAAAAACTTTTTTATTGTAGTCAATATGAAGTTATTAATTGATATGGTAACTTTTAGTGGACGGATGCTTGACATATACTCGTACATTAATGGGTGGGACCCGCCCACTGTTTGGGGTAACCCCATACAAACCTACTGCCCATTTTTGACTTTTTGTGTAAAAACTTCTTTATTGAAGTCAATATTAGGTTAAATGCAATGTGGTGCCTTTTCATGGTCACCCGCTTAACATACATATACTAACGGGCGTGGCCCTCCCACTTTTTGGGGTAGCCCCGATATAAACCCACCGTGCAATTTTGAGTTTTTTATGAAAAAAATGATTAATTTAAATCAATATTAGCTTGAAATTTCAATTGGTGGATTTTAGTCGACAACCACTTCATATACATATACAAATGGGCGTGTCCCAACCAATTTTTGAGGAGGTCCCATACAAACCCACTGCTCACTTCTATGCATTTGTATGGAAAATGTCAATATCAACTTGAAATTCGATATGTAAATTTAAATTTAAATCCCCTATGTAAATTTAAAAGTTCTTGTGAATGGTATTAGAGCTTCAACCGAAGTTAACGTTTTTTCTTGTTTTTTTTTAATTTATATAATTAATATGTGTTTCTAATTTTTATTTTTCATTTTTAAAATAAAAACCGAGGAGTGATTTTTATTTTTGATTCTTAAAAAAAAAATCGCTGAGTGATTTTTGTTTTTGATTTTTAAATGAAAATAAAAAAATAACTGTTTTAGCTAGATATTTAAAATAAAACTTATTAATGTTTTGGTTCCTGATCAATTCTATTCCACCAATATACTGCAAAAAGTGTAGTTCGGTACTTTGACTTTCCCATTAGTCATAAAGTGTGCGTTGAATATTGATTTAGGGAACATGCACAAAAGATGGCTGCAGAGTCTCCCGGTGTTTTAGAAATATTTGATGGAAAGTGTTTTTATGATCACACAAACACACACAGCCAAGTAAACAAGAGAATATGTTTATTCAAATTAATCACCTCAAAAGTTTTAGAGCATGTCTGCAAGTCGTTTTCGTATTCGTTCTTCATTTGATTTATAGTTTCTAACAAAGTTTGATTCTCTTCACGTAGGAAATTAACTTCCTGTTCGGTTTCGTTTAATTTGTATTTCATGTTGACAATCAGTTGCTTTTGCTCCTCTAACTTCGATTCGGACGAAGAACGGTATTTAGCAAACTGCAAACATAAGGAAATAAGTGATTTCAGATAGTGAAAATACAATAATTAATTTTAATGTTATTATAGTACCTCCTCCATTATATCTAAAATCTGCATTTGGTGCTCTTTTAATTCTTCATCTTTCTGTTGAATAATCAAACTCATTTTTCTGATTTCATTGTCGTAATGAGTCTCGACTGTTGTCAGTTTGTTATTGATATCAACATTTTCCTTAAGCACATTTTGATTCTCTAATTTTAGTTTTTCTAATTCGCATTTGCACTTCGCAAAATCATTTTCGACATTCTTTAACCTGAAAATAATTATAAGTATAATAATTAAGAGTTAATTTAAGTGCTAATTAAATCTAATAGTTTTAACTTTATTCAAATTACTTACTTCGCCTGCAATCCACTGTGACTCTGGCCCAATTCAAGAAGCATTTTGTTTGTTTTGAGCGCATTGTCATTCAACTCTTTGTTAATTTTTTTCACTGCCTCTACTTCATTCATCGCCTGTTTCATCATTTTCTTCAATGTCTGTTCGAAAGATAAGACCTCGTGATGACGATTATAAGGAGTGTTATGTTTAGACCTGACATTTTCAACATTGTCGCAAGACTTGTTCACACCAGGTTCCACTTTGTAGCATCCATTCCTTTTTTGGCGTACATCATTTCCTACTTTATGTTTCTTATCTTTAACCTTGGGCATCTTTAGTAATCTAATAATACAAATAAAAATAATTTAATGAAATAGAGTAAAAAATATTTATATGCACGCAATGAAAACCACGACTTTCAATGGTAACAATATATATTTTTAAAATATATACCTCATCATAGCACCTTCTAAACTGAGGACCAAAACAGCTAGATAGTAAATATTGCTAAAATATCTTGGGTATTTCCTACCAGAAAAAATCTTCTATTTCCATTTTCAATTTTTTTTTTTTTTTTTGTAATTAAATATACATGATTCTACAAAAAGCCTCTGAAAGAAATTATGGAAAATACCATCACACTATCCTAAAATTTTATTTAAAATTTGTTAAAATCCATGTTGTGGTGTCCACAATAACAACTTCACTGCTTTAAAGTCTTTAAACTACCACAATTGTCGCCATTTATACCAGAATAAATAAGAGAAAATATTAATTTCGGTATAACTGAAGCTACAATATGCTTCAACCATCTTCATTCAATTGGTAAACAAAATTTCAGGTGATAGTTCTTAAGAATTCCAATAAATATATATGAAAGTGTAAGAAACACATTGGATAAATTTAACTTTCAATGAAAATTATAGAAAATGGCTTCCCTAGGGGAGGTTTTTGTCGTAGAATTAACAAAAATATTTATTTTATTGTTTTCATTTCTCACCATGTAGTATCATGTAAATATGGTTCTAAAAAAGTTATATTACTAATGTACTTACATACATACAAAAATTATATATATATATTTTTTAGGAGCTACTTCTAACAGTGATCGGTACACACCCATTAGCATATGAGTGTTAATCGACTATCCATAAGAAGCCACCATAACGAATCAGGGTATCTCAAAAATTAGTTGCCAAAAAATGCGCAACATCATCCAGACAAACGGACCTAGCTATATCGACTCGTCTCGTCGGGCTGATCAAAAATATATACATATACTTTATGGGATCTAAGATACCTCTTTTAATGCGTTTCAAACTTTCAGACAAACTCTGTGTGAGTAGTATAAAAAATAAATACAAATTTGCTTTTGCTTTAAACGAAAATAAAACTTTTTTTTTAATGGAAAAAAAATAAATAAATTTAATGTATGAAAATGATATTAGCGAAAAAAAATGTTATTGTAATTTTTTATTATTAATGTACCATCTAGTACATTAATACACAAACAGAAATATTTAACATATTATTTAAAAAAAAAGCATTATTCAATGTTATATATTTTGTTTTTCATTTTTCATATATTGTTTATACATATGTACATATGAAATGAATCTTTGTCTATCTATTCTTTTGTGTGGGTATATTTTATCAACACCCAATTTTAAATTATTCCTTCTTTTCACATTTCTAGCCCAATGTGCAATGGCGGTCAAACGGCAAACTATAAAAATTTTTTTTTTAAATAATAATCGCCAATAATCGACTAAAATAAATCACGCAGTCCTAAAATACTATCCATTTTCTTATTTAAAAATAGCTACGAATAAGTTAATATTTATAAAATATTACCCGTCATTCGTAAGCAACATAAAATAAACTATCGCCCGTCGGCCACCACAGTGACCACGGCTAATATAATTGTAACAATTGCACTGCGAACATTTTAATCAACATATATAAATTTTCACAACAAAAACTTACCTTTTTCACTCTTGATAGTATTAAGAGCAAGTGATTGTTTTTATTTTGTAATTTAATTTACACACTTTAAAGTAGTCAAACAAAATTAAAATTTACGTTGCAATGCAATTTACGAGCAGACGTCGTTAGAATTCAACTTCGAACAATGATTCGAAAGTGAACGTAACAGAGTTGCCACTAGAATCAGTTACTATATTTAGTTCTTTCGCACTCATGCTATGGTTAATGTTCATTTCTATGTGCAATAAATGTGTGCGAGTGAAATATACTGCAGCGCATCTTCACAGACATGCCAACATGTATTTTTAATAAATTTAAAAACAAACAGCAAATATTTCGTTTGTACGATTGTTTTAATATAAGTCAAATCGAGATAGAATGTATGTAGATTTATGCAGGTACTTCATACTCTAATTATATTTTAAAACAAGAAACAATGCTTCAGTCGCGAGATCATGACTTAAAAATAAAATTAATTATTTTTTATATAAAAAAAATAAAAACATGAAAAAAAAACGTTAACTTCGGTTGAACTAAAGCTCTGATATTATTCACACGAAATTTTAAATCCTTTAGCAGCTGTACTCGTATAGAGGATGGTGGATTTCGGTGGGGCTACCCCCAATTGAAATAAACAATTTTGCGATAACACCTAGATAGATAGGCATGATGCACTTTCTGTAACTGTATGGCTTAAAGGCCTGTTGTCGCATACAACAGAAACTGAAACGAAACTGAAACTGATTTTCAGTTTCTGTTGTACATTTATTCAGTTGCAGTTTCCGTGGGGGGTTGTCGCATAAACTGAACTGAAACTAACAAAAAACAACAACAACTCGAAAAACTCGTGTTGCTAATGCGAGTGTTGAAAATAGTGAATGGCAAAACAGCTGATTTTCTGTCATTCAGTAACAGAAAGTAGTCAAAAGTATTTCTTTCAGTTTCAGTTGCTGATGTTCTGAATTCAGTTTCTGTTTCTGTTGAGACACAATTCTAAAATTCAGTTTTAGTTTCAGTTTCAGTTGCTAATGTACTGAATTCCGTTTCAGTTTCTGTAGTATGCGACAACAGGCCTTTAGCAAGTGGAATGTTTCGATAAATATCGAACCGATTATCAAAAGAAAATAATCGAAAGTGCAATGGAAGGCAAAATCGAAAATGATGACAGCCCTAATGGCGAAAGAAGAAGAGTAAGTGTCAAAGTCAGCTGTAGACGCTTAACAAGCAAACGCCGAAAACGAGTGGCGGCTAGAGAAATAGTTTAATTGTTACTAGTATTTTGTAAAGAATTTCGATTTCACTACAATGGACATCCTGCTGGCCAATGTCAACAATCTGCAATTCAAGGCGGAGCGGGATCTCATCGAACAGGTAGGCGCCATTCCACTGCCATTCTATGGCATGGACAAGTCTATTGCTGCGGTTTGCAACTTCATCGCGAAAAACGGCCAGGATGGTTGCGACAAGGGTACCGCGTGTCCTTTTCGACACATACGCGGCGATCGGACCATTGTATGCAAGCATTGGCTGCGTGGCCTCTGCAAAAAGGGCGACCAATGTGAGTTCCTACATGAATACGACATGACCAAGATGCCTGAGTGCTACTTTTACTCGCGCTTTAACGCCTGCCACAATAAAGAGTGTCCGTTCCTGCACATCGATCCGCAGAGCAAAGTCAAGGACTGTCCGTGGTACAAACGCGGCTTCTGCCGCCATGGACCACACTGTCGTCACCAGCATCTGCGTCGCGTAATCTGCATGAATTATCTGGCCGGCTTTTGCCCGGAGGGACCGAACTGCAAGCATATGCATCCTCGCTTCGAGCTGCCACCTCTACCGGATGTAAGTAAAGAACAGCTCCATAAAAAATTGCCAACATGCCACTTCTGCGGTGAACTTGGTCATAAGGCGAACTCGTGCAAACAATACGCCGGCAGTCTCGAAAATCGTGCAAACATAACACTCGACCCGCATCACCACCTTCACAACAACAACAACGATCATAATAATAGCGCTGAGGGCGACGAAAATGCAGCAAATATAAAACCGCCGCCACATTTTGTGAAGATCCCAACGCCACTCGAGGAGGTTACATGCTACAAATGCGGACACAAGGGCCACTACGCGAATAAGTGTCCGAAGGGCCATCTGGCATTCCTCTCTAATCAACATAGTCATAAGTAGTGTATGAAATGATGATGACGGACGAAATGCGCTGCAAACATTGATTTGAGCTCATCTGCCGGTGCGGATTTTGATTTTAAGTTTATGCTAGCTATTATTAGCTGTTAAGTAACGCTCTTCAAAGAACAACGCGTATAATTCGATTTGTAAAATAAATTAAAAAATAATAAATACTAATTTTCATTACAAAATGATTAATTTTGTCCTGTCCATTCATTCTTTCAGTTTAATAAAATTAAAAAGGTCGCACCACTTTAACTAAAAACCATAGCCCTCACCAACTCAGACTTTCTACACCCTGCTGCCATAGAGTCAAAAGGTATATTAAGTTTGTGCAAATGTACGTAAGTGGCAGAAGGAGGCGTTGCAGACCGCATTAAGTATATATGTATGTATATTCTTGGTCAGTATCAAAAGTAGAATCGATATAGATACGTCCGATAATTTATACGTGATATTGGAGGCTATATGGGATAAAGACTTCAAGTTTTAATATTTAGACCCTCTTCAGATAAAGCGTGTTAAATGAACATGCTAACTCCAGTTTAAGGGGTAGCTCCCATACAAATCTAAGTTTTTATATACATTTATTTTTGTTGTTAATTATAAATTGTCTTGCAATTGTACAAGCACGTGTAGACCCAATTACAATACATTCTATATATAAATGAAAATTAAATAAGCGCTAATAATAATAACCTGGCTAATTTTTTTTAAATGTTCATAATAGTGAATGAATCAGATTTGGCACATAAGTAAAGGTCACCGAGAGAAATAAGATGCAGTGGAAAGTGAATGAGATTTGATAGGTGAACACTCCAATATAAGAGAACCTTTTGTCATTTTATGGAATTTGCGCTCACATATAACGTTGTGGGAGAATTACATAATTAAATATTTTTTAACGTCCAAAATGAAAATAAATTTAGAAAAAAAATGCTAATCATTCATAACAACCATTTAATCAAAAAAATAAAAGATTGGGTGGGTTCAACGGAGATGAAATTGATGATTTCGGCAGGTTACTTTTAATTTGTGTATTTTAATACTCTGTACCCTAAGGGGCAAGAGTATAAAAAGTATGTGCAATAGTATGTAACAGGCAGAAGGAGGCTTGGTATACCACTCTGTAGTTTTCCTTCCTATGTGGTGAAGTTGATTCTCAATATTTGATCAAATCGGTATTTCTAAATGCTCCGTCACACATTACGCGGCACTATGTGCCTTTAATGTTGTCTTTTTGCACAACAAGTTATACCTGCCATGACTCACTTCGGTCTCTTTGCTACACCTCTCTATAATAAATTCTCTCATATATTTTCTTTCGATTCTTCTCTGAACTGCATAAAAAAGCTATCCTTAACTCTGAACAACAATAAATTTAAATTTCATATTTTCATTTTCTTTAATCCTTTGATTTGTAATTACGACTGCTTGCACCACTTCCTTGGCTTTGAGTTGAGGTACAGTCGGTCAACCCTGCGTCCAATCAAACGTCTGTATGTATGAAAAAACCGATATCAGGAACTAAAAGAGCTAGTGACTTGGACATTAAGACTCTCCTCAGATCGCTTATATTAAATTTTGTGGATGTCACGTGCACACTTTTCAAGCCCATGACCTTGTTTTCATTTTCTGTTTTGTTTTTATACCATTCACAAGTATTGTGAAATGGTATGATCAGTTTGTCTGAAAATTTGTAACGCATTAAAGGAAGCATCGTAGATCCCATAAAGTAATATATTCTTGATCAGCTCGACGAGACGAGTCGATCTAGCCATGTCCGTCTGTCTGTCCATCTGTATGTTGTTGCGCATTTTTTGGAAACCAATTTGTATGCTATCAAGTACAAAATTTGCACATACACTTCCGCCACGCCCATATACAAACTCACCGCTCACTTTTGACTTCTTGTATGAAAAACTTTTTTATTGTAGTCAATATAAACTTAATAATTGAGTTGGTAGCTTCTACTGGACGGACGCTTCACATATATCTTAACTTCACTTTTTAGCCCCCATACAAACCTACTGCCCACTTTTGTGTTTTTGTAAGAAAAACTTCTTTATTAAAGTCAAATTTAGGTCGAACTGCGATGAGGTACCTTTTTACGTACATCCGCTTAACACACATAGACTAATGGGAGTGTCCGGGTGGTGTGTTTATATGGGGTAGCCCCCATATAAACAAACCCCTCACTTTTGTGTTTTTTATAACAAAATTCTGTATTTAAGTAAATTTTAGCTTGAAATTCGATTTGGTGGATTTTAGTGAACAGCAGCTTCATATACATATATAAATGGCAGTGTCCCGCCCACTTTTTGAGGTATGAAAAACGTCAATTTCACCTTGAAATTCGATATAGATGGTCGCTTCATATACATTTACTAATGGATAGCCCCTAATTGGGGTAACCCCTATTTAAACCCCCCTTTTTGTAGTGAAATCACATAAATATCAAGGAGCGTGCCACGCCTACTTTAAGGATTAGCCACCAAAGATACTTACCGCCCAATTTTTTAATTTTGTATAAAAACTTTCTTAATACACTAAATATCAACTTTAAATTGAATATAGTGGTAGAAATAGATGTGATTTATCCATTTTGAGGGCAGTCCCATACAAACCCACTACCCACTTTTGGCATTTTTCGTGAAAAACTGACATTTCTGGTAAAATCAACTTGACTTGACATCCTTCCTACAGCGGACTTAAATCGCATAATTCATAAAAAATTACCGTTTTTCATTGTGTGTGTTTGCAACAAAAGCAACAAAAATAACGGCAGTGCTAAACAAAACTATATAATAGCAAAAACAATCAACCGACAATCAAAAACAACTGTTGGTGCAAAACTGAGAACATGCAATATAAAATAAGAAAAACGGATGACAATCAAAAAAAAAAAAAAAGTAACCCAATGCTATAATTGTCAACGGCCACGGCTCTAAAAGCTGTAATGTGAAAAACCTCTCGTGCCAATTGTGCCAGTCAGCATCAAACAACTGCCTGTACGACACCAACCAAGGCACTTTGTGCTAACTGCAAAGGTGAACATCGATCTACCGATCCTAACTGTCCATGCCACACTTCATATATCTCTTCTTCGAAGGCGTATGTCGAACAATAACCATATGACCAAACTAATGAGGAATAATCATCACGACACCATGAGCAGCAGAAATGGAAAGTACAAAAACGGCAACTATATATCCGACTTCCCAAACTTAACGGACAGTGCTGTTCAACATAGCTTGCAAACGCGCGCATCATCTCTTCTGCTATCGACTTGAGAGACAACATCCCATCCAGCAACAACAATGTTCCACAAAGGCTTGACTACAGAAATGCTGTACTGAACTTGTCCGTTGCAAAAAAACACAGAACTTACAAATTTTTTGAATCGTAACAATATTCATGTTTGTTTATTAAGTGAAACTTGGTTAACACAAAGTGATCGGTTCTTAATCCCAAACTATACAATTTATGAGAATGATCGTACTGTAACTAGGGGAGGCAGTGTAGCTTTAGCTACGAGATACAGTGGACCACAAAACAAAAAACACTTTATTCCAAGCTTCCAACACAATAACGTATTCTACTAGGCAGGAAAAGGCCAATATTCTTAGAGATATATTTCAGGAAGAGCATAAACTTACAGAATCTTTTTCCGATAGCAAAACTATTGACACAATAATGGCTTCTATGTTTACTTACTTAGGTGGATCTATAACCGTCTATCGGTCAATAATCGACTTATAATCGACAAATAGGTGGTGTGTTTTTCTATTGTACTCTCGAGTCTTATCTTCACATCAACTGATGATATTGAGATTGTTATCCTTTTGCTTAAGACGAAGAAATCACCAGGTTGGGACAATCATCCCAATATATACATAAAAAACTTACCTCTTAGCGTCATCCATTTTCTTGCTCTCACTTTTACACACTGTTTTTAAATAGGTTACTTTCCACAATCGTTTAAAGTTGCCAAAATCATAGCTATTTCCAAATCGGGAAAACCACTAGATTTTCCTGAGAGCTTATTATGTTGTTTTCCAAAATGTTTGAAGGCATTTTGAAGGCACTTATGTTGTATAAACTCAAAAAATGCATCAAATAGAACATACAAGATAAGAAAACAGTTGGTTTGCTTGCCTTACAAGCTGATTTTGACGCAGTATGGTATGAAGGTTTAATATATAAATTAATTATTACGAGCACACCCATCTACTTAACAGAGATTATACAAAGCTTCGTCACTAATAAACATTTCTTTATGAATGAAACGGTATTCCATCGTCTACTAAAACCATTATTGCTAGGGTACCGCAAGGATTGGTTTCATGACCGATAGTATATAATTAATATATAATCGGGAAAACTGTAGATAACATCAACAAAACTATATGCATACTTTATCCGATCATAAACCGAGAATCCAAACTTTCACTGAACAATAAACTTATTATTTTTAAATCGATTTTTAATTCCATTTTGATGTATGATTCACATGTTTGGGACGATTGTGCTCTCACACATATAAAAAAGCTTTAAATTGAATAGAATAAAATGCTTAAAAAAATCATATTAGAATAGAATTTTCCAATATTCAAAAAATTTAAGAAAAAACCTACAGGTATAATTATAACTTAAAATTTAATAATCGCAATTCATTTATATAGGATATATCTATATATATAAAAATGGGAGTATGTATGTATGTTCCCTATACACTCCGAAACCGCTCAACCGATTTTGATCAAATTTGTGACAATATTCAAAATAGTCCCGTGGGTGATCCTGTGAAGTTTCGAGTCGATTGAATAAACAGAAAATTTTTTTGATTTTTTAGATTTTTCTTCCATTTTTTTTTTCAATTAGAAGGAGAATGTGGGAGGTAGGGAAGGGGGAAGGAGTGGTAGAGGGAAGGAGTGACATGGGAAAGGGGTGGGCCGCGTACAACGTCGCGGGGTCTTCTAGTACTATATAAGATTGCTTAAATTGGAACTTATTCTTCTAGTCTGTGATTAGATGTATCAAGTGTTGGCACTATATATTTAGTGTTAAGATAGTTATATAGTTTTCCTTATTACTCTAAGGTTTATAATCACTTTTCCTTAGCATAAAATTGTATATATAGTTTAATTATTTAAACCATTTATCAGTAGTAAAGTAGTAATAAATGAAACTAAACTCTCTAAAAATTAGATTAAATTTATTATCAAGGGGCGTGTCATGCCCACTTTGGGGTAGGCTTCAACAAATTTAAATCGCACGTTTAGGGGGTTTTGTATTTAAATTTGAAACATTAAATTCATAGATTGGCTCATATTTTTCTCATCCAATTTTTGTTTTCCTAATTTATAGATTTTATGCGTTTACATTTGTGCCAATGCATGGACTGTTCACCTCTTCAGCATTTTGCAGCTGAACGATAAATGAGACTAAAGTAACCAATTTCAGATGAATTTTTAAATTAACAGACAAAAAAGTTATCGATGTTTTGAACGATAACAGAAAAAAATGTAAATACTCCAGGGGGGCTCTTACCAATACGTATTTTCTAAAGTATTTGCAAGTCGTGAGAACGGACATTGGTCCGAAAATACCCCATTTCTGGAGCGAAAATAAAGATTTTTACACAAAAAACCTTAAATGGGACTCCTACTAAATATGTGCGGTGAAAACGCAATAAAAAATAAATAAAAATTGCAATAAAAAAATTGCGGCAGCAGACCATACATACGAAGATTGCTATTTATATTTCTGGCCTAACCATGAAAGAACAAATCTTCGTATTTGAAAATAGTATTATTGTTTTTCAAAATATTCTCCGTGATTATCAATACACTTTTACATGCTCGTATACCAATTTTCAAAGCACTTTTCCCACTTCGAATGAGGTAGCTCCAAAACATTTGTTTTGAACGCATCAAAAGCTTCTTGTGGCGTAGAAAATCTATGCCCACGTAATTTTTGTTTGATGTTCGAGAACGAAAAGAAGTCATTATTTACCGAATCGGGGCGGATTTTCCATCAAATCGATGTTTTGAGTGGTCAAAAACTCGCATTGTCGTGATGCAGAATGATTCTTCTTCGGTGGTTTGTTGTCCTTATTTCTTCAATGACTAGTGACAAAAGAATGGTTGTATATCATACAGAATTTACTTTACTATGCTTCAAACTGTTGTTGGATTTGGCTCTTCTTGGAACACGTATACAATCGATTTTTTCAACGAGCAGATTTTTGAGCGTTTATCAGATTATACGGAATCCAACGCGAACAGATCTTCTTCACGGCCAAATGATCATGCAAAATCTTATTGCTGCTCGTCATACTAATGCCTAAGGATTATACGTTATATGACGGTCTTGCTTTATCAATTCGCTGACAGCATCGATGTTCTCTGGCAGAACAACCGATTTTCACGGAATTTGTCTTGTATGGAGCGTCGATCACGACTGAGAGTTGCTTGATCACTGTAACAAGATTTTAGTTCATCGAAGCACACATACCTTGATAGTTCACGTCGAAAATTATGAAAATTGATCGCACGAAAATGTTCACGGTGTAATTCCATTTTTTCCCCGAGATGATTTTTTGCAAGCCACACTAAACAACACAAATATTGCCCGTACGTCAAAAAGTTCTGAGTACGTTTACGCTAAAAAATGTCAAACTTACCAAAGGAATCGTCAGATGCCTCACTTATTGTTGCGCAGGCCAAATATATAAAAAGCGTTCTAGTACTAGTTCATATACTAATACAAAATATGGTAACACTCAACGAAATCTATTGTACTCTCGGCAATTAAAAATCAGATTTTATGAAATTTATGGATCTATTATAGAGTAGATAGCTTTTTTTTTAATCTATAAAATTAAAATCTATTTTAAAATCAAAATACTACCAATACTATATTTAATGCCAAAATGTTACAAGTTGAGAAAAAATTCTTTGTACCGCGAAATTAAATTCATTTAAACTAATGGTATTTTTTTGGGTATTTTTGTAAAACTTAAATGGTTAATTATAGTATCTTTTTACTGCGCTTCATAGAAGATGTGTTATTTTTTAGGTTTTGAGTGACGTTCACCCTGCAATGTTATTACGCTGCGATTGATTGTCGGAGGTGAAAAAATTAAATTAAGCACAAAGAAAAATTCATTCGAGCTAGCTTTGTCTCTCAGATCAATCTGTTGGCAACAAAAACAAAATTAAAGTGTTGCAACGTGCAATTAACTAAGTCGAGTACGCGAAAATAAACTCTAATAATAAACGAAAACTGCAATCTGTAAACTAACGACGCAATAAAGATGACGATTCTAGGCAAACAGATACTGAGCTGGGGCGACAAGAAAAGTCTCGACAAGATACCGTTGCCATTGGCGATGGGTGGCGAGGAGGCGATGTTGCATGACGGTACTGGAGGCGTGGGACATGGCACTTTGCTAACTGTGAGTACATCCCACGCGAACACAAACAGCAAATATTCCCTCGTTTGCGCAATCATTTGTCCTTGTGAGCCTTGCTGCTGTAAGGCATACTACATTCCCTTGAGTCGTGCTCTGCTGTCCCTGAGGATGTGGGCAGTCGTCCGACTGTACGTCTTCTCGACCGTCGTAGCTGGTACGATATTTTTTTTTTCTTTTTTTTTCATTCACTCGTTTAAACTTGCGCCAACGATTCGTCCCTCGTCTGACTACCTTCGTGTTCTTTTTAGAATTGCACTTATCGATTTTTCCATATATCAGCCTCTCCGAACATTAGGTCAGGAGAGGTAGTAGGCATGCATACTCGTATGTAGGTACTGGAGTCCCCAATGTCCTTGCAATGTGTATTTTTTTTCAGTATTGTTGCCGCTTGCACATAGGTTTTTTTTCTCAATCTTATGCCTATCCAAACAAATTGAATCATGCATATGTATATTTATTTGGATTTTCCAGTGGCCGTAATGCGACTTAGCACAATACGTGATTAATTTTCTTAAAGATATGACGAATTGTGTCTATCGTCTACATTCCTGTTGATTTTATTGACATATATTGTGTGTGTGTATACAGTCAATACATGCGCGATGGCCTTCAACCTTGAAAATGTGTCGTTTTCATTTGGCTTAATTGCTTCAATTAGCCATTTGTTGTTGTTTGTATTCATCAGTCCCCTTACTTTACAGCCCATCCCTCGTTTACAATTAACAAAGGTGTTACCAATTTATATTTATTACTTCTCATACAATAAATTCTGTAGCAAATAAAATTACTTATCATATTTCTTTGCACATTTTCTATACTTTTTGTTAACGATTACTTTGCTTCTTTTTGACCCGCATTCGATGTCATTTAATATTGTTCTACCTTTTCTAACCATATTTCTGAGCAAAATTGTTTTTACTTTCATAAGCCTTTGCGAAATATTTCCTTTTTTTTTAATATAAGTATAATTTAACAAAATGAGACCGTTGTTTAATGCTTGTTTGTGTTGTTTTTTGTTCATTTTGGTGAATCCGAAGCTTTAATACTCTTTACCCTTGATCTTTTTGTTCGACAACGGTTATGTTTTACTTTTAACTTTTGAAGAGATGCTTAGATTTAAAAATTTACTTATAAATGCAATTTTGCACAAATTTTCCTATTTGACGATTGTGGATGAGATAAAGGATAATTTTTAAAAATTACCAATAATACACGTATAATATAATATAAGAATTCTATTCGTTTAATAGAAGAATTCTATTCGTATAATATAAGAATTATTATCACTAATTGGGGAAAGTACCGATCACTCAGGCGTATTGCAAAATTTTTGTTTGGTTTTGACTCACAGCAATGGAGATGGTCCGTCCAAGCAGACCTAATTTCAATTCAAAAGATTAAGTATATGAAAATATGAAATTACAATTTATTGTAGTTTGGAGTTAAGGACAGTTTTAGATTTTTGAAAGAAAATAGATGAGAGAATATATTATAGATAAAACAGAGGGCCCGAAAGTGAGGTCATCAATCGTGGCACGGATAGTTTTGGAAGATCAGTTAATTTCAAGCGTCCTACATGTAGTTGGAGATGAACATCAGGAGCCCAATTGAGATTTCTGATAGCGAAAACCAGAAACTGCTTTTGTACTGACTCAAAACCATCTTGATGATTAACACAACATGGGCTTTAGATAAGGGTCATCAAATTCCTTTGACCAACGCTTTATGAAGCCAACAATAACTTTTGATTTATTTACCGTATCAACAATATGGTAGTTTATAGCTCAATTTAGATTCCATAGGAAGATCTAAATCATGGAAACGAAATTCTCTGCAAAGCCTATGATTGTCTAAAAAGTATGATAATATAAACGGATTGAGATCTGCCTACAAAATAGGACAGTATCCAATTTACAAAAGATGGAGGAAATACTGACGCCTTTGGTTTGTATATAAGGGAATTATGAAAAATTCGAAAGCATTACTAAAATCCGTTTGACGATAGAAGAAAACTCTAGGAGATTAGTACAGATGGATTTATCTTTAACAATTGGTATAATGCAATGCCCCTATAATTCTAAATATCCGACTTAATGCCTTTCTTGTATAATTAAAATAAATTCAAATTTAAAAAAATAAGGCATCGAGCAAGGGTTGAACACAGGTCTTCTGGAATGTTAGGCAGCACCCTAGACAGTTGTGCTATCAAGTCCTTAACTGTTTACTGTTATAAGTGTTCAATTGGGATAATATAAACTATTAATAATTTGATTCACCTTTTGTATGTAGTTTATTTATTTCTAAGTCAAACTCTAATTGCTCTAAGTTTGATTCATCAAAATAAATATAACGTTTTTTTGTATGGGAGCTAAATCTTCTAGTGGGTGTATCGCGGTTATTTTGCTATTTATGTTACTTAAGTGCCACTACCGCCGCATATCGATCAAGGCCGCACGTAGGAAAGCGCATCTTTCGGTATAATGTTGAGCGAGTTTTTGGTATAATGTTGTGCGCGCCTCTAGTCGCTGGCATCACTCTGACGCCTTCCACCACTTAAGTTCAGGGTTCCGTCGTAAAGCGTTAGTGCTGGAGTTTCGGGGTACATCCAAATGAAATGACCAGCCCAGTGCAGCCCCAGGAATTTGCGCTGATTACGTACTAAACTCGACACCAACTCTAAGAGAGCAAAAAATCGTAGGAAGAATCTTTCACTCGAACACACCCAAAGACACTGTATCCGATGAGGTCAGGGTCCTATCTACTGCGCCACACAGCAGAATCGGGATTATCAGTGTCATAGACTTTTATCTTCGTATTTCGAGAGAGGACTCTATTTCTAATTTGCTAAGCATAAAGCAGCAGATTTCTTCTGATTTCCAAGTTTGATTGTTGTTGCTGCTTAACTCAGTTTCCAGGTAGACATAGTATTCTACAACATTAAAGTTGTTTCTCAATCTCAAAGAACGCCCAGTTAACTCGCAATTCGCATCACTTATGGAAGATCGTGTCCGAACGTTATACGTATGGGCATTGACAATACTTATGAATATAAAATGTGTCTGTACCAACTGCCTATATCGACTTCTCTTGCCGAACCATGATCACGAATGTATATACTTTAGGTTCAAATTTTTCTATAAAATAAAGCAAACCGTTTGTTTTATACCAAAGATCTTCGAAGATGTATTGGTTCTCCTCTATTGTTGCTTATCCATATTTACACCTTTATATAGAATACAATTTTCTAAGAAGCTCAGATTGAATTGACGAGAACCAATTAGACCACAGTTTTCGGCTATATGATGCGTCAGAATTGAACTTGTATATATCCGCTTGGTGCTTTAATGAATTTTATCGACAACTAAAGAAAAATACTTACGATTGACCTGCTGAATATCATCCAAATTCAGTTTAGAAAATTATCAATTTATATATGTACCATTTTTTATAATTTTTCATTTAATAACATGCAACTGAATCATCATTTTAAGTTGACGAATGTGAGATAAAGTGCAATATCCATAAAAATGTAACATTTCCGCCTTCCTTTTCTAAAAATGCAACAAATTATTTTTAAGCAATACAGTGTCAGTGTAACCTACATATTGCCTTTGTATTGTCATTTTATCTTTTTGCTGTCGTTTGCATTTATAAGTACGTATTTTCTTACATTTTTAAATGGATATGCAAATAAATACGCTTTGAATTTCAAAAGTTTGCAGTTTTGTTTATGGTGACCTTTGGAATTGTATGTCAGCAGCAAGCTTTTCGCTGTCCGTATTCCGCATTGCGGCTCATTAGCTCTTTATATGCTTCTTTATGTGTGCATGCAGCCAGTCCCACTCTGCGGAAATCTCTGGAGAGTAACTGCGAAATTTACAGCTTTCGATGTTATTAACTTTTTCCAACATGCATACGCAATTATCTATTTAATATAAAATGAAACGTGCGGTTGGAATTCATCAGAAATGCATTGTGATTGTTCCATGTGCTATCGAAACTCTTTATAGTATTTGGTTTAAACACTAAAGAGATTTATATTCGTATCTACATACTATCGCTTGCTTTGCGTGATTTTTGCGAACAAAATTTGTTTTTTTGAACTGAACGAAGTTTGTTAGACAATCTTGTTACCTGAATTTGTCACACATTATTCGGAACCTCGATTGATTAAGTTAAAAAATTAAGTTAAACTATATTTACTAATTACAAGCTTCTAAACGAAATGTATTTAACATCACTAGGTAGAGGGTATTGAATATAAATACATAAATTCATGATCAGCTCTATGAGAAGATTGGGTCTAGCCATTGTCCGACTGTCTGAGTTACTATTATTTAGGGACTATTTGTATTAGAAACTGTGTATAAACTCTCTCTAAGTGTAGCAGTAGAAATAGTTTATAAAAAAAATTTTACCCCAACCATTTTGTTAATATCCACTAATGTAGTCTTCCTACTTGAAACTCATTCACACTTTGAACACAATATTTAATTTTGGTCGGCGGTATACAAGCTGTACCGAAATACGATAACGATTCTTCTTGCTCGAATAAATTGTTCGGGAGTGATTTCGTTAAAGTGGTCTGGTTTTCACTTTCGGAATGAAGGATAGAATTCATTTGGCATTAAGAATGTGTAAAAGAGTTATATTACTTGATGTATCAAAAAATCGAAAATCGGTATTGTGCCCTCAATTGTGTATTTGGCAACACTGCCTATTTTAATGAGTTAATCAGGAATACTTTCTTATTAATTTATTAAAGTGTACGAAACTTAGTATGAAGTGTATGGAGTCTTCATTTAAACGCTGTATAATTGGCTTGCGAACTTCTATTGTGGCGTTTCCACCAAACATATTCCGCATCCGCTCTTATCCCGAAAAAGCTGTTTTTGTTTTGGTTGTACATGATGAGCAGCAGAAAATTGTATATTGTAAAAGTTAAAAACAAGGGCCACCCCAAAAAGTACGACCATCTATAAGATGTCACCATATCGAATTTCAAGTTGATATTGACGTTTTTCATACAAATGCATAATAGTAAGCTGTGGGTTTTATGGGACTAACTCAAAGAGTGGGCGGGACACACCCATGTGTATATGAAGCGTTTGTCCACTAAAATACACCAAATCGAATTTCAAGCTAATATTGATTTAAAAAAAGGAATTTTTTCATCAAAAACACAAAAGTGGGTGATGGGTTTGTATGGGGGCTATCCCAAAAAAGGGGCGGGACACGACAATTAGTCTATGTATGTTAAGCGGCTATCCATGGAAAGGCACCACATCGCAATTGAACCTAAATTGACGTTGATTAAGAAGTTTTTCTTACAAAAATACAAAAGTGTGCAGTAGGTTCGTATTGGGAATACACCATTAATGTTAATGTACCAAGCATCGACAATTGAATATTGTTTGCGTTCCTTCAAAGAATCATGCGAATCAAAAGCCCGCATTGTAGGACATTACCATTGCTGAAACGAAGAAAAAGTTTAATTTTAATTAATAATGACAGATAGAAGGCCATTTCGAAACATCAAGAACAACGCTGGGACGAAGTGACTTCCTTGGAGGTCCCCGTTGAAGTTTAATAAGAATGAAAATACCAGAAAGCAAGAGAAGAACATAAAAATAATTATAATGAATACAACAATAAATGAAAAATAAAGCATTACTCATAATTTTATCAGAGCTAAACTTCGAGACCATTCGTACCATGCTTAGTAGCGCGAACACTTGACAGTTGAATTATTTTGCTGTTGCGCTTTGTTTTCTACAACTCATTTTCTGCTCATATTGCACGATAAGGTATCATATTAAGTTATCGCGGTTTTTAAAAAATTCGATTACTCAGAATTTTTTTTTTTTTTTTATGAAAATATTTGTATTTGTTTGTATGTATTTATTTATTTGTGCAATTTATTACAGGCTCCACCACCGCCCTATAGCGATGCCGACACCGAGTCGATGGTCTTCAATCGGCCGCAGAATCACTGCATCAAATCAGTTCTACTGTTCCTGATCGCTTGTACCGTGATGATGATGGGCGTTCTAGGCGGTTACACACTGTATCGCATGTATGCGCCGACACATTCCCATTTGCACTATCGTGCACTCTGCGACATTCCATATGCCGAGGATTCGAGCGATATACCACGCTTTTACCCACGCTCAGACGACTCGTTCTCCATCGACTGGCGCAATCTCTTACCCCTCTCTGGCGTTGAAAACAATTTTGACAGTGAGAACATGGCTGACGGCACTGATAACTTTTTCCGTGAGGAAATCGAACTGGACAGCAGCGACGATGAGGGCTACGCTAAAATCGATGTGCCCGACTTTAAGGACGGACGTCGTGGTCGTTTCATGCATGATTTTAAGGAAAACCAGTCGGCCATCATTGACACTACGACTAATCGCTGTTTTATCATGCCACTCGATCGGGATACCACTTTGCCGCCAAGCAGCTTTGTAGATCTCATGCAAAAGATGGGCTCCGGCTACTACAACATTGACACGGAACGCGTTCGACGCAATATGCGCGTAATAACACCACGCGTCACTGATCTGTCGGTCATTTCGGAGCGCATTGCAAATGAATGCTACGACATGAAAGTCTACATGCTGGAACGCCTCGTCTCTGGTGGTAATTAAATATTAGTTGGCTCTTCTCAAAATACAGATTTAATAATTTTCGTTTTCTGCTTTTGCAGTTGCCAAACGTTCTGCTGAACCATTGCCCGATACAGGAAAGTTTGCCGAATTTATGGGCAAGGGCGTTGTTGAGTATGACATTTCCAATATAGCTGAACTACTGGCCTACGAGAACGCCGAGGAGCAGAAGAAGTTGGCTTGAGTGAAGAGTAGCTTACAATCAGCAACAGAATTGTATTAAATATTTATTATAATTGACATGAGGCGTGTGGGCGTGCAACCAGTAACGGAGTAGGGTGGCTGGTTGGCACACGCTCTTCGTATATTTTGTAGTCTGTAGTTAAAAGAAATTGATTGTAAAATCTATTTGAAGCTAAAAATTTAAAGTTAATTGCTGTATTTGCTCTTCAACGATAAAACAGTTGCGATTGATATGAAGGCAAAACAGCTTAAGCCAAGGCAAATATACAGACAAGAAAAAATAAATGAACACTATTTTATTAATTAAGTCTAAAGTAACAAGAATATAAAAAAGAAGTCACAAGAAAACGTGCTAAACTTTGTGCTTTAGTTCTGATTTTATTTTCTGGATTGCAACATTTTCCACATAATTCAACACATTGTACAAATAATTTCTATTAAAAAATGAAACAATACACTATTTCCGTAAATCACGAGCAAAAAGACGATGATGGAGAATGTTATGTTAATGTTATTATAAACCTTAATCAAAAAAAAAAGTATGTAAAATTGTACCTAAAAGCAAACTTCTGCAGTTGAAAATTGTGACAAATATGAAAAGGCGTTTAAAAAAAATTAGTAACTATGTACTATGCCTCCCCAAATCAAATCAAATCAAATTGTAAGCCCTAGTTAAGATCCCCAACGCTCCCTAGCTCCTCCCTCAACTCGATACATATACATAAATGCATTATATTCCAAATATTTTATATATAAAAAATTATGTATAGATCTCCAGCAAAACTATTTACAAAACTAACAAAACAATTTAATCTAAATGTTCTTCAGAAATTTAAATGTATTAAATGCAAATTTGTGATCTTCAATTGTTTAATATAGTATGTACTCGTATAATTAATTTGAAGGAACAAAAACAGCGGATGTGATCGCATAAGTTAAAAAATTATTCTTTTGCAAACTACCCTCTCGTTGCATCTGAACACCCGTCCCGGGGTGACCAAATTGTGAGAAGGCAACCACTGTTGTTTGCTGCGCGAAAAAGAACTTGTACCAGTAAAGACACAGACGAAGCCTCAGATATACAATCCTCCTTTGATGACATTGCAGCAAACCATGATTTACGGATATGCACCTGAAATGTCCGGACCTTCTCTAGGGATGTTGCTACTATCCAACTGATGTCCTCGCGTATGTACTTCACTCTTTAACATCATCAGGATGAACGAATGTCGAGTTTGCAACGTGCTCTCGTACATTGAGAAACAATAACGGATCATGGGTATAGCGGTGAACGAGGACATGACGCGGTACATGGGATTCACTTGCAGATCATCGACGCGTCTTGGATGTTCTGTGTAGATGGAGAATTTCAACTTAAATTTGAATGTAAAAAACTTTGTCTACCGATATTGATAATTAACAACAACACAGCCTGGAGATTAGACGAATAATCACGCTTGATAATCCATGCTACTTTGAGCTCAGCATGCAAATTAGAAGCAGAGACCCCCTCGAAGTACGAATGTAATGTATATTTTAATTCTTTCAAAATATTTGATTTTGTTCGAATCAAAAAACTAAACTTAAATGTAGACCCGAGAAAAACCAGCAAGATTAGGACAAATTGCGATATCTATGCATATATAAATATGTGAAGGCAAAACAGTTCACTGCCATTTACACAACTTATTGGTTTTATTTTCGTTGCGATGAGTGGCGGTGCACAAACTATACTTCTTCAAAATTGGTTGAATTTTTTGGGAATAAATGCGTCTTAAAGCGCACGATATAATTTGCAAGTAGTTTATGCAGTTACAGAGTTAAAACAAGCGTCTTGATGCTTTTAAATGGAGCGGGGCTGAAAACTTTTCCGCCTCAAAATATTAAAATTTCTATTTCTTTCATTTCTTTAGTCTGTGCTTTTGTAAAAAGTTGCGACGCAGTTCCCCTTTTTAGGCGGTTTTCGAACATGACATTGAATTCCAGTTCCTTGTGTCAATCTTTGTTTTAATCCTTTACCATGGATATATTTCTCTCGTCTATCGAACATTTTAGGCGACCTTTGAGGCTTGTCTTTTACCGAAAAATGTTCAGTCTGGAATATTTGAAACCACTTGGAAACAGTAAGTTTGAGTTGACGCGAAAGAAAGTTAGAAAAATTAGAATAACAAATGTCTTGCTGTTTTGGTGGTGGCATTTCTTTCGACATTGCATAAGTAATTTTACATTTTGTCGTCTCCATGCCAATCGATATTCGTAAAGTAACTTAACGTCGGTTAAACCTCACTTCTAATACCATTCATACGAAATTTCAAATCGTCTTGTAAAACATAAACGTGGATGGTGGAATTGTATGGAGGCCACCCCAAATAGTGGGCAGAACACGCCCATTTTGGATACAAAAGTGTGCGGTGGGATTGTAACAGGTCTACCCCAAAAATGGGCGAGACACGCCCATTCGAATTTTTATGTAAAGCAACTGTCCAAAAGAAGCCACCATAAAAATTCAAACTGTTATTGGTCTAAGTAAAGAAGTTGTACAAAAAGTGGGAGTGTGGTTTGTATGGGGACTACCCCAAAATGCGGGGGATCGAACCCATTGTGAACTTCCGTTGATTATTAAATTGATATTGCTAATAAGTTTTTCATACAAAAAATCAAAAGTGGGTGGGCTCTGGAGGACCAAGGGTATACTACATTTGTGCAAATGTATGTAACAAGTATATTTATAAAAATACAAAACGCATAAAGTATATATAAAGTCTACTCGACTCGATGATATAGATATTCGTATGTGTGGACGAGATCGCGGAAACAATAAAGATAGAGCCACCAAACATGAATATTTCGATTTGCCTGTTACATACGCAGATCGAGTTTAGAAAAAATTTGGATGACACTCCAACAAACGGCTATATTTTTACCATTCACACATAGTGTCAAATGACATCAGTTTATCTGAAACTTTGTAACGCATTAAAGGAGGCATTGAAAACCCTATATATACATATATTTTTGATCAAATCGTCAAGACGCGTTGCTGCGCATTTCTTGTTCAATTATTTTTTTTATATATCTGGCTGAGAGCCAGTATTTAAGCTTATTTTGATTCCAAGTTTATGAAGTATCGATATTGATGTACCACGCCCAGTTTTTAGGGTACAGCCCGTACAAACCCACTGACAACCATTAGTGTTTTTGTAATAAAAATTTATTTGGTTTTTTATGGTTTCCATATATATGGACTAATCGTCGTGTCCCGCTGACTTTTTGGGGTGAACCACATATCAATATGATGGCTAATTATGGATGGTCGCCACTCACAGATACACTAATGGGTGTGTGCCGCCAATGTTACAAATGAGACGACGTATTTCTCAAAGTGTAGATTTAAAAATTGTGTTAATTAAGACACCAGTCTTCACTCATTTTAACGAAACACTTCCCAATGATGTTCAGAGGATAATACAATTATGTATCTAAACAGCAGCTTTAAACTTGATTAATTTTTCTTAAAATTTTATTCTATGTATACTCAATCAACAATTATAAACTATTTACTACATAAAGGGTTTGCAAATGGCCACCGTGTGGTCGACACCAAAAGCCACCTTCGTAACTTTTCCGTTAATCGCCGCCTTGAATGGAAAGAATTGATCTTTCTTATGGCCTAGACCTAAGTGTCCAAATCGATTTTTTCCCCACATAAAGAGATCACCATCGGAGTTTACAGCGCCCATATGAAAAACGCCACAACCAATAGACACTACGGATGTCTTATCACTAAAGTCATTGCGACCGAAAAGAGGCGGCAGCAAATGTTGCGGCATTGATGTTTGCTCTACGTACGGTCCGAACCCTAGTATGCCGAAACCCCAGGTATAGACTAGACCCTGATCGTTGAGCGCCATGCAGAAGGAACCGCCAGCAGCAATATCCTTCAGCGTGCCAATGCCCTTTGTAAGCGACAAGGCGCGTGGCGTATTTACTTGAGTAATCGCATCGGGCGAGTTGTCTAATTGTCCGTATTCCGAATTGCCCCAACCAAAAGCATCGCCACGATCGTTAAGCGCGAGCACACAGTCAGAGGCACAGGCAAGCTTTACTATCCGTTCCTTTGCAATGTCACCGCCTACCAAGCAGATATGTCCATTGGACTCGTAGTGGCTCTGCCCCGTCTGGCCATCGGCACCCCAGCCACAGCTGTAAACACGCCCCAGTTTGGTGAGAAACATTGTATGATCCTGGCCACATTGAACGGAGATAATCTCGTCGTCCTCGCCACAAATATTTTTCTGCGGTATACGATTGATTAGCGCACTACCGCGATATTTTTCGTCTTCGATTATGGTACGTCCGCACTGGCCGTATGAATTGTTGCCCATGGTGAAAACAGTGCCATTGCGAGTAATTAAAACAAGATGGGCGCGTCCGGCGGACATACTGCGCACTTGCATATCTTCGTCCGTTTCACCAGCATCACGTGGAAGTTTTATTGGCGTCGGATAAATGATGACGTCCAGATTAGCGGGATCCTTCGGATTACCCTTAACCTGGAAACCCAATTGTGAATCCGTATTCAAACCGGCACCAAACAGTGTTTCGCCGTCAGATCGATGCACTGCGAAAGCCGTAAATCCGTAGCCGGCGGTGACGTCTGTAATTTCATTATTCACGGAGAACTGCAGTCGTGTCGGGTGGTGAACCATTTCCGTATAGCGTTCCTGTGCCTTCTTGACGTTCGTCTGCAGACCAAGCGCTCCAGTCTCCTGATAGCCCCACACATATGCACGGTGATTAGCCAGATTTGAAACTTTGGGTTCATAATCTGTTTTTGAAAATTTGCGAAATATTATTTTAAGTTTTAAAGTTTTATAAATAAAATGGAATGAGTATTTTTGTTAAAAATCAGTACTGTAAACTTACTTTCAATTTTGCTCTGATCCTGAGAGAGGACACTTCTCTTTGACTTGGCTGTATAATAACGCAACAGGGGCGGCATGCTCCGCTTTAATTGAATTGACTTAATCATATTGTCTTTTATTCTTTTACATAAATATATTTGGAATTATTGACCATTGTCTAATGTTTATTCGCGCTTTTTGGGTAGAGTTCCCCAGTAACTTTGCACTGCTCGCACTCATGCTCGCTGATAGCTTAGAAAGCACGATTGTACAGACGAAATAATAGACGACGACCTTTAGTACGGCAACGCTGCATATAAAAAGAGAGGTCCACTGGTATATGGAATAATCGATACTCTAATATGCATATACTATACAATCATGGAATTACCGAAAGCGGAGTAATTCATGTTTTACAGTATAAGTATCCTCTATCCCTCACTAACAAACTAAAACCATGTTTTCCAGGTATCGCAGGTTTTTCAATATATGGCAACGGTGATATACAAGGTTTTCCAAAGGCTATACTCATTCATACCAGGGTTACACTAAAAGATTTCGAAGATACGCGTAAAGCTGAATACACAATGAATACGTTTTGTTGTCCATGCTTTGCAGAATGTGGATAAGAACAAATTGAACATAGCTCCCACATAGTTTCATTAAATTCAACATAGTTTCTACAGTATTCACCATTGTAATCATTAGGTGACATCACTAAGTAGAGAATAGCAATAGCACTAAGTAGAGAATAGTAAAACATTCTATGGTTACTGGTGACATCCATAAATTTCAAGTGTTCGAAAGAGGGTGGGAAGGGTACCGGCAATATATCATCAAATATCATATAGAGGGAGAGGGATTGATTGAAAATCTCACGTCAACTTTTCAATTAAAAAATATACATTATTGTTACAGATAATATAAAAAAAAAATTATTTAATTTAGTATTTTACTTATTTTAAAGATACGAGTATTCCATTTTGCCTGCATGGAGAAAACAGATTTTTCAAATTAAAACAAGAAACAAAAGATAACTTCGATGGAACCGAAGTTTTAATACACTTCACGCTTGCCCTTTTTGCTTGGCACCGCAAACTTCATTTATTAAATTATTAAAGGAATACCTACATTTAATATATGCATAAAATAATTAGAAAGAATCATATTAAAATTTAGACAAATTTTGGTTCGAGCGAGGGTTAAACCCGTCTGGATGTTAGTCTGTACGCCAACTAATTTAAAATGATTATAATTTTAAAAAACATGTTAGATAATACAAAGTAAATGTAAAGTGTTAATATATGGAAGCCAGACCTTCTAGTAGATAAATAGCGACCATGTTTCATCTTCAGTTGTTTGTGTTTATAAAAAATTTCCAAACCTATAATTGAAAAATTGAGGGCTGGCCGGTACGCACAGACAGGCAGACTGATATGGCTAGGTCGAATAGTCGCATCGCGCTGATCACATCTCTAAATCTCACCAAGATGGAGGAATGGGTTCCGTTCCCTTACAGAGCTTTGTTTACTTTGCTTTCCCAATATATTTTTTTATTTCTAGTTCATCTTTGTCGTATTAACGCGCGAGCGTTGATTGTATTTTACCGACGCAATCCACAAAGCACGCGTATTACAAAGCGTACACTGTTTTCTCATCTTTATGCTATTTGCAGTCGGTCGCTGAAGACAAGTAGAGAAAGACGGTCGTCGTAGTAGCTGTCGAAAAAGCGTGTTTATAACGTGAATTAATTAACAAAATAATTAGCAAAGCTATAACAAATAGTTGTAAGTGCAGAGTTTTGTAAAATTGTGTGCAAATAGCATACGTATAAAGTGCATACTGCGAAAAGAGAAGTAATTGTTCTGTTTAAAGTGTGAGCGAGAGAGAGAGAGAGAGAGCAACAGAGCTAAATGCAGAAAAAGTGAAAAGCAGCTCAATAGTAAAATGAAAATATTTTAAAATTTTATTGTTAAAAGGAAACGTGTTTAATTTTCAATATTGCAATAAACCAGTGCAGTCAGCAACATTATAAAAATCGGAATTTGCATATGCTGCGACATTTGCTTGCATCGATTAGTGACGAACGCCTTGGTGAAGGTGGTGGTGGTGGTGAACAAGGCGCGGTGCAAAGCGTCATTATTTATTATTATTGTTCAACAAAAAAACACAACAACTTACATTGTTAGCAGCGAAACAAGCTGACGAGCGTAAAGCCAATAACCTTTTGTTGAAACATACATATGTAAATGCATATAAATATAGAAAATTCATATCAATAATTCGCGTAATATATTTGTGTAATTGTGCAATTTAAGATAATCCAAAAGAATCGACAACAACAACAACTACATACATAAGTGAGGAATATATTGTCTTGAATTCTGCATGGCTGCTGCTGCTGCATCAAGAAGGGCTGGGTTGGCTGACGTCGATGGCTGTTAATCCTCGCCTTTGCCGCATTTTCCAATAAACTCTCAACGCAATTCTTGTCTCCGGTAGGTACACACACAAATTTTAACTATTTGCTCTCTCTCGCATTTTACTCCTTTCTGCTCCTGTTTTAATATCATATCGTTCTTGTTGTTGTTGTTGGCGTGCTTTTGTTGCCTTTTTCATTTCGTTTTTCCTCAACAAAAACATCAACCACTTTGCGCGCACTCTCTTTCATAGTCATTTTCCTTTGGGGTGGAAATGCCGGTGTCAGGCTTTTAAAATTTCCTGCTAAATTTTTGGCATTTATTACGCATTTATTGCTCATTAGTTTATTTATATTCTAAGATACATATATTAAAATTTTAAAAATATGCCATTAATACATAACCGTAGTAAAAACGTCGTAAACATGTTTTTTAAATCTCAAAAACAGCACCCTTAACTTACGCCGACGTACTACCCTACTCTCATCTTTTCGTTCGTTGCTTCACTGCTTTTCGGCCCTTTGCTTTCTCTCTCTATCTCTCTCTCTTTATTTTTCCCTTTACTTTACGATTGCAATTCTGCGTGGTTTTTCCTTTTTCGCATATTCCTCCTCCCCTCGCATACTCATGTCGTAAATTTTCAACTTTTTAATGTGAAATATTAATTTTCCAAATGAATTTTTTATGAAGTCTTTCTGCCATTTCGCGTTTGCTTTGTGCTGTCCATCAAGTTTTCCTATTACCCGCCTATATCTAAAGGGTGGGGTTCCCGTTTGTCTCAAAATCACTTTCTTTTGGAATATCAGAACGCATTACTGGAGATAAGTTAAGGTTTTTACTATTTGAACGCTTTTGTCTAAGTCGATATTATACTGCGTTTAAGTATTTGCGTATTTTGGTGAAATTTCAACCCTTTTTTGCTTTTGTCGCAAATCCATAGTGCTGATATTTAATACTTTGTTTTAAAAATGGGGGACTAGAAAAATAAATATGTCGTCTTAAACACCTTCACGGACACCCCGTTGAGCTTTTGTTTTTGCTGCTGTTGTTGCAGACACAACGCACCCCTTTCCACTTGCACCCAATCATCCATACCATAGAGCTTCATTCTCCAATTAGTTTAAAATCGCTGTGATAAGCACAAACACAGAAGCAAGCAGGTACAAATACAATCGCACAGTATAGTACATATGTGTACGTACATATATTAAAATAACAGCAAAAACAAACATTACCTTCAAACACATACACACAGCTACAAATCCAGAAAAAATCCACTCGGCAACAAACAATCAACAACAAAGAAGAAAATTTTCCCAAATCAACTCGAATTCTGTCGTCCGTTGTCCTGTATTTGGTTTATTCGTTCATTCGTTTGTTCGCTCGCTCATCCGTATATACACGATACCAGCTAGCCAAACTCATCCACTCATCCGCATTTCGCTCCTTCGTTTCAGTTTAATGCAGCATCCTGTGCAGCACTCGACTCATATACAATCATACACTCACTCACTTTCGAAACTTCTGCAAAGTAACAACGAACCGTATGCAGTTTGATCACTCCCTGCCTTCAACCGTCTATCCGAACATCTAACATAGGTACGAGTATGTCATGTACATCCACTTATGGTATGCTTTCGTTAATCTCCGCTAGCAGAGGTATTGTTGCACAGATACTACCATTGCTTAGACGATCTTCGATGTTCATGGGTACTTGGAAACAAAGATGCTTAAATATTTGTTTTTTATTAGAATTAAGTTGAAATGTTGTACATTCAAAAGACATTTTAGGAGCAATCATAATATTAACTTAGAAAAGTATTCTTGAACAAATGAGTATTTCAATCTAATTAGAATCTAATGGAAAAAATCATATACAAATTACTCACCTAGCTCTAATTTAAAATATCCGCATAATCCTCATAAATGTCTATTAAAAGATTTTCAATGTTTAAAAGTCTTATCTTTACTCATGGTTGATCTTAAAAATGATTTATGAGTATTTAGTATTAATTTGGCTTAATAAAATGAGGCAACTTGTGTTTAATTAATGTTCCATCCGTGAGTAGAAGCGATTTTATTTGGAACAGTAGGGAAGAGATACGAAAACTGCTCTAATGTATCTCAGCAGACATTGATTTGAAACAAAACTTTATCACCAGGGAAACGAACACAAGCTACGTCAGGGACTTTGGTTTCTTAGTTTTTTTTTTGTGCAACGACTTTAAAAACGCAAAAGTGAATTTGAAGTTTTAATACTTCTCACAAGTACCCACGATCGAAAATACGACCCACCCGGGACATATCGCATCAAAATCGTTCAAGCCGTTTAGAAGGAACTCTGGAATGAAATGCCTCGTTTACATACACGCAACAATTACGCAACTTGCAACAAGTAATAGTTGCAGGCGCAACATTTCATAGTAAAATATGTCAGTTACATTTGAATTTCGAGTAGAAGTTGCGTGCAACTATAAATGTTGGGAAACAATTTCTGAATACAACTCTATGTTTTTGCCAAAGTAAGTACAATTATCACAATTGTTATAAATTGATAATTTTATTTAACTCAAAAAATGGCATAACTCAAAGCATTCAAACAATATATTCGACAAATCAGCTGTTCGAAGTTGCGTTTGACTTGCAACTTCAATGTAAACACTTCGCAACTACAAGTTGCAGTTGCTAGTTGCTTAAATGTTGCGTGTATATAAACGACGCAATATACAAGGTTGTAGCGAAAGAAACAGGACTTTTTAAAAATAGCTGTTTCTGGTGTCGCCACCTATTGGTAGGTATATGCGTTGGAAAGGTACATCCTTCACTGGCATCTTGTAAAATTGTATGAAAATCGGACCACTACAAGCGAAGTTTGGGCATCGGTCAAAATATTAATCTTCCTCTCATCGGCAAATGAAGTTTTCCAAATAGATAAAATCGCACGGAGCAAAATCAGGCGAGTACGGGTTGTGGTTGATGGTTAAAATGCCATTTTTGGTATTTGGTATTTGCCACCAGAAACAACTATTTTTAAAAAGTTCTGTTTGTTTTGCGACACACCTTGTATATAAAGAAGATAATATAACCAATATATTGTTTCCATACGGAACAAAACAAAAGTGGGCTCACATGCAAGATACCCTATACATAATAAGCCCAATTTTGCGGCACATTGGCTCAAATTTCAGTAAAAACTAACACAAACCGGGGACAATATTTAAATAAAATATTCGCTAAATTAACTCAAAAATCAGATGTAGTTTAATTTTGTGTGTGTGTGTGGGAATATAAAGAAACAAACAAAATGAAAATCAGTTATCTACAAGTTCAAATACTTTAAAATAAAAATTATCAATGGATTGGACCTGCTTCTTCTTCTTCTAATTGCAATCGTTCATTCGTATTCATCGTTTGTTGGTGGTAAATTTCGTTACCAACAATCTTTTTTACCATTTCTGCTGATTTTTGAAGCGAGTCAATAAATTCCATTCAATTGAGCTTCATATTTCTTCATGTTCAATTTACGAATATGACACTTTCCAAGGTTCTTATTTGAAGGGGTGTTTTTTTTTTATCCAAATTCTGTTGATGGTCGAAAACACACGTTTGACTGAACCAGTTGTACCGGGTAAGCAATATTATATTGGACCATATCTCATAAGAGTTTGAACGGCATGTTTTTTGTCGCAAAAGGTTTGAAGCATTCCACCCAGCGTATATCAAATGGTGTTTTGTCTCGTTTTCATTTTTTGATCAGTTATAAATTTCGTCAAATAACCTGTCAGTGAAAGCAGTAGCAAAGTTTTGACAATATTTTAATTTAAAAAAAAAAAAAACGGTTCGTACTGGTGAATAGCGCAATGGAACGACTTAACCATGTCGAATTATTCAGTCCATATTTTCAGATAATCGTTGCACGTGTAAAAATTGAAATTTATTTTGATTCGATTTGTCATATAAATTATTGATATATGTCCCATAGTAGTCTATGTAGTCATTAAAACTGCGACCTTTGTAATGTCGATATTGTTTTCAAATAAATTCTCAATTTCATTTTGAACAGAAACAGAAAGAAATTCTTTCTTTTTCTCATCTCAGAGCTGCACAACTTTTACTTTCACACCTTCAACAAATTCATCTCTTATTTAGACTATTTTTCACTTTCCAAAGAAGCAAACACATTAATTGAATCGGCTGAACGAAAACTGTGATTTTCAGAAATAACATTATATGCCCACACTTCTTCGGCTATAACATTTGCAATGCAAATTTATCATCTTGAGGCTCAGTGAAAAATTATAAAAGTTTTTTATATCCAAAGTTATAGTCTCCAAGATCTCTTTATTCGAACAGTCGGACGAACGGGCGGACAGTCGGAAATGTCTATATAGGTTCGAATATCGATGCTGATCAAGAATATATGTATATACAAGGTGTCTCAAATAAAAGTTCACATTTAAAACCGATCAAAAAAAGTAAGTAGTTTATTGAAAAAATGTTGTCCAAATGTAAACTGTTGCGTTCACGGCATTCATTTAATCGAACACTAAAATTTCCTATGACGGCTCGGCAGGTATTCTTCGTGACGGATATTTTCTTTTAATTGTGTCAGGGAAGTCGGTTTGTTGCCGTAAACTTTAGATTTGAAGTAACACCACAGGAAAAAGTCCATAGGAGTTAAATCGGGACTTCGTGGATGCCAATTTATGTCACCTCTCCTGGAGAGGTAACATAGAATGGCTAAAGTCGCTGAATTACCGTTTTTGTAAAACTCACGTACGCACATTGCACGGTCCGCTCCCGAGAAACGCTCCATAGCAACTAAATTCCCAAACGCTAGGCTACCGATTGACATACCCCCGCGCGCCTCGGAATGGTTGCGTTCACGCAATCGGCAAATCAAATGTCAACTTTCTTTTGAGACACCCAGTTCTAAAAATTAACACAAATTAAATATACCCTTTTAACCTATGGGTACAGAGTATGAAAAATATAGTGTTTATACATAAGAAGACACTTTACCGAATTTGAAGTTGATATTGATGGTAGTAAAAAAGTTTCTTATTTGAAAATAAAAAAAATGGGCAATAAGGTGGTAGAGGTGTTCGCCCATTTAGACCGTTGATACGCTTAGAGTAGAAATGATCCAATAGATTGACTTTTCACTGTTTTGAGTGTCATTTTGGAAGTGTCAATAGTGAACGTCCGACCAGTGTTTGGGAACTCTTTTCAATTAATTGCCACTCCTAAATTTTTTTCTTTATAATGATAAAAAATTTTGTTCAACATACATTACATTTCCTACCTACTATTTCTACTTCTTAATACACAACTTCAAACTTTCTGGCTCATAAACTATTTTCTATAAACATTTAAAACAAAAGAAAATTTGTTTGAAACTCGAACATTGCTCTAAAGTCACGTTTCTTGTGGTTTGGTCTAGTTGGATATAATGCAAAACGGAAATTTTTTTTTATTTATTATTTTCCCTTTGAATGCGCACAAGCTAAAAAACCTAAACAAAAAAAACAAAAAAAAAATACTATAAAATGATAAAATAAAATAGAAATTTTTACAAACCAAGAGAGAAGACATTGTCAAAGTCGGAAGTTGAAGAAGTATAGTCTCTGCCTTGAAAGTGGTACAATGGCAAACACGTCGACAAAGACGTTTTTATTTACTACAGACGAAGTTCATTGGCCATTTTATTGTAAGTATATATAGAGACAAGACGGGCAGTATAAAAACAAATGCGGTCACACCAGCACACAAACAACAACAATAATTGCGAAAATCGAATGATTTATTTGTGTGTTTCAGTTGTGATCATGCTATCGAAAATTTACGCATAAAATTTTTATCGATAATTTAGATTAGTTTGCCCCAAAAATGTTCGTCACAATTTTGTTGAAAAAAATATTTTTAAATTCTATATCAATATGACGAAAAGGTTGCATTTTTAAATGAAAATGGCTTTATTGTTTTTCAAAATATTCCCCTTGATGATCAATACACTTTTGCATTCGTTCAAACCATTTGTCATAGCAGTTTTCCATTCCTCTTGAGACACCTCCAAAACATGGTTTTTGAACGCTTCAACTGCTTTTTCGGCGCACGTAAATCGTTGACCACGAAGTTTACCTTTGATACTCGTTAACAAGAAGAAGTCATTGGGTGCCAAATAAGGACTGTACGGAGGGTGAGTCATTAATTCGATGTTTTGACTGCTCAAAAATGCACTTGTTTGACGAGATGTGTGAGAGCTCGCATTGTCAGGATGGAGAATGATTCGTATTTGGCGGTTGGTTTTACGAATTTCTCCGAAGACTTCCGGCAAACAAATGGTAGTGTACTACTCAGAATTGACCGTCCTACATTGCTCAAGCGGAACAGTGGCCACAAGACCCATTCGGCCGAAGAAACAGGCAATAATTTGCTTCGCTGTACTTCTTCTCCGAACAACTTTTGTTGGATTTGGCTCGTCATGGAATACCCACACGGTCGATTGCTGTGTTGTTTCCGGCTCATACGCATATATCCATGATTCGTGACCTGTCACGATTTTATACACGTCTTTTGAAGCAACACGGTCGAACTTTTTAATCATTTCCTTACACCAATCGACGCGAGCCCTTTTTTGAGTGATTGATAAATTGGGGTATCCAACGGGAGCAAATTTTTTTTACAGCTAAGTGTTCATGCAAAATCGAATGTATTGAAGTGGAACTAATGTGCAAGGATTGCCTCTATATCACGCTATGTCACATGACGATCTTGCATTATCAGTTCACGCACTGCATCGATGTTTTTGGGCTCAACAACCGATTTTGGACGACCTTCACGGAATTCGTCGGCGACCGTACTACGACTACGATTGCATTCACTATACCAGCGATATACTGTGGTTTTTGATGGTGCTTTATCGCCATACAAATAACTGAGTTCATTGGCACATTCTTGTTGAGATATTCCACGTCGAAAGTTGTGAAAAATAATCCAACGAAAACCTTCTCTTGAAATTTCCATTTTTTGGCCAAATTGCTTTTCTTAACTCACTGTAAACAAAACATATAGCAATTGTACATCAAAACTTTGTGAGTACGTTTATGGTAAAAAATTTCAAACTTTATTATGGTGTTGCCAGATTTTGGCTTTTGACATTAGTGTTGCTAGTTCCCGAAATATAAATAGCAGCCCTCGTATTAAACCATTGTCAACAAACACTCATTTGGCAACTAGCTCAAATCATTTATACACTTATTTTCACTTGGTTCTTCAAAAAATATTGCAAACAAACTAAATAAGTTCCAACAAGTTGTAATTTGTGGTGTACTTGGTTCGACACAAGAAACGACCAAACCGAATGAGAAACAAGGCAAATGAGCAAAACATGCACAGCAGTCTCTCGATTCACTCACTGGTCACCATTGTTTGTCTCGTCTGTCGTAGAATAATATAAGGTATCGTAATCCGTCAAACTGCTCGCTTTTTTTAAATTCTTTTAGTTCGCTTGTTTTCATTTGCTAAAAAGAGAAAACTCTTTATCTCTGTAGTGCTCTAATGCTCTCACCGTTCTAGTAACAGACAAATGAGTGAACCTGCACCACATATTTTCCACCAAAGGCTTTTTCAGATTAAGTTGGAAAGCCCTCCGCAAAACTTTTTTTTCTACGCAATTGGGTCAAAACGCTTTCCGCTGATGGGAACTTTATGGCAAACGACCCAATTTTGACTTTTTTATGAACATTCATAATATCAATATCGACTTGAAATTTGTCGTGACGGCAACTTATGTACGAACGCTTCACCAACAAGTTGTGATCCGCCTACACACTTTTACTGCCCAATTTGGGATTTTAATAATATACAATAATAACTAAAAATTTAATATAGTCTCTTCTTATGAACACTTCACTTACCGAAAAAAAGTGTGATTCCAAATTTTTAGGGGCAGTACTTGTACAAACTCACCGTCCATTTTTGGAATTTTTCTTGAAAAAATTGTTCATTTCTGACAAAATAAATGTAACATGTTGATTTCTTATAGAAGAACGCATTACATATTTATTAAGGGATGTGTCCCGACCACTTTTAGGGATAGTCCCCCATCAAACTTACCACACACACATTAAGGTTGTTGACTTACCAAATTTTTTTTTCTTTATAACAGCAAAGTTTACAGCTTGAAACTTAGTGTGAATAGTATTAAAGCTTCGGTTCTACCGAAGCTAACTTTATTTTCTTTTTTTTTATCAGAAGGTAAATATTCGATTGATGGTACCAAAAAATTGGTTTGCACATTGTTATCAATAAAACTGTCCACAAATTTGTAACGATGGAAGTATATTTTATTGTTTGTCATTCTCTCCCTTTACTTTGATTACAGTTGTAAAGAAGTATAATACGGATCTCAGTTGAGTACTCGGAATAGTCGTATGTTGTAGGAAAGCTAATGGGAGGCAAATCATTGGAAATTTATTTGTCTTAGTATTCAAAATGTCTGTAACATAGTAAGATGTAGCTGTAGGTGATATAATTCTCTTTTACTCTTGATACCTTAGAGGCGTAAAATCGCCCATTTTTCCACAAAACTAATTTCTCTCTGAATACTGAAAATTTCTTTCAATGGTTTTTACAAGTTAGTTTCTGATATGTACGTCCCATCTATTATTAGACTACGATTAAATTCTGAGAATTCTGTATCATAAAGTTTGTGTTCGACAGCCATTCAGCTGACTCCATTACAGCCATGATGCAGATTGCTCAAAATTTTAGCGGAGTCAATAGTAGATGGTAATTGTCAGAAAGAAACTTGTAGAATAACTACGATCGCCATTTCTTAGATTTTGAAAGAAGTGTGTAAGTACATTATCATTGTTAGTATGACCACTGATCGGTCGAAATTAATTGATTTCATTACTAATTCCTGTATTATACACGAATTCTATGCTCATTTATTTGCTACATCACTTTAAAACAAAAATCAATAACAAACAAACAACGAAAAAGAACTAAGAGCAATAACCGCGCTCTTAACCAAGAACGTGTTAAAACTATTTGTGAATTAAAATTAAGTTTTCGTATAAATTAGCCCTAAAAGTTCATAACGATCAACAGAAGTGCAAATATATGAAATATGCTTTTGCGAAACACATTAAATTGGTAGGACTAATTTTATTCTCAAATTTTTAAGGGTACATAAATAGAAATAAGCGTCCTAAAAGATCATGATATAAAAATATTTAAACTCTGCTGGTTTAATAATAGGTACTACAATTAGCTTTTTAAGGCTATTTTTATCAAAATTTATTGTATATTTTATCCAATTGTCGTAAAGCATTGAAACAATATTAAGGAAATATTGCTTCTAAACAGTTGTTGTTTTTATTACTTATACACGTACGAGTATGTACTTCAATATTATATATTCTTTGCCTTCACTCTAAACAAAACAAACAAGTAAGTAGATACATTGCGTTGAATGTTGTTTCTTCTTTCCTTTTTTCTCCAGACAGAATATTTTCTAAATTTATTTCTCCCCTTTATCATTTTATTTTAAATAGTATGTACAAGTATTTCAAGTGATTTTGCTGTTTGAATCGAGCATAGAAATCGTCTGGGCGTTGGTTTATTGGATGGATTCTGTGTTGCTGGCGGCACATGGGGAGGCGTGCGTGCTTTTATAAGCAGTTAGTGTCAGAGATGTACGCCACAAGTGACGCCACCGAATATAAAACATTTGAGTAGAGTTACGGTAGAGCGGCAATGGGCGCAACATGTGCAAAATTTTGCATGTTGATTCCGGCAGACGTCGCCATCGTTGCCACCAATATAATGTTGCTAATAATTGTTAATTGCATTTATTGCGTTTGTACAAATTTCTCGTTTATTTGCTGGTGAAATAATTGATAAATTTATGTGTGGAAAATCGACACTACGTGCGTCAGTTATTGAACTCGAGTTTTGAACGACAGAATAAATCAAAACATGAACCGATTCTTTTTATTTCTGGATGACCCAGTTTGCGTTCTCCCTTCAATACTGTTTTCCCTGTTGTCGTTGTTTGTTTCCTCCATACACCAACAACTACATAAAATTAAAAATAAACTTAACGCTGGCGCTGCTTGGTTTGTTTATCACGCTCGAGCTCCGCGAACGCGACCCTTGGCAACCGCCGCAAGGGAAGTCCCTGCCCTCGTGTCTCAGTTCTGTACCAATGATTAATGCATAGACTTCTCGTTTCTATCAGCGGTCACAGCACAGACAAATATATCAAAGAATTCCAAGTAAAGAAAACATCATGATCTATAAATGTATTGTATACTACGAATAGATAGTACGAACTGCACTTATTTTGAAATGGTTCCACAGCAAGTCAAATGAAACCACTCGATTGTTGGTTTTGCTCTCTATCGCATATTATCGCTTTTTTATGGGACATTCTGACGTTATTCCAATGACGTAGACGCCCACCAAATAACTGCAGCGTACTGTGTCCAAGTGGTTGTAGCTCAGATTTCATCTACAGCTGTTCGTTTTTAGGTTTTCGTTGGCAAGTGTTTGTTGTACGTGATGTTGTTTTGTTGTTTGAAAATAATATATTAAAATCGACCTCAAGCCGTGCTCATGTGACGTAGTTGTTGGCTTCTGTTACTTTGTTTCCCGTTCAATAGGTTTTACCTTTATGGCCAATGACTCAATCATTGTCTCCGAGATTGTGTAATAAATGCTAATAATGTTAACTTCATTTCTTAGTCGCTTGTCTGTATGCTGCTACAAACTATTAGCGTTGCTATTACCGGATGTATTCAGACATATTCGTTTACATATATTTATAAAATGCTCGTACGCAATATAAATCCCAAGCTAAATAATATTAACAACCAGACAGACAACGCGCTACATTGTTTCTCGCTTCAGTTACACGTTGCAAGTTTCGTTTTTTTTTTTACCCAGGGATGGAGAGCAATATGTTATGCTTCTTATAAAATACAAATTTGTTCAGTAAAAGAAAAAAACTACATATAATAGGGCTTATCTTAATTGAATTTCGTGCCATGATTTTCCTTTCAAATACTTCGAAATTTACACGCTCTGAAGTAAATAAGGATCAGAACCGAATGACCAAAAGCATGATAAGCATATGTTGAATTTACAGTGTTGTATCAAGGTTGCCTTTTATAATGAAAAAACATAATTTTCTTTTAAAATGGCTTTGTTTTTCAAAAAAAATTCTCCATGAAGCATCTATACACTTTTGAACACATTTGAACCAATTTTCGACACACTTTGGTCAGATTTCGAAGTGGGTACTTCCAAAACGAGCTGTTTAAAATCTCAATAGCTTCTTCAGGTGTTGGAAAACGTTGACACTGCAATTTATTTTAGAAGTGTGGGAACAAAAGGAAATCATTGGGTGTCAAGAACAGGTCTGTAAGGCGAATGACCCATCAATTCTATGCTTTGAGTGCTCAAAAAAAGTCATGTGAGAACCGATGTGTATACAAGGCAACCCTCGTGTAACAATATTAAATCTAAAATTTGGGTCGTTGTAGCCTACAACATTTTAACAAATATGGTTCTGATAGGGGTCCTTGGTGGTTTTTATTTGAACACGGAATAAAATGTTTACCAGCATGTCAAATATTATAGCTTTGGTTCTACTAAATTAAATTAAAAATTGAAAATTAAAAAATCTCATCTTAATACTCATTATAAAAACTTACCATTGCATATATTTGCTTATATATCCATTAATTTGAAATATCAATTTTGTTGAGAATGAAAGAGACTACTCTTCTATTCATCCCTGAATTAGCTTTGTGGAAGTTGATACCCCACAAGCTTCAATGTTTTTCGCGATGTCATGTTTATTATGTTGTTGGTTTTGCAACTATGTCTGACAGCCAGAAAGACTGATCAAGAGAATTGAATACACACAAGCAAGTACAGCATGGTTCGAAAGTAACCACCCGATTGAAAGATGCTCTTATTTTTGTACATGGTGTCATCGGTAATTTGGTATTTGTAAAATACAGGGCAACAAGTATTATTCTCAAGATCGCGGGAAAATTGAGAAAAGTAATGGAGCATGATCTAAAACGCGCACAAATTTGCATCAACTCTGGCAATGGTCATTTTCCGATATTATTTTTTTGACTTAAAGGTCCGATTCAACACTATTCACAAATGGGCCATTTCACGATATGGGCTATTTCTTGCGAATATTACGAATATTGCCCTTGAATATTACTTCAAAACAAATTAAATTTCTTTTGAAATTAACAGCAAACTCAATGAAGTATAAAAAATCTGATTAGATCTTATGAAATCGTGTGATTACATTTACGTCACCCTGTATATACACTGTCGGTGATACAATAATATACTAACTGACAGCATCAGCAGCAAAAACTTCAGCTTTTTGACAGCAACAAAAGCATAACGTCCTTGAGCTAAACTCAAACCACAACCACGACTTCAATTGTGACGAGGCATAGTTTAATTATGGATTGTATCGTTCGACGTCCGAAAACGTATTAGAAATCAAATTCAATCTGGCAATCTGTAAATCTTATACCTATGTTGGTTGGACATTTACCCACCGGTGCGTAGGTGTTTGCTCATTAAAAATAGTTTTTTTTTCCTTTTGCAATAAAACTATTGATACGAGTACTGAACGCTCCCCTTTTCCACTTCGACTTTAATATTAAATTGGCCGCTTAAGGTTGGGTTATGCTATTTGAATAGATGCCATGCTGAGTCGGTCGAATATTATGATATTATAGACCCATATATTAAGCAATGACAGCTTATCGGAAATTAGAAATCTCGCAACGCGAATTGTTTAGCAAAATAATTTTATGTTGTTGACTAAAAGCACGCGAAATGATTCATAGGACTTCGCAGCGTAAGATATTCTAACTACAAACAGAAACATTTCCCCTTATTCATTCTTATCATTTGATTGCTATTAAAATTGGTTTATTTTTCTAATGCCACGAGCTGGCTTATCAGTCGATGTCATCAATTCAGTATTGCAGTATATAAATATTTACAAGTATTATCATCTTGTCTTGTGGAAAATGTTTAACCAGGTGTATATAATTTTTTTTTTATTTAAAATAAAATGTGAAAAACATCATACAAATAAAATATTCGAGTGAATACATTCATTATATTAGTGTTTATAACCGTAGAACCGACTTGTACCCCCTATATGTTTACACTCTTTACACAGAATGTGAATAATAATGAAATTTTGTCACAATTATTTCGTTTACAGGTAGTGTTTTTCATGAAAACATTTCACGATAGGTCAAAAAAATGTGCTTATACACGCTTTTTCATTAAAAGCAGCATCAGAGAACCGCTTCTTTGAATCTTTGAAATATTGATTTAAAAGTTATGGCTTCTTTTTATGACCATAAGTTTCAAAATTACCGAGATGTACCCACTAGAAGGTATATATCGAACATGTTTCAAATAAAACACTTATTTTTTATTTACTCTATTCTGCCAACTGAAAAAAAAGGATCCGAAACAAACAAGAGAGCACCATGCCCCCTTTGTTTTGTTCATTTGCAAGTTTCTTGTATCGAACCACAAGTTACAAGTGGTACAAAAAATTCGTTTTTGTTTGCAATATGTTTTCAATACTAAATGAAAACAAGAATACATATGATTTGAGGCTTTTGCCAAACAACTCATATATTGCCTCATATACAATATTTTCGTTAATTTTATATAATTAATATTTGATGTAAGCAACTCGCTTATACACTGGCATAAATCCAATAAAGTAATACAAACAATTTAGACAATACGAGTAACTATCTTTTATGATTAAGGTGAAACAGGGTTGCAAAATTATACCCAAACTTTTTGTTTAAAATAGTTACAATCCATTATTCAAGCCGATGAAGGGTATAAGAAAGCACGCAAAACCAAATAGTTAAATTAAAAGACGACCTTCACCTTAAGTAAGCCAAATATTTCTGTTGCCGTTGATGGTGTTCGTGTTGTTGCTGCTGTCTCAGCATTATGTGAGAAAATTACAGATTATGATTATTATTGTTATTTACAATATAAAACTCATCAACCAAAAGAAAAATATGAAAAACCGCGGCAAATTCCATAAATGGTTTGTTATTGTACATTCCCTTGCTCCCGAGTATATGCTAATACAGGGTGTTTTGTATATATATATATATATATTTTTTTTTTTAAGAATTTGAATAAAAATCAATAGTTTTTGATGATTCATTCATTTTATGCGAATTTAAAATTTTGCAATTTTGAAAAAAATATCTGGTAAATGGACGATTCTTACAGCCATATATAAATTGGCGAATTTCATCAATTTTTAAAGAGTATATGTTAGAACTCCTACGTTTTCTATGTTTGACTAAATTTGTGCGAGAGAATCAGGATTGTTGCTATAACAGTACACTTCAAATGTTTTCTCAAAGAAAGTCAGGCGGATTCAAATCTGGTGAACCAGTCGAAATCAACACTCTTGGAAATCAATTGAATACTAAATCAGATTTTGAAAATAAAATTTTACGATTTCAGTTCTTTTTAATAGCGTGCAATGCTCTATGGTACAAATTATATTGCTTTGAAACGCATATTGTCATATGACAATGTGTCAGCTGATTGTTATTTTGTTAAAAAATATATTAAAAAACACCCGTTATTTGTCTAAATGTATATAAATATGTACTCGATGTATGTATGAACGCAACTACAGAAAGGTTGTTTCATGCCTCATGTAAACAAATGTCTAGTGTATAGTACTTTGTTGACTCAATTTGTGTTGGTCTTGTCAGACTTCTTCATAACCAAGTACGACTGTATATTTTTATATAATATTATTTATGCCTGACGCGATGACCAATTTATTGATTTGAATATGTTCATTGCATTCGGGTTTGCACTTTTACTCGCCTCCTTGCTTATTGTTGCTAACAACTCCCTTTGTTTTAAATAAAAGTAGGCCAACAATTAAATAGTGTTTAAAATGTGGTATTTTAAGCTTAGTGTTCATTTCTGAATTTTTATTTAGAGCCCGAGTTTCAATTAAAATAGATTCTAATATACCCAATTGAAGAAGTGCCGCTATTTGACGCATTGAAGGTTGAAGATGGTATAAAATATGTATTCTTAATCAACTTAAAATTTATAGTTTTTTATAAAAGCAAGGAAAATCAATTAAAAGTACTATATTAAAAGTTATATTGAACCCAATAAAAATCTTTTGTGGAAAGAAGCGGCGATCGAAATTAAGCACCATCGTATTATGTGTATCAGACTTTTACCCAAATTTGGACGCAATTGACCATGCACCCATACAAACACATAGCCCACTTTTCGATTTTTGTATGAAAAACCTTTTCATTACATTAAAATTCGGTATGGCTTCTTATGGACGGGTGCTCCACATATATGTATATACAAATGAGCGTATGAAAAATATTTTTCTACAGTCAATATCAACTTGAAATTCGATATGGTGGCTTTCATTAGACTCTTGTAAGCTTGACATATCTATTAATAGGAGTGTCCGCCCACTTTTAGAGGTAGACCTTTTTTATTAGTTAATATGAACATAAAATCGTGAAGTTACCAGATTTTATTTTCTAGTTTCGATTGATCGATCATTTGAAGTCAAAATGGAAGAGAAATAGAGATAAGAGAAAAAGCAAATTCGTTAAATAGCAGCAACTATTTGGCCGATCGTTATGAGACTTTTTCAGTGAGTTACTATCGATAAGAATAATTTTATCGGCTACAGTTATCCAAATGATATATAGCCCATGTAAAAATTTTTCTTTTCCGTACCACCTTACTCCGGGTACCCGCTAGGATGCATATATACAAGGTGGGGCAGAAGAAGTCACCCTACTGGAAAATGCTATAAGTTTTACAAATGGCGCAAAATGTCAATTCGGTGTTGACATTTGTGAAGTAAACACGCAGAATACAAATCGACAAGCCATGAATCGGTTTACTCCGCAAGAACGCGGAATAATTGTTTCCATTTATTTTGTGCAACAATTCGTCGGTTGTGTTGGCGCAACGTGAATTTCGTCGCAGATTTCCAGGCCGTCCGACACCAACTGGACAAACACTGCGGCGTTTGGCCACTCGCCTTAAAGAGACTGGGAAAACACGAGATGTTCCCACGGCTGACCGGCTCCGGAGCAGCCGTTCTGCTGAGAATATCGCTGATGTTACCCAAGATTTCGAAGATGAGCCCGGAACATCGACCAGACGATGTACCACGCAATTGGGCATTAGCCGGCGGTCCCTATGCAGAATTTTGGTGAAAGATTTGAAAATGTTCCCTTACAAAGTGCAGACAGTGCATCAGTCTAACCTACGCTCAAGCCATCCTGAATCTCAACGAAGAAGAGGACGATTTTTCATCGAAAATTATCATGAGCGATGAGGCTCATTTCCATCTTAGCGTTTAAGGAGAATGTCGCCCGAAGTTCTGGCAAGAGTTATGGGAAATGCCATAAAACGGGCCCGTATGGCCATCGACTTTGGCCACTTGGTCGATAACATTTTCTCAACTTGATGGAATAAATTTTAATGGATCAAATAAACAAATTTCACAAGCAGAACCAAAGTTTTTCATTATAAAATTACAGCAAAAGAACATCGGGTGATTACTTTTGTTGTTGTATGTAACATTCATTATTTAAAATGCTTTGTATATATTTTGTTACAAATTGTTACGAATAAATTATTTTTAATATATATATATGTAATTGTTTTGAAGTTGGTCTACATACAAAACGTGAATCCAATTTGTACAAATTAGACACTTGTATCAATAAATATTGAGAGCTCGATAGATCAACCGTACAGAGCTGCCTTACATGCCATCGCCCGCTCGTTCCAAATTTTTTATAAATTTTAATTTAATTCTTTCTAACACTTTCTAATCATTTCATACGCAACAACATTTTCCACGACTCTATCCCATCCAGAACCGGCAAAAAGCGAAACTCATACCAAATATATATATGAATTAATATTATATTAAAAATTATTAAATATAAGCATCCATTCAAAAAATTAAGTAAACTCCAGCGCTGCCGAGCGAAATAAGCAAGTGTGAAGAGTATTAAAGCTTCGGTTCCACCGAAGTTAACGTTTTTTCTTGTTTTTAAAAACATATATATATGTATATATATACATATGTATATATATATATATATATATATATATATATATATATATATATATATATATATATATATATATATATATATATATATATATATATATATATATATATATATATATATATATATATATATATATATATATATATATATATATATATATATAGAGAGAGAGAGAGAGAGAGAGAGAGAGAGAGAGAGAGAGAGAGAGAGAGAGAGAGAGAGAGAGAGAGAGAGAGAGAGAGAGAGAGAGAGAGAGAGAGAGAGAGAGAGAGAGAGATATATATATATATATATATATATATATATATATATATATATATATATATATATATATATATATATATATATATATATATATATATATATATATATATATATATATATATATATATATATATATATATATATATATATATATATATATATATATATATATATATATATATATATATATATATATATATATATATATATATATATATATATATATATATATATATATATATATATATATATATATATATATATATATATATATATATATATATATATATATATATATATATATATATATATATATATATATATATATATATATATATATATATATATATAAATACATTATGTACAAGACGTACTTATCGTATTTATATTTTTTAACGTTACGTTCCATTGAACAGACACAGAAAACGTCATCATCGTTGTTTCTGTCTTAATCAAACTCGCTTGCGTCTCCGATTTCTCCGGGTCACTCGTTCTGTTGCTTTCGAATACACACGATCGCCTACTGACTTGTTTCTTTTACAATTTAAATTTAGTTTATAAAACTTTAGTTTTATTTGGTTGTGATTAATCTGCGATTCCTGTTCGTGACTCATACCATTTAACTATGTAGCTGCTTGGCTCGTGCTTCTGACTAATACTCGTACGTACATATTTATGTACGAGTATAAAAGTTATTGGTGGTAAAATTTAAATATATTCGGTGTATATTTGTTGTTATACCCTTCACTCATATATGAAGTTGTACTACTTTGTGTTTAGTCTCTAGTCTAGTCTCTTAACTTTTAATATAGATTCTCAATTCCTAAGTCTGATGTCTCCACAATAAAAATGGGCCATAAAATTTCAATTTTTTTTTTAACATCTTATAAAGACAACTCTTTTGGGTTCTTTGGTTTCAGAAGTATATCATCTCAAAGTTGAATAGCGTGTAATTTGTTATTTGTTTTAAATATGGTTGTGTTGCAGGTTGAAGGTCCATTATTTGTTTCTGTTCCACACATAAATGAAATGTTTCAAATATTCGAACACCGCAACTATAGCTCTCGTGTTTGGCAAGGACTGTAGAATTTCACATCGTTTGTTTATGAGATTTGTTTAAATCACAAAAGTACATACAGACAGATATGCATTCATTTATTTGAAAGTCGAAAAATTCAACTTACACAGTCACAATCAGACACATGATGGTGAAAGACTATATTTGTTAGGCATTAGATATGAGTACAACTCTCAACTCATTTATTTTAAAGTGAAGTGAAATATTTATGCAGAAGTAAAAAAATACTGATTCGTCGACTTCAATTGACTATGACAACTGCAACCCCGACGAATGACTGCTTATTATTTGATATTCGCCTTGCCCGGCCGCCTGGCTGCTTAACCCTAACATTCCCCCGAGGCACTTCTACTCGTGGTTACGACTCCCGTTGTGTATGTTCAGCCCAGGAACCGAGAGAAAGAAATCTTAGAAAATTGATTTTCCGGTACGAACTGAAGCAACCCGCACGGCGTGTGCAGTTGAGTACTTATAGAACTTGCTGAAAGTTGCACGAGGCAGCAGAAACGTTCTTTGCCCATTCCAAATTTCTTTCCGAATATTTTGCGGCTTCTATTCACCTTCAGGTAACGTTGCATATGAAGACGCAGTCTCTTGATTTGTTGTTGGGGCAACTAGCACTTCTGCTACTTGCATACGAAAAATTTCATGGTAGATAACTTAGCGCCGCAAGCACATAATGTGAATATTAAAATTTTGTTTGAAAGTCTGTAATACATTAAGGAATGAAAGTTTTTGATCGTCGATCTGAAAAAAAGTATCAACTAAAACTAGGTTTTTATTCTTGTTTTATGTAAATAAAGTATTCGAATTTGTATTTAAAATATATTTATTTCTAAAAGCAGGCAGATGTTTCTTACTCAAGTCCGAGTAAAATATCCAAATACAAACATTTGTTACAGATGGAAATCCTGGTATAATCTTCTGATCTGATCTATTCTTTAACCTAGATATTTCCATTTATATGTGTGTTATTAGTATAATGCCCCATAAAATATTCAATATTGCTTTATTTCGGGCATAAAGATAAGCCGCTACACAGACAATTTTTTTTAGCAAACTCCATGTTTCCAATTATATTATTGTACATTCTGGAGATATTGCAGATGTCTTTAGTGTATAATCCTTTTTTTTTCTTTGGTTTAAATATGTACGAGGTGTGTTCAAAAAAAGGTAACTTTATTTGTCTTGAAAATATTTATTTATTCATCAATATCTATTTGGCCTCTTCAAAGTAATCTCCTCAGATTAATACAGGATTTTTCCAATCCTCGAAGCACTTCTGATGTGTGCTTTTTGGAATTGAGCTCTTTCAGAGATGCGGTCTTATTCTGCTCAATCGCAAAACACCGTCCTTTCATGTGTCTTACCACTTTTAGAACTGAAAATAGTCGAAGGGGTCCAAGTTTGGTGTTGATTACGGTGTTGTTTATTCCAAAAATTCACAATGTCAAAATTTTGCAATTTCGGAACAACTTCACAACCTCACGTTTAACGCATAAAACATCTGAAAAAATTGCATGGCATGAGCCAACCGATATCCCGACGTCCTTAGAAACTTCTTTAATAGGAATTCGACGATTCTCCATAATAATTTTCTTCATTGCTTCAACGTTTTTATCGGTTGACGTGCCGGTTCGTCAAGGCGGGAATCGTCATTAATATCATATCGGCCTTCTGTTAAGATATTGAACCACTTAGAAAAGTAGACTCGCCAAATGCAACAGTAAACATATTAAGTGCGTTTGAAATTTTCTGTGAATAGTATTAAAACTTCGGTTCCACCAAAATAAGATTATTTCTTATAGGTTCAACCAACTTTGTTCATTCGTAACACACAAACAGCTTAATGCATACTTTTATTTGTTCCAATTGGCGTAAGGTTGGTGATGTTGACGTCTTCAACGAAGAAATTAACAAAAAGTCACAGATAGCCGTTCTAAGCATAAATAATGAATTTAAACTAATGTTCGGGAACTAAAAACGGGAAAAGAATGCTGCAAGTGTTTTAGATGTGCATAAATTAAAAATCTTATCCTTATAAACTCGTTGGCTGTTTGGCAATAGATTAACGTCAAACCAGCTCAATATAATATTCAATCAAATTCTCTGAAAGCAAAGTTTGAATTTAAATTATTAGTTAGTTATTAGCTCCCAGCTCCCTCTTCTCTAAATGATATGTATCCCCTTATATTTTTATTGATAGTATCACCAAACTGTCTTCCAATGATCGATGAATCGTTTACTTCAATGCTTCTTACCCAATATACAATTACTGTTACATTGGATAGTGCAATTCATATTAGAGGTACGAGTATAAGTGACATGCAATTTAACGAAAATTTATTGGTACCGGATGAAAATATTGTACAAGCAAATACGCCGTTAAGTACATTCAACATGTCCCGAATCAGTTTTGCTGTATGTGATGGTGGATTGTTTATAGCGATTGGTATTTAGCGTTTCACCAGGCATTAAGCTCATAATATACCACACACTTCTGGTTCCACAGACCAAAGAGCAGCGTCTTCCTGCCAAAGCTATTCGGTCTTTCAGTCAATGTGGATGGTGCGCCTGGTTCTACCCACGATCTTGTGTAGTTTGGATTCCAAAAAAAAATGCTACTTGTCATCACCAGTAAAAATACGATACAACAACGACTTTCTTTTGTAACGTTAATCAAAATTTCGAATTTCTTTTCCAAATCACTCGAAGGCGATTGGAAACAGCTTGCTGACTAGCGCTTAATTGGTCTTGTAGTTCTGTTTGTGTTTGTGCATCGTATTCGTCCAGCAATGCTTCAATTGTGCATCTTCGTAATTTTTTGGAGGTTTTCCATGTTCCTTGTCTGCAATATCGAAATCAACACTTTTGAAGATATACAAGTACGTACTTTATGGCGTCTGTGATGCTCAATTCGATATGTTACATACATTATGACAGTTCAACAAGGCCAATATTAACAGAAGGGTATATATTAAATATATTTTGTACAGGGTATACAAGAAAGTAATTGATTTGGCCGCGTCGTTGGGTTTTACATATCAATATGAAAATTGGACGACCAAACGACGTTTCTTTTTACTTTTTGTTTAGTTCCACAAAGGACCAGAATTGGCATTACTTCTGTAAGCGCGTAATCATGCAACTGTCCGAAAGATTTGCAAAATCACAAAAAAAAAAAACTTTTCACAAAACCCAAAATGATAATAGGAAAATTATTTGACTTTTATTTGTTGGCATGTACCATCAAAAGTTTATTTTTGTATTTGTGTCTCTATACCTTAATGAACATTTACATACTATTGGGAACGAGTGTTCTTTAATTAGCATCGTTCTACTTCGTATTTTAATTAGACTAATTAATATTGACAGACTAACTTTCTGCTGAACGGATTATTTGTTTATTTACTCAGTTGCCCTGTAAACATTTTGCCAAAGAAAAAGAGTTTTTCAATGAACTAAACTGAATAAAATTTAAGCTTTACAAGCAGCTACAATCAAAGTGAATGCCTTTCAAATTGGAGTATAGACAGAATTTCAAAAGGACCGAAATAGAAACCTTCTGCATACTCGCAAATTACATTTATTTAAAATGTTCTAAGCGAAGTTTTATTATATTTTTTAATACCCTCCACAAAAATATTTGGTATCTATTTACCTATATTGTTTTAAATGATTTATCAAAATGTATGTAACATAGCGAAAGAGTAAAGGGAAACCCCATGAACATATAAAACATATAAATATATTCGAAACCAAATGAAATGTTTTGACGTAAAAAATGAAGACATACTCATCGATGTGCAGTGTATATAGTACATAGTTGGACACATCACAGGTTTTATGAAAATAAGGGGTAAATAGAATTGACGAAATTATGTACTTTACACACGTAAAACGACCCCAAACAATTGAGTTTGTATATAATCGACTTAGTATTTTCTCTTAAATAGGCTTAAGTTGGGAAAAAGATTTAACGTCTAAAGACCGGTGCCACACGGCCAGACACACTTAAGAACAACCCAACAGCGACAACATCGGCTTTAGTGACAACGAATGCTGACAATGACAATGGGACGACATCAACTAGAGAACCAAGCGACGGATAGTTAACATTAGCTGCTTCAACCGCTCGTGTGCAATATGCAGTGCAATTTCCATGTTTTATTGTTAGAGTTCTTTGACAGAAAGACGTGGAGTGGATAAATACAAGACAAAATGAAAACACTCTTAAAGTATCTATAAAGATAATTCAGGGCTACCTATTTTTACACCATTCACACATAGTGTGAAATGGTATTATCAGTTTGTCAAAAAGTTTGTAACGTATTAAAGGAGACATCGTTGACCACATAGAGTATAATTATATTCTTGATCAGTTGGGCGAGTCGAGTCGATCTAGCCATGTCCGTCTGTCTATTAGTTGTAGCGCATTTTTTGGCCATCTGTTTTTAAGATAACTAGCTGAAAACTTGTATTTTTAAGCTTCTTTTGAGCCCAAGTTTATAGAGTATCCATATTGGTATGCCACGCCCAGTAGCCCCCTAACCGCCCAGTTATCTATTTTTGTACGAAAAACTTTTTTATTTAAGTCAATATTTAAGGCTATTTATTCCTGCGGTACCTATCAAACGGAAACTGAAAGAAACCTTTCTACGGCCTAACTAACATATGTTGAAAGTTTGGTGTTATTTGGTGCAGCGGTTTTGAGTTTTTGGATTTCTCACCCTGCACGAACGTGTTTGTATATAAAGACTATTTTTTGTTTGTTTGTTTAAAAAATTAAGTATTAAAGTGCAAAATGAAGCAAGGTATTTCCAAGTCATGAATTCATTACTGCCGCATTCTTTCTTGATTTGTTATGAGTAAGTCACAATATGTTTGACTCCCTATTGTGCTCAAAATTTAAATGGAATTTGTATTAATAACCACTTGTAGATTTTGATGTTACTTTGGTTCAACTATCTGTAATTAGACCTTGTCGTTTACTGAACTATACTGCAATTAAAAAGCAAATAAGACAAATTGTGAATGACAACAACAATAACATCAACGGTAACGAAAACATAAATTTAAGTGAAAGTCTGCGAAGAGAAATGCAAAAACAAGTCAGATTGGTTTAATTAAAGTGCCGTTATTTGTCATTCATGGTGAAGATCGTTGTGTAGGAATGGGGTTGGGAGATTGTGTCTTCAATGAGAATATCATAAATATATTCTGTAAGCCGATAACCTCAGAATGCTAACGAGTTCTTAGACTCTGGAAACCTCATTGTGGAAGTTTTAGGATATTTTTTTAGACATGATGAAAATGAAATATATTATACTGTGTACAGTGAAAGCTATCATAATGGAGAGAGTACAGTGTTTCTAAAACCATGTGGTGTGAAAATAATTTTGAGGGTAATTTTTATAGTATGTACAGATGGTGTGAAATGGTATTATCAGTTTGTCACAAAGATTGTTACGTATTAAAGGAGACTCCATAAAGTATATATATTTTTGATAAGCCCGATGAGACTATTTAGTCTGGTAGTTATTGCTCATTTTTGGTGATCAATTTTTATTATATCCAGCTGAAAAATGGCAGCTGTATTTTGTTACAGGCAAAATAAAATTGAAATTTGACATTGTGGCTTTTATGGGTACCCTATAAATACACACTACCCACTTTTTACTAATTTTTTAGATATCTGTGTGATAGCCGGCTTTTTTTAGTTCCAAGTTCATAGAGTATCCATATTGATATATAAAGCCTACTTTTTGGGGTAGCCTCGTACAAACCCACCACCCACTTTTGTGTTTTTGTAAGAAAAGCTTCTTTATTTAAGTCAATATTAACTTAAAATTCGATATGATTGGTTCTTATGGACAGCCACCCCCTTTAAATATACTAATGAATATGTCCTGCTCACTTTTTTGTGAAACAAAACCATCGCCCACATTTGTGCTTTTGTAAGAAAAACTTCTTTAAGATATGATGGTTTCATATGGATGGTCGAGGTAACCCCTATACATACTCACCACCCACGTTTATATTTTACAATTCAATTTGAAATTTCGTGAGAATTGTATTAGAGCTTCGATTCAACCGAAGTTAAAATTTTTTCTTGTCTTTTTATTCAATCTTTTTTTAACTCGTTTTGTATATGAAAAATTTGAAATTAGACTCAGGATTAAAACTGTTATATCGTGTATACGTGAATTAACCAGGATAAATAATTTGCTCAGAAACTCTGTAATTTTTCCAGTAGCATTTATCGTTACGTAACAAATTACTTATGTACTGCCAAACGCCTGCCTCCCACTTAATAATCTTTACTAAAATATTTACATAATGGATATAAAGACTTGCACTGTTTTATCCGCAGCAAACTGAAACTAAATTAAAAACATTTGAACGAAATAGAACTCGCGCTCAGCGCTCACGGGCAATCGTTACTGTCCTACTCTAGAAAGTTTATTTGCATAAATGTTTGCCTGTTCAACTAGGCCACGCAGAGCAGTGGCAAGTGTAAGTATGTAGGTTCAGCGCTGGTGGAGTCATTCAAGTGGCAACCACTTAGCTACACTAAGAGCACCACTGACGAATTAAGTGGGTGGTTATTGTAGTTGGCCGTTTGCTTCGGCCGTCGTGACAACGGCAGTGAGTTTGTCGCGTGTTAGAAATGCACTGTGATTCCGCTAGCACCAATGCCGCGCCACCAGTAAAACAGTAAATTGAACTTCAGCACTAGAAAGTAGTGAAACTATTGCCAATGGATGTACCGTGTAACCTCACTGCGCATACGTTCCGCTTGTCTACTCCGATTGTTGTATGTACTGCCATGGTTTCTAGTTTTAATTCAATGCATAGGGTTTCCATAGAGTCGTCGTCGTTGGTTGGAAATTAGTTGAAGCGCTGTGTTTTTGCTCGTTATTGCTGTCGTTGGTATCTACGAAGGAAGCAATTAATAGTTAGTCCTTTGAAAGTATACGGGTATATGTAACTATAGCATAGCAAATGGAGTAGAGTGCTGTTTGGGCGCGATATTGAAATGGAATAATAATTAGTGCTACAAAGCTTCATATACGATATATATGTACATATTTTAACAATCATCAACACAATCATTATTATTATTATCTCATCATAAATATTTTTCTATTTGTTTAAACTTTTTTTATTTTGCCAGAATTGCAATTGTTTTAGAACAGAAATGCTTCTTTAATAAAATCGTCTTTATATTTATATTTATTTTTATTTTTTTATTTTTAATTTATTATTTATATATTTATTTTGCTGCTTGTTTTTTCTTTTCATGCAAACGCTTTGATTCTTCAATTGCCGACTTGTTTTGTGGGCGTGACTATAACAATAGCAATGTTTTTAAGTCATTGGCATCAAGATCATCAACAGCAGAAACTTCATCACTTTACACCAGCATGCAAGAAACAATTACAAAATTACTGAGCAACTTTAAAACTGTTGTTGTCCTTAATACCACCATCAATATATGTGTCCAGACTAAAACGCAAAAGTGAACCAACAAGACAAGACTTCAACGCAACTCATCATCGCCGTACTGCTCTTGAACAAACCGGGAGCGGTACACTGGAATGTTGGAATATCCACAAAGGTTTACGCGTAATATCCCCGATTCCTCACAACAACAACAACAACAACATCAGCAGCAGTTAAAACAACAGCAACAGTATCATCACCAAGCGGTGCCGCCCCATTATCAGCAACAGCAAACCTCGTTTCCAATTGCACCAGGTTCACCGGCGCGTCACCAACGTCATCAGGTACAGACGCAGCAGCAACAGCTGCATCATCATCGAAACCTGTCGACCGCATCCAGTTGCAGTGCGCAGCACAAAAGTGTGACCTTTAGCCAGGCGAACGGCGGCGGCTGCAGCGGCGATTATAGCAACGGCAGCAGCAGCGGTAACTCCAGTTGCGGCGGCGGTGGCTACAACGTCGGTGCGAACGGACAACAATCAATGGCGGGTAACATGAAGCACGGTGCGTACATCAATAATAACGTAACACGTATCTCAGCAAAAAAAAAAAAAACTTCAATATTTCTTCTGTTTTAAACAGGAAAATCACAAGAAGACGTATGCTACGTCGTAGCCAAATACGATTATGCCGCACAGGGCGCACAGGAGCTTGATCTGCGGAAGAATGAACGCTATCTACTGCTTGATGACTCCAAGCATTGGTGGCGCGTACAGAACAGTCGCAACCAATCGGGCTATGTGCCGAGCAATTATGTGAAAAAGGAAAAACCATCGCTGTTTGACAGGTGAGTGAATAAAAAAGCTAGATATACATACTCGTATAACACCTTAACTAAAATAAACTTCCTAAATTAAATTAAGCATTCTTGTCTTTTTTCAGACTGAGATTTAAACAGAACAAAACAATTTTTGCCCTATTTTAGTTTGCTTTATGGTACTTTTTTTTTGTATTTTGTCAAAATTTGTCTCCTAATTTGATGTATTTTTTGAGCTTTATCTTATCTTTGTTGTATGACGCTTGTATTTATTTTAATATTGTTGTATAATTTGACTTTAATATTATTTAATAATACAAAAACACCTATTCCCAACTCCACGAGTGATGATTATATATCCTTGTGCTTTTTGGAGCGCATGCAATTTTTGGCTGCACTCTTCCAGTATGATTTTCATCCGAACATAAAATTAATTCTAATGGTTTAGGCGGGCTGGAAGCAGCATAGTTTCTTATACAACTCACTTAGACCCCAATTAAGCTAGCTAGCTTATTATTTTCTAACTAATCACTTCGTCGAATGTTTTCTTATATTTTTTTCAGCATAAAGAAAAAAGTGAAAAAAGGCTCCGGCTCAAAAACGTTACCCAACTGCTCACCGTCGCGTCAGATTGAAAGCCCGACAATGTCACGACGTTTGCCGCCCGATCCGACCGAGGCCATTGGCTCAGCGATTGTTAAATACAATTATCAGGCGCAACAACCCGACGAGCTGTCACTTACAAAGGGCACGCGCATCTTAATACTCGAAAAATCTAACGATGGCTGGTGGCGTGGACAGAGTGGCAATTCGGTTGGTTGGTTCCCTAGCAATTACACGACCGAAGATTGTGATAACGACGGTGAGATACATACGTATGCTATGGCGGAGAATGTTCTAGACATAGTGGTGAATATACTGATACACATTATAATATTGTCACACATTAGCTAAACTAAACTAAATACTTGTCTTTCTATAGGTGGCACTTTACAGTTTCACGTCGAACAATGATCAGGAGCTGTCTTTTGAAAAGGGTGATCGGCTCGAAATTGTCGATCGTCCTGCGTCCGATCCAGATTGGTACAAGGCACGCAACAACCAGGGGCAAGTCGGTTTAGTTCCACGCAATTATCTACAAGAGTTAAATGATTACTTGGCCACACCGTATCGCAATAACAGTAGCAGTGGTGGTGGCGGGGGCGGCGGTGTTAGCACTGGTAATGGCAACAGTGGCAGCAATGGTGATTCAATTGAACGCCGACCGGATGGCCTGCCAGCGCAGCCAACGCAACCAATAGAGCGTCCGAATCTAGCAGGCAAATCGTGGTACTATGGCGCCATTACACGCAGTCAGTGTGACACCGTGCTCAATCAGCACGGACATGATGGAGATTTTCTCATACGTGATAGTGAGACTAATGTTAGTAGTAGCGCACACATGCCACATATCTTATTAATTTGATTTAAATTATCTGCTTACCTTTATAGATGGGCGATTATTCGGTTTCTCTAAAGGCACCCGGTCGCAATAAACACTTCCGAGTTCACGTCGAACAAGGTATGTACTGCATTGGGCAACGCAAATTTCACACGCTGGATCAGCTAGTGGATCACTACCAAAGAGCGCCTATCTACACTAATAAGCAGGGCGAGAAACTATATCTTGTGCGATCGCTGCCAAAGGCAAATGGCACGTAAACTCGACGTCAAATATTTAGAGAGGCCATGCTTCACACATAGATTATATTCTATTCAGCTATTAGCATATTCCACACATTCACTCACTCACTCATTCATTCAATCACTCAATGATGCATTAAACCATATACTACAATACATAAAACGAGACACTGAACTACATTGATGTAATGTGGCGTTAACAAAATAAAAAAGATAACAAACCATTTTGTCAAATTATACAAAAATTTAGCTCGAAATGAACAAAGCCCACTTTTAAACCGGATAATGAAATTGATTAAAAAAAAAAAAAAAAACAAGAATATTTGGAACACGAACGAACACTAAACAGAAAGAATAAATGTCTCTAAATGAATGTTGAAATGCATTATAAAATAATATTTATAATGCAATATTAATTATAATATATATATATATATATATATATATATATATATATATATATATATATATATATATATATATATATATATATATATATATATATATATATATATATATATAAATATATACATACGATCTAAATACATAAACACATATTCATATTTACATATATGCATATATATATATATATATATATATATATATATATATATATATATATATATATATATATATATATATATATATATATATATATATATCACATATATATACACATAAATATATATATACACTATATATATATATATATATATATATTTATATATATATATATATATATATATATATATATATATATATATATATATATATATATATATATATATATATATATATATATATATATATATATATATATATATATATATGTATACAAAACATACGAATCTAAAGTCTCTTTACGCAATAAGTTTCCTTTTTTTCTCATTTAGGCTCAACCAAAACGTATCGCTTAAAGTACTCATTTAATGATCGATAAATTTTATTGAGATAAATGAAAAAAAAAACGTGTTGCTAATTAATAAGTTTAAATTTAAAACTATAGCTAAATACCAGAGCTGTAAAATAATGATTCATTTTTAATTCTTTATTCAGAATCGAGTCAAATTGAATTGAAATTAGAATCATTCAAAATAAGTTGTACATTTTGAATCATTATTATTGACATTTTGAAAAAAAAATAAAATAATAATAATTAAATTGAATGGAAATTATTCTTTTTTGTTAAAACAAGTTCTGTTTTGGCAAGAATTACAATGAATGAATATTCATTCAATTAATTTTTCTTTTTTATATGTTTTCAAAAAGTTTGATTCTAAAATGTGCAATTCATTTTGAATAATTTAAATATAAAATCATTTAATTTTTTTTTTTTTTCATAATGATTTATTCAAAAATGTTTATTTCATTTCTTGAATAATTCACAGATTCATTCAAATTTGAATCATTCCTTTATAACTCTGCTAAATACATAGTAAAACAGTTGCTACAATGAGAAAAAAATTAAGTGCGAGCATTGTGAAAAATGTAAAAAGTTAAATTATTATTATTTTTTGCTTGGCAATAAAAAAATAATTTTTGCCAGTTTTGAAACAATTGTTTTCGTTACACGTAGCTGATGTATAATGATGATAATTTTTTTTTTATTAAATATTATTTATGCTATGATAAGCATTTTGTACTTTTATAGATCAAACACAAGATTGTAGCAGCTTTTAATGCAAATCGAATAATTTCTGTTTTTGAGACGAATAAATGTTCTAGCTTAACAATTTCAAATCATTTTTTTCGTTAATTAAATAATGAATAAATAAATATCGATTTTTTGTAAACTACCTAATTATTTCACAATATCAAAAAAAAAAAAAATTCTAAATGTGGTCTACTAATTGTAGATACTCTTTATATAAATATATACAAAATACGCATAAATATTGTAGCAAAATATAAAATGAAATAAAATACTAAAAAAAAAAAAAAAATATCTAAAGAATGGCTTTTAAAATTTGAAACGAATTACTACCTAAAGCATAAAAAGCGTTAAATGTTTATAAGAAGAAAGGCTTACATTTAGTGAATGCAAATATAAACGTATGTGTATTAAAATATATTTATACTGCAGGCCACTTAATACGTATACTCGTATATACATACATATATTCACACAAAAAAAAAAAAACAAAGAAAATGGACAACACTTTTAAATACATACTTACATAAATTACGATATTGAAAAAAAAAATCTAAATTCAATCAGATACATGCAGTGTGATTACAATTGTACGCCTTGTGCATATATATACGATTTGATAACACTAGTTTACCAATTTCATTTTTAAAATGATAGAAACTTTCTCTTATACTTTTTTAGATTAAGTTGGGTGCGCTGAACACGAAAAACATACTTTTTTCATTTGGTCCATTCACCTACATAACGGTACATTTGTGTTTTTTAATGTATGATTTTATGACCAGAGTGAATGGCAAACCCATAAAGAGCTGATGAAAATTCAAAGTTCATGCAATTTTAAATAAATGTTATGCATTTTTCTCATTTGAGTATCTTTTTGAACAACAAATAATTCCAATATTCCAAGTTTTGCATTGTTAATCGATAGCTTAATCTATTACAAAAATTTCAATCCAATCAGATCAAGATCGTTCTATCACAACATTTTCATTTTTCATCGATTAAAAACGAAACATTAGATATTAGAGTTATTTGTTTTTAAAAAACGGTGCTCAAATTAGACAAAATGTATGATAATCGTTAGAAATTTCACAGAACTTTCTGCAGCTTTAAATCAGTAACGGTAGCGTTAAACGGGTAATTTAAAAACCTTTCTAACGATCTCATTTGGGTCGTGATTGCCGGTCATGTTGGTCACAAATATACCGTTATCAATGTGAATAGCCTAAATGAAAAATGTACATGATTCTTCGTGTTTAGCTCATCTAAATTATTCTAAATATGAGTGAGACAAAGTTCCAATTTTTATTTTTTTTTTGCTGTAAACTAGTATTTATCTAAACACGAGAGAACTCGTATGGAATATAATAATGTATCTAAAGATAAATTTAAATGTGTATGTGTTTTGTGCAAGTATATTTGCAAAAGAGTTCTGTGACAGAGCATACAAAAGGATTCAAATATTCTCTATTCCAAAGCAACAACAAAGCCACCAACAATTTTAACTAAACAAAATCCAAGAACAAAAATATAAATATTATTATAATGCTGGTTTCTAATAACATTATCTCTGAATAAAAGTAAAATTGAATTAATCTTTTTTTTTTTTTACCAAAACATACTATCTATGCGTACATACATATATAAATTTACTTGTTTACGTAAGAAGTTTCGAAATTATCACTAGTACATATATAACCAATAACATCAACAAGCGAAGAAGCAAACTTTCATATTTTTTACTGTGTTCACAATCACGTCTCGTACATAGTCATTATTGTTAAAAAAATCAGTTAAATTAAGAAATTATACCAACTACGAAATGAATATATAATTATCGATAGCATATAGATACACATATAAATATAAACATGAAAAGCAAAATAAGCAAGTGACGCGTAAATTAATTAATTTCCGTAATATTTAATGACTACATTTGTACAGTTTGTGGATAAATGAATAATTTAGTTTTAATTCGAGCTTATTTTGAACTCAATTATTTTAATTTTGTTTTCTGTTTTTTACGAAATATTTCTAATTTTTGAACTGTTTTTAAGATTTTTGTTTACCAAAAGAATAAATAATATTGTATGAAATTTAATTTAAGATAATGATTTAATAAAAATAGAAATTTAGCAGGAAGCGTAGGTATAAACCAGGATGAAGAAGCGTAGTTCATGCGTAGTCTAAACATTTTTCTATTTATTTCATATGCGAATTTTTAAAATAAAATAAAAAATTCGAAAATAAAAATTATATATTAAATATAAATGAAGAGAATTGCTAAAACTAGTAATAAAATCTATGAGAAGAGAAAAAAATGAACAAACTAGAAATTATACCGGAACGGAAATAAATAAAAATTAATAAAATATGTACTTTGTTCATTTCCATTTAAACATTTAAAACTTAATTTGATTATCCCGTACAGAAAGAAATGTTTGTTGCTATTTAATTTGCTCAAGGAGGAACATTTTTAAACATAACAGCATCATTATATTGTCCGACAAGAAGACCTGGACGTCGGGAAAACTCATATGTACGAAATCCACATACCATCAAGTTAAACGGATGGATCTTTGATGGCAGATGGAATTGATGTGATGCTATGTTAAACCACTCGTAGTTCCATTGCTGCTTTACTAGCATATTTAAAACAGAACTGTGCGATGTAATTAGATGTCCACAGCTTAAAATAGATAGAGGCTTTTGCAACTAGAATATTCCCATTCTATGTCAGGGGGCGTTGAAAACACTAAGCTCAAATTCCGTCAGTACACTACTAGTTCTATTAGAGGAACTCGGCAGTGCCTCACTTTTCGTTCTTAAAATCGGCATGGAGTCTCTGGTGCTGCCATTCGTTCAAGATCCCCAATTCAAAATGTTTCGCCCACTTTTAGGAATAGCTCCCATACAAAACTACCACCTATTTTAAGGTTTTTGTATGAAAACTGAAGAAAACAAAGATGGTATAAATCCACGGGACACCACGGACTCAACTCAGTGTGGCATTGAGTTTCAACCGCAATCCTTTCGGACACCAGGGAGTCGAGGGCAGTATGTGCTGGTGACGTCGATCAACACTGAAGAAATTTTTAACAAAATGTATTTCTCGTTTTGTGGTACAATACAAATAAAAAAAAATAAACCTTATTTAAACAAAAAATAAAAAGAATATTTTTTTGTGACTTCACGCTTTTAATGTACATTTAATTTAATTTATTTTAAATAATTGTTTTAGTTACAATGTATTAAATTCTAAATGAGCTACCTCCTAGATCACATAAGCGAGTGCGCCATGACACCCGGAAAAGAGGCGCAACAATATTTGAATTTTTAAAAACGACGACTTGGGCGTTCTTTGGAATAAGGAGCTTGGCGATCAGGCAAATGTTTGCGTCTGGTACCATGATTTGAGTGTTCACCGGTAGTGGTATGGCTATGGAGCTCGCTTGAACGGTCTTCTCGACGTTTGTTACCTAAAAACTCTCGATACGGTTTGCGGCTGTTGCTCGAGCTCGGTTGATTACTTTTGCCATCACTCGCCTTCTTTCCATTATAACTCTGAAAACCCTCCTCCCGCTTGATGCGCACATTTTCCGACGACATCTTTAATGCTTCTTCAGCTGTAAGAATCGGTGGCGGCGGCGTTATCGGTTTATCATTGTCGCTACAGCCTAAACGTTCGCGTTCCTTCTTGACGAACTCTTTTCGCTCAGAAGGAAAAAAGCCATCCGGCTGACGCACAATATTAGCTGTTGCAGCATACTGCTGTGGATTGTAGTCTTCAGTCTCTTCGTCGTCCCAATTATCATCGCACTCAATACGATCGTGTAACGTATCCGCATCATTAAGCGGCGCGGCCCCTTCATAGCAATATTGTGTTACAACTTTTCGGTCCGGACAGTAACGCGAATGAATCTAAAAACCAATAAAATCGATTAGTTTTATTCAAATTCCAACATTCGTTTGTTTTGCATACTTCGTACTCTGGCTCAGGCACCATGTGAGTATTGTTGAACGGACATTTGACCAGCTCTGCGTTCGGGTAGTTTAAACGACATTTAATCAAATGTTGCTGCAGACGTTTCCGTAACATGCGGTGTCCAATGTCGTACGGACAATTTACCATATCGTCCGACATAATTTTCGGTTGATTTTATTCCATTCAATGCGTTGATTTATGTTGCGATAGCAGTTCGATAAGCAAATTCAATTTCCTTACAGTTTATAGCTTGCAAAATTACGGTGCTTGAAATTTTATGCGACAAAAAAGAATCAGCTGTTCTGAGTAGAGTTGCCATGCTATTCCATTTGCTTAATGGCTTAAGCAAATTAGAGTGCGAGGAAATGATAGCTAAACAAATTTTGATTTGATACCATCAACCAGCTGTTGTCCAAAAAAACAAAAAACAAACAATTTCAGAGAAAAAAAATGAAACAAAAATGGAAAAGCTGCCATGGATCAAGTAGAGTTTTAAAATTTGGAATGTTAACGTGCATATTATATTCATGGATTGTCTCGTATTTTTCTACAGCGGCAACGCTCATTCTCATCCAATTTTTTTTTTCCTAATTTGTAGGTTCTAGGCGTTTACATTTGTGCAAATGAATGGACTGTCCACCTTTTCAGCATTTCAGCTGACCGATAAATAAGACTAAAATAATCGATTTCAGACGAAAATAATCGAATTTGTAAAATAACAGACAAAAAAGTGGCCGATTTTTGAACGATAACAATCGAAATATAGAAAATATAATCCAGGGCTACTCAAAATAGATTTATTACAATTGTGAAGTCGTGACATATACTACTTATTCCGCCAATAGCATATCTTGCCAATTCGGCTCTAAGAAACATTGCTCATAGAGCCATGCCCTTTTACTCTACTTCCAATTTACCTTCTTGTCTTCTCCTGTCCCTTCCACCCCTTCTCCAACCACCCTTACGCTGGCCCCATTCCCCAGCCCCCTTTCAACTACCACTCCTTACTTTACCACTTCTTTGCTCTGCCCCCTTCGATCCCAATAACATGTATACAACATTTCATCCCTATATGTTAAATGGTGCCATTCCCCCTGCCACACCTAACTTTACCCCTCCATTCCTATGATACCTTATCCTATGTCCCACTCCCTCCCCTGTTTACTCTAATTCCCCTGTCCATCTTACCCTTCTCCCATTTGTCTACCTCCCACCCTTTACCACGTCTTCTCAATGACCCCTTTCCCCTGTCTCCTAGAAAATTTTATCCCTCTATCTTAAAAGAAACGCGGCGCGTTGCGCCCCTTTCCCCTACCTCTCCATCCCATTCCCCTTTCCATACCACCTCTTTCCCTATCACCTCTTCCCCTACCACGTCTCATATCACTTCTTCCCCTGTCCATCTCCCTACCCCCTTTCATTTGACTCCAACTTCTCCCTGCCCCCTTTCCCATGCGGGATAAATCTAAGTTGTTTAAATATTTGAGATGATTTAATTAAAAAAATCAAAACCTCTGCAAACTATGAAATAGCAAACTCTGAATATTAATTTTACGAAATAAAATAAGAAAAATCAATTTGACAGAAAAATCATTTGACAGTTGTTGTTGGACGCTACACAATACTTTGTAGTATATGGATTATAAAAATAATTTATTAATTAATAAAAAATACGTGATAAAAACTAACCTATCTTAGACACGCCAGCAAAACACACATTAAAAAAAAAAAACGTAAAAATCGGTTACATAGTTTAGGAGTTCATCGTTCACGAGTATTTTATATAATAGATGTATAGATATATATATATATATATATATAATAGATGTATACACAAATAATTATATAAATGAAAGTATTGTGCAAAGTAATGCACGAGAAAGATAAACCGAAACGTAAAAGTCCAGGCACGAGCAACATAATTTAGGACAGATCGTACAATAGTTTGATAGATGATTGTCTCTTTGTCCTTACCCCAAGAAAACCGAGCAAGCGCCTTTAGTACTTTGTTTATTGACTTAAGTCGATTATCAAAAGTTGTGCTAAGTATCGTAGGGTACTGAACTGTCGGAATACTTAAGCCCCCAACAAAGACATATAGTTCTAAACCTAACATCCTTCTAGTTCCTAACCTCCTTAGTTCTTACTCCAGGAGTTGAAGATGGATGCCGACGACTTCTGTGTTGAGAGCTTGAGATTGCGAGCATTGAAAAAAATTTATAAAAATTCTCTAAATAGATATTAATTCTCTCACAAATTTCATCGACGTTCATCCGCATAGGTCTCCAATTTTATATAGGAAGGAGGTAGAGGCATATTTGCAAAATACAGGTTGAACAGGAGAGGGGAGAGAATTCCACCTTGCAGTACACCCATCTTTAGCTTTCGATACCCCGACCTCACCCCCCTGAACTTAACGTATGCCCTTCTACCATTAAGACAGTTTAATTGCGTTTTGTCAGGTTGTGAGGTAAAATCCCGGTCTTGAAACAAGAGTGCATGAGCAACTGTATCAAATCTCTTGTTCAAGTCTAAGGCCACTATCTCCGTATGTTTGCATGGCTTCGGCTTGTTAAGTCCAGCAGCGATAAAAGTGGTGATTTCGTTCAATGCTGAAGTCGGACCGTGACCTTTCCTCAAACCATGCTGGTGATCCGCTAGGAGGCAATGTTTTGACACCGATTGTATTAATAATGATTCCAAAACATTCGCAATAGGTAAAAGAAATTAAATGTTGGATTTAAATGAGGTACAATCCTTGCTACCTTCCGTACGTCTGGTACAATTAGTTGAGGAAATAGAGAAATTCAACACGTATGTAAGATATTCTGTTACTGCAGGTCTGAGGTGCTTTAGCATCAGCATTGAATTGCCGTCCGGTCCGAGTACCTTGGATGATTGCGCTTCCCCAATAGCGGCAGAAACCTCCGCACATGCAAAACCTTCTAAATACTCATGTCTTTTTTTGCTTCGAAAATGAAGTATGGATTTACGCTTTAACCTATTCTGCTTCAAAGGGTGTTATTCTATTCTGAGGAACACCAAATCCGCGAACCCGAGTCACAATTATCCAAGTGTTGTAGCCATTTTACCTTCTTTTCTCCGCAACGAGATTGTTCACATTGTGAGATAACAAGGCAATACGACTGTAACTTGGATCATTGGCACGAATTACATTACCCAGGGTTGCTAAGAGTACAGCTTTCGCTGGAAAGCCTGGCCTAATACTAGGAAACCTTTCAGCAGGAGTATGCCTCTTTGCAGCCTTGGTGATCGCATCTCTAAGAACACAATATTAATATGATCTGAACTTAACGCTATATCAATCGACCACTAAGTGTATGGCGAGTCACTGAAGACAGTTAAGTCAGGGGAGCTAGCGGTAGTTGTTCTTCCTTGTTGATCCATCGTTTATTGTTTAAAAAGGGAAGCCGTCTATTTGGTCAGTAACATTTATTCTCCTTGAATCATTACCTGACTCAGAGATCTACATCTCATGGTGTGCACTGAAATCACCAAGAATAACTCAACACGTGGCTCAATATCGAATGATACCCAGTGTAGCAGCTGTTGACAGGTGGCAGAAATAAGTTCACAAACTCAATCTTTACATCTCCGGTTTTCCCAGCCAGACATTATCTCTCCAAAAACAAATCCTGTCGACCGACTGAAGGCATTGAAAAGGGTCTGAAATTCACCGTACGATAAATGTCAGACTCACTGTTTTGCATGACTATATTGTAGTCAGGTAGAGATGTAAGACGATATGATCTTTCTCCCACAAACTGAGCAGAGCCAGAGACCAGGTCTCGGATTCTTATCAATGCCGGCGCGGCACAGGAGTATTTTCAACAGTTGCTCCAACAAAACTGCTGACCCATCTAAAAAACAACATTTTACTGCACAATACTCCTTACGCAGAACGGTCCGGGGCATAAACTCAGTCGTCAATGTTGTGTTTCTTTTTCCGTACAAATTTAAATTTATTTTTGTTTCAATTAATATGTTAATAAAGAAAAGTTAATAGGACTCGTACACATTTACAAAAATGTCTGATCAATTAAAAAAAGTCATCGAAATCTGTTTATATTTTTGGCCTTTAACGGGGTTAAATTTCAATGTTTTTAGATTAAATACAATGATATTAAGTTTATATATATAAACACCCAAAAGGAGGCGTAGCAGGCCCCATAAATTATATAAAAAACGGTGCAAACATTTAACGCTTATGGCAGTGGCATGTTGCCATTGCGTTTTCACAAATAATGCTTACAAATAAAAACTTAGCTACGACGCCCCAACTGGGAATCAAACCCGGATTCCTTATTATACAGTGCACGCACAAAAACTTAAATATGGGGGCTGGTTTGAATGGGGCTATCCCTTAAAGTGGTCCGATTTGTGCGTATATAGAATATTTTGTAAGGATTGACATAAGATACGACATATTTTGCATTTCTAGCTACACCTTACAATGGCCCAGACTTTGTCTTGAGGATGACGAAACTAGTTTACATTTGTTATGCGACTGCCCGGCCTTGGCCAGGCTCAGAATTGTACAGATGAACAAACCTTTTATTACATCTGATGAGAACAGAAACACCTAGTCTAAGGACATTTTCCGTTTCATTAAAGAGACGCAGAAGATCCTAGATAAATTAACTTAACCATATCTGGGCTAGGGTACAAAAGACAACACCTTATGTCGCAGTGCCCGTTTCCGTTAGGATGGCCCTCAAACGTTCTAAGTCTGACACTGAGTCTTAGGTAGCGTTACTGGCTGATTGAGCCTGCGGCTCCGGCCCAGACACTAGGTCCGGCCCAGACACTCACTGGTTATGGTTATGGTCAAAATGGCCCAATCAGGCAAACAATTTGAAATGTAGACCAGGTTTGTATGGGGGCTACCCCTTGGCATGTTCATTTAATACTAGTTATCTGAAGAGGAAAAAGGATGTTCAAATTCCCTATCTCTTATAGTCTCCGAGGTCTGTTCGCTCAAACACACATTCTTGATCAGCACGCTTTCTGCCTGTTACATACTTTTGGACAAATTTGATGTGAGAAACAATATTTTTTTAGATCCGAATCTAAAAGAATTTGAGTAATTTTAGCACGAATCCGAAAAAATATAATTCAATACACCAAATTATGCGTTATTTGCATTATGCTTAACTTCCTTCAAGTAGAAGGAGGCGTGGTATAGCCCATAAAGTTTATATATTATTGATCAGCATCGGAAGCTGAGACGATTTAGCTATGTTCGTCTCATACATCTAGACATAGCTAAATCAACCCAGTTTCAATAATATAAACTTTATAGGGTAGAACTTTATAAGGTACGCCTTCTTTTACCTGTTCCATACATTCGCACAATCTTATTATACCCTTGTACATTTGTGAGTTTGTTATGTTCAAATCTTTAAGCTCAATTTTGATTCATTTCGGGAGTGGTACTCTCTCTGGCCAGCTTATCTGCTTTGAAATTTTTCCCTGTATATACCGGTGTCCAGGTACCCAGATGAGGTAGATTCCTTTGTCGGCCGGATATGATGTTTCCATGCTTTGATATGAAGTTTTGTACTTTCCCATGTCCGGGAGAAGAGATACCTTCCGCCTCGCCCATCGAACTTTGAGCTATCAGTGAAGATATTGATGTCGTTCTCTTTATATAACGGTGGGATGTCTCATTGTGAACTAGTAGAGATTGAGCCATAATATTTTTAAAGTAGGTTGAAGTATGTATACAATAATCCGTCCTTGATGGGAAGGACTTTTGGAGTATCCTCGTGTGCCCGAAAGAGGTTTTCCATTGCCATAAGTCTGTGGTCGTAGGTCTCTCTCTCTCTCTCTCTCTCTTGCATTGGGTACGGATAGTAAGTGAAGTAGGGCTTTTTGTGCTTTCATTGGTGATGATGCCTAGTTCTGCGCTTCTTTGTACCCTATGTTACTTCTTAAGGGTAGAGATTCTGTTTAGTACCGACCACTATACACTAACTAAATAGCCTTCTAGGCAATCTAGCCCAAGGTGTATTTATATATATGTATTTGTATAAATACATCTTGATCTAGCCATTTCCAACTGTCTTTGAGTTTGTCTCTGCTCTATTCTGTATTTATTTTGTTGTATGGATCGTGTTTGAATTACGGGTAAAAATGGGTATATTAAAATCTGCATATCCCTTCAAACATTTAAAAACTGTAGTAACAATAGCGCCGCCGAGCAAAAATGGGAAGTGTGGAGAGGAACAAAGGTTCGTTTCCACAAGTTAAGGTTTTTTCTAGTTTTTATTCAAAGTTTTTGTCAGTTCATTTTGTGTTTTTTTATGATAATTATATAAATAAAAATTTGATATGATGACTTTTTAAGGACAGACACGTTTATATTAATGGACGTGTCCCACCCGCTCTTATGGGTAGAATATGGTGTGCAAAATAATAATTTCCTTACGGAAATTGTTAAAAAAATTATTATTTTATTCCTTTTTAAATAAAAGAAAATTATTTAATTTTATAGCTGTCTGAAGACAGTCTTTCTTTATTTAGCTTCCTTCAAAAACTAAAAACTTATTCCTAAATTCGCTTAAGACCTAACCTCGGTTTTGAGGAGAACAGAGCTTTGCTCTGAATAGGCAAAGCTTTAAACTTAGAGTTTTTACTCTGAGAGCACTTATGCTTGGATTATGACATAAATGTTCTCAGTTGTGAAATCCAAAAATGCAACGTAAACAGTTTCCACGATTCAGTGGGAACTGTTGATTGTTTGTTTACGCACTAAGCGCAGTTGCGTAGCTGTTGCGCAGAAGCATTTTATAATTGTTTATACATTTTTTGTTTACGTCTGGCGTTAAAGCATAGTGAGTAGGGTATTGTTAACTTGCATACGATACTCATTCTCAGTCTTTAACATTTAATATAAAAGAAGTAAGAATGGGACAGTCGTATATTCACGACTACGAAATACCCTTGCGCTAATGTATACAGACTTAGAAATTTTACATTTAAAAATACAATTTAAAAAAAATGTTGTAAACTTGATCTGAGATTTGTTGTTTCACACAACCAGACTGTTAGATGATGGCGATGATCAAGAATATATATAGTTAATGGGGTCTAAGTCGCCTCCTCCTGCTGCTTACTTATTTATTATTTTATTTTCTCCATTTATAGTTACCTTACATGGCTGATAAATCCTAAGGATTACAGGAAATTTATCACCTAAAAATTTATCAATTTACTTATGCAAGACTGGGTATTTCTGTTTTTTTTGCAAACTATTCCCGTAGAGTCTCGTCAATCTATTTATTCATGTGATATTTAATCAAAAATAAACGTTAACTTTGGAGGAACCGAAGCTTTAAAACTCGTTACACTTATCCTTATCGCTCGACAAGGCTTGAGTTGTACTTCATATAAGAATTTTTAATAGTATAATAAAAATTATTCAAATTATCATTTTCGACGGTTGTAGATGGGTATAGATGATTGTGGGTAATTTTGTAGCGAATGAAATTATTAAATAGAATTAATTGTTCAGTACAAAAATATTTTTTTTCGCTATTTTCATAAATTATTTTTTTTTTAAGTGATTCTTTAGCATTGTTTTCATTGGAAAATTCGATGAAAAGAAAAAGCGACATTAAAAAGAGAAAAACATATTCATAAATGGGATTTAGCCTGCGAAAGAATGAGATAGATTATTTTGCATGGTGTTTACACTATGTTGATAAGTTCGAGAAGGTTTGTGAAAATACTATAAAAATTAAATCGCTCGAAGTTCTTTGGCATGGTTAATCGATAAAAGTCGAAATTTCCTTCCCAAAAAGAGGAACAATGGGGTTCATGGAAGTGATGCGATGTGGACCGGTGGGCAGTGCAACTGTGCTGTTTTACTGTCCCCTATCGCACACACTTCAAGTCGACTTATAGGTACTGCTGCCCTTCATAAGACAGCCCCCTCTCTAAGGAGAGAGCCTCCTCGTGGTGATCCCTAGTAACGTATTCTTCGGAATACGGCCAATTTGAGCGGCGTGTGACTGCTACACCCAACTCTCCTCTGCTATCCCATCCCAACACCCCATCACCTTCCAGACCTAGGCACAGTCGCTAAAATGCCTACAGGGCCGGATCAAGATGTTATGCGTACCGTGTCGATGATCACTCTGGCTGGGGGCCCTGTATAAAAATAGCTTAGTCGATAGCGGTGCCTCTCCGATACCTGGTCGCCTCGGAGACTAACTGTGACCTTATCTGTGTATGGCGGATCTCTGCACAGATGGACATACTTTCTCCGCAACTCGTGGGATCAAACATGGATTCAAAGAATAACACCACGGCCATCAGCTCCACATAAGGTTATGGTGCAGCCGAAAGTATACATGCGAGCAGAAAGACTCGGCCGACAAAGTAGTCGCCACTACCGCCTCTAGGAGAACTAGGCGGCGTTGACGATCCCAAGCGCAGGAGTCTGAGTGGGGCGGGGGTGAAATGGTACATAAGGTACCTTGAGCAAGGTCTAACGCCGGAAACAGCGCGGGAGAAGGCGCTGTGCCACAAAACTATGGTGCAGCCACCACAGTTGGCCAGCAAGAGAGCCACCAAAACGTTCACTCCCACAGAGCACACGACTGAGAAAAGAAGTCGTACAGACGCTACGGTGGTACGACATGACGACCGACCGTCAACGTCAGCTGCTGCTGCAAAAGCCCGATCTGGCGCAAAGAACACTAATGAAAGTGGAGCCTCAATAGAGGACCGTCAACCGTTCGACGTAGTGCACTTCCGACCAGGAATGCTACTAGTCGACTGCGCCGACGACCAAACTGTGAAGTGGCTACAACTCCATGCTCCCGTATTGGGAGGATGGGAAAGGATGGGAGGGCCCCCCACTAATGGCGGTTAAAGGGGATGACACCCCTCCTTCGGAGGTGATTCATCTTTTCCTTCCCAGGAGCCAAGGGAAGACAAAAGAGTGGCTTATAGATCTGCTGGAAGCACAAAATGAAGGACTGAACACGCATATGTGGAATGTCATCTCCCTACGACAAGAAGGGAATGGACAGCTGATGGTAGTAGGCATCGACGAAGAGTCGAAGTGAATCTTAAGAAGAAGCCCACGAAAGAAGTCAACAGAAATAAAGGATGCGGCGGAGGTCATCGAAGAAGGCAGGCCTCAGACACCAATGTCCGAAGGTTCGGACATTGTAATCGAGCCACTGCTATCCTCCCAGGAACTGCGGGAGGCAGATGAGCTCCTAGACGGAGTGGACAACACACTCACGGGAGAGGAGCTAGCGACGGCAGTCGAGCCAAATAATAAGTCGGATGACTGATCCGGCAGCTATCAGCGCAGCCCAGCTGAATGTCCACCATGCCAGAGAGGCGTCAGCCGTTATGGAAAGGACATTCACCAAACAACATCTGGGGTAGCGCTGATTCAGGAGCCCTGGTGTCACTAAGGCAAGGTTAAAGGCCAATATACCGGGGATACAAAAGTAATCTGAGACAAAAAACACAGTATCCCTAGAGCGTGCATTATTGATAGAAATGATATAAAGTACACTGTTCTTTCTTTCCTACGATCATACTTAGAAGGACGTCAGTTTATGGTCAGGGTCAGGAACACCTATTCGACTCTTTGCTTTATGAGAGCCGGAGTTCCACAAGGCAGCGTCCTTGGCCCGTTGCTCTACTCAATATATACTGAAGATCTACCCAGCCCTAGCGAGCACCATATGGAGGTTCTCAGGAAGGCCCTTCTTGGTACATACGCGGACGATATTGCACTGCTATACAGCCCCACTGAGGCAGCTGAGGATGGACTCCAGGAGTACCTTAACACTTTGGCTTACTGGTGAAGGAGGTGGAATCTGAAGGTCAACCCACAGAAAACCATCAAGCAAGGTATCTCGGCATTACCCTTGACAAGCGCATAACTTTTGGCCCCCACTTGAAAGCTACGGCCGGAAAATGTGGCCAAAGAATGCAACAATTGCGGTGGCTGATCAACAGAAGAAGCACCATTTCACTTAGAGCCAAAATCGCAGTATGCTTGCGAAACGCTTACTACCCGCCAGGCCTTTAAGGCGATTAAAGAGATTAGGTTTTGCCAAAACGATTGACAGAATATAATGTCCCCCTCCTAAGGTTTGGTTTTGTTCTTCATTTTTTATACTTGTGTTGTTAAGATACCATTTTTCCATTGTATGGATTAAACGCTTAATTAAATTAAAAAAAAAAAAAATTGTTCTTTCAGAATATTTAACTTGGGACAGCGTGTCTCTGATCACCGAGTTCACCTACAGAGGCAGAATGCGACGTATGGGGATTGCGTCGATCTTTGTCCACATTTTCCGGCCGTAGCTTTCAAGTGGGGACCAAAAGTTATGCGCTTGTCAAGGGTGATGCCGAGATACCTTGCCTGCGTTGGTTGCTCCAGAGTTACGCCTTCCAACTGTATGGGTTGGGTGTGGTCTATAAGTGTCTTCAGAGTGAAGCAGAGATTGATGGTTTTCTGTGGGTTGACCTTCAGATTCCACCTCCTGCACCAGTAAGCCAAAGTGTTAAGGTACTAATGAAGTCCATCCTCAGCTGCCTCAGAGAGCAGTGCAATATCGTCCGCGTATGTACCAAGAAGGGCCTTCCTGAGAACCTCCATATGGTGCTCGCTATAGCAGGGTAGATCTTCAGTATATATTGAGTAGAGCAACGGACCAAGGACGCTGCCCTGTGGAACTCCGGCTCTCATAAAGCAAAGAATCGAATAGGAGGAGGTAGAACAACTGGTTCAGTTCTGCAACAACCGCAGTCTACCCATCGTAGTAGGCTGCGAGGCAAATGCGCAAAACGAGGCATGAGGAAGCACTAACACCAACTATCGGGGTAAGTGCCTTCTTGAATTCTTTATTTATAAATAAAGGGTGCATACCAACATTTGTCACTAAGACTAGGCAAGAAGTGTTAGACTTATCTTTCAGCAGTCTGTCCCTAGAAAACAATGTTAGGAGATGGCATGTGTCACAGAAACCCTCCATGTCTGACCATCGACTAATTAAATTTGAAATAGAAGGGAGTATAACATCCAATGAAACAAGAAGACCAACTGGGACGCCCCATGGTAGAATGAGCGGCTGCAAAAACTTAGGATTAAAGTTAGAGAAGTCTTTAACGGGGTCAAAAGATCAAATTAATGGGAAAGGTACACCACTGAACTTACTCTATATAATAAAGAGATAAGGAAAGCCAAACGCAGAAATTACAGATCTTTCTGTGAAGGCATAACATCCACTGCATTAGCCGCTCGGATCTATCGTCCAACGGCCAAGATGCAAACCGATGCGAATATCTCACTCCGTAGACCAGATAATTCCTTTATGGAAAATAAGGAACAGAAAATCAAACTGCTCTTGGAGACACATTTTTCAGGAGGTACATATGACCTTCTCCAAAGTGAGGAGATATATGTACGAGCAAATAGAGCGAACATAGACTAGGCAAGAAGTGATAAATTAAGAAAAATTAAGGTGGTCAATATCCACCTTTGAATCTTTCAAATCTCCTGGAGTACATGGAATATTTCCAGCACTACTGCAAAAAGGAGCAAAAGAGTTACTCCCAAATTTGCTGAAGATTATGACAAGTAGTCTTGCACTTGGTAAAATCCCAACCCCTTGGAAAAGGGCGAGGGTTGTCTTTATCCCTAATGCGGGGCAAGAGGATTCAACCCTCCCCAAAGCAGTTAGACCTAATAGCTTGACATCGTTTTTGTTAAAAATAATGGAAACCATAACAGACAAACATATTAGAGAAATAATACTGCGTCATAGTCCCTTACATCGAGACCAACATGCATATAGGCGGGCAGATCAGCCGACACTGCACTGCTGAATCTAACGGGTTTAATTGAAACTTCCCTTGAACACAAAGAGGTCACAATGTGTGCCTTTTTGGACATAGAAGGGTTTGATAACACTAATCACGCCACAATCTGTAACGCACTAGTATAGAGGGGAGTAGACCCAATTATAGTGAAATGGATACAGTCACTGCTGAGAACAAGAACAGCTGAGACAGGGGTGAATCGCACCAACGTCAGAATACAAACAGTCAAAGGTTGTCCACAGAGAGGAGTTCTCTCGCCCCTACTATGGAGCCTAGTTTTAGACGGCCTACTTATGAGGCTAAGCAAGAATGGAATAGGCTGTCAGGGCTATGCGGATGACATAGTCATTATGGCAAGGGGTAAGTTTGAAGAAACACAGAGGTCTCAAAATTACACTGGATTGGTGCAAGGAGGTGGGACTCAACATTAACCACACCAATACAGTCATTGTACGATATACTAGGAAGCTCAAGCTGCCTAGACTAAAGGAAATCCTACTTGGATTGTGAAAGTTAGCAAGGAGGTTAAATACTTACGACTAACTCTAGAGAGTAAACTTCTATGGAAAACGCACGTAGAGGAAACTATACGAAAATGTACCAATGCTATACTTTTATGCAGAAAGTTAGCAGTTGGGGAGAGAGGGCGAAACAAGTCACAGTCACGAGGGCATTAAATTCCTTACACATGCCCAAACACTGCGTTGGAAGTAATTCTAGATCTAACACCAATGCATCTAGAAATTGAGTATAAAACTAAGGAAATACTCCCGAACTGTTAGTTGAAGGAAACAAAGGTACCTCAATTTACTGTAAGAAACGTCTCTCTACATGGACACAAGGAGTAACACTAGTGTCCATGCCAAGAGACGGGATGGCAAGAAGGAATGTCTTCAATCGAAACTTCACCATCAAATGGTCCGATAAGAAGACGTGGACGTCGGAAAAGTCATATGCGCTAAAACCACATACGATCAAGTGGTATACGGATGGATCTTTGACGACAGAAGAAACTGGTCTAGGAGTCGTAGGCCCCAGATAAATTCCCTGGAAGTTCTTGGGCTAATATACCATTATATTTCAAGCTGAACTGTGTGCTATAATTAGATGTGCACAGTATAATTTGGATAGAGGCTATAGCAATTGTGAGATTGCTATTCCATCAGACAGTCAGGCGGTGTTAAAAGCGTTAAGCTCAAACACCGTCAAGTCCAAACTAGTGCAGGATGCACTTATATTATTGGGAACACTCGGCTAACACAACAAAGTTTACTTACTGTGGTTGCCAGGACACAATAATATAGTAGGAAATGAGCTAGCCGATAGGCTTGCCAAGAAAGGAGTGGCAACGCCAATGGTAGGACCAGAGCCATTTTGTGGGACTGGAAGACATACTACACTGGAACTAAACCGCAATAGGCAGAAGTAGACTTCGAATATTGGGCAGTTACTTTGTCACTGAAGAACAACTGAAGAAGTTTGATCCTAGGACAATACTAAGGTTTATTCAACAAGTTTGACATCTAAGTAAGAAGGGACAATAGATCTCTCTATGTCGCGGTTTTAAAAATATGTCCCATAATAATAATAAGCGGAACAATTTTTGAACTTATGACCACACAAACGTGTGGTAGGTTGGAGTAGGACGATAAATGGCGCAGAACTGTGGTGAGTACATAGCAACGGAAGTGTGAGATGAACACAGGCAAATGGTCATAATTTATGACTCATAACTTATAACAAGTGGTCATGATCTTGCAGACTCGTATAAGAAAATTGTTTAACAGTTGATTTTATGTTCACAATTTTTAGATTTTTCGAATTACATGCTCTACCCTTTGTGATTGGAATATTCCATTTTGACAGTGTGAATATTTTTATCTTTTTATTTAATAAAATATTTTCTAAAAATGACGAAAACTAATGCTGAAAATTGTCGGCAGAAAAAAAAGAAAATAAGGTGAAAAAGGTCGCAAAAAGTTCAACGGAACGTGTTCGTGAATTTCGTACACGCCGAATGGCAATATTTAATGAGCAACACAACATTTATATTGTGCAAAATAATACGTCCACTAAATATATTCTAACAAATTTCGTCCTTAATCCTTACTACTCATAGATCACATGCTTAATCTCCATACATTACGTGTATGACCTTAAGTGTTATTCTCTTTACAGCTGATTCCCGAGTGGATGTGTTAAATGTGCATTAAAATTTAAAATAATTTTAAGCTTGGTAAAATTATTATAAAAATAATAAACCTTAATTATCCTAGTAATCCTGATACTCTATATTTATTTCATTCTCTTGTAGGCTACTTTTCTGAAGTTTCACTTCTGCCGTGTGCGAATTCCATACACACACTTTTTTTATGCAGTAGTGTTCAGCCTCCAAGAGTAGCAGAGTCGTGCTAATCATGAATATATATACTCTATGGGATCTCCGATGCTTTATTTAAGGAGTTTCAAACATTGTGACTAAATTATAATACGTTTCACACTCTGTAGTAGGTATTTTTTTTCAAGAATGCCATGCAAGAGATATCTATATTCGAGGGCAGAAACATTGTACATAACAAGGGCCGTTCTCACGACTTACCGATACATAAGCAAATACGAAACGGCAAGATATGCTATAGTCGGAATAATATTGAGTAGTGCATGTCACGACATCACAATTATAATAAATCAATTTTGAGTAGCCCTGGAGAATATTTGAACAGGTGGACAGTCCAATTGCATAAACGTAAACACAATAAAATTATAAATCAGCAGAAAAAAATGGATGAGAGTGAGCGCCGCCGCTGTAGAAAAATACGAGCCACTCTATGAATATAATGTGCACATTTGCATTTAAAATTTTAATACAAAATTTCAATATTGTTTGTTTTCATTTTCATTTTGCTTTGGTTTTTTATCGTTCGAGTTGGCAGGTACCTTTGCAAAAAATACTGATAAATTTATCGGCTCGTCGAACTCGGCGATACGGTTATTGGTTTAATAAGAGTCGTGACATTGAAAACTAGCATATCGCCTGAAAAATATGAACGGTAAAGTTATAGGCAAGTCATGAAAACGGCCCTAAGGGAAATAATAATAAAAGAGCAGGAATTTGTTTTTGAACATTTTTTTATTTAAATTAATTCGTTTAAGGCTTTAATTATGCATTAAGATTAAATATGAAAAATTGTATTTATTTTTGGGGCAAATGTCGATTTCCGTATATCATAAATAGTAATTAAAAATATACGGAGACCTCGACTTTTCAAATACAATACATGCATATGTATGTATACTTACGCACTTAATTATTGTAGTATATATCTAGTTATTACCATTAGAAATATGTATACATGTATTTATATGTTTGATGCTTTATTGGCAAACATTCAATTTCTTTTTGTTTATATTTTGTTGCCGTTTTTACAAATGTAATCAACTTGTTTTGAGCAATACCACACTTCATTTAGTTACTTGTATTTAGCAATTAAAATTACAAAACAAAATAATTACAATAACGATGAAAAGCGACTAATTTAGGTACGAAAGCATTTTATTTGTATTTATATGTATGTACGATATAAATATGGTATGCTTTATAAGATTTAAAGATAAATGTTTAAAATAAAAAATACGTTTACAAAAATCATAAAATTTTGCAGAAAATTAATAATTATAATAACAATATAATCTTAATAAGGCCACAATAACAACTGGCAGACGTTGACAAAAAAACCACTGCAGTGGGTTGAGCCATTCCAAATCATTCGGGACTGCATGCCACTGCAACTTAACATACACAAAACATACACGCGTACAAAGTCACGCCTAAAGATCTAAGTTATATAATTACAATTTGAAAAAAAAAAAAACAGATTAATAATAATATGTATGAATATACGATTTTTAGTTACCTACTCCTTTAGTCTCACAATTTCCTTCTTTTACCCACACATGTAAAATAAAATTCATTTTAAATTTCATACAATTTAAATTCTTTTTAACAAACACTGCGTTAAAAACTTTGACAATACCAAATATAATGTTGATTCCATTGTACATATTTTAATTATGCAATGCGAATATGAAACCGCGAGTAGTAATTTCAAAACCAAATAATAAGTATACATAGGCTCCATTCCATATCTAATTTATACGCGTATGTAATTTTGTAGGTTAGTGCTACAAATATAATTATTGGTTCTTGTTGTTATTGAAAGAAAGACGACTAACTAAATTATACTCATATACATATTGAGGTGTCACAGAAATCTTTAAAATAGGAGATATGAATTTCACTGAGAAATTTCGTAGAAATCACAGACTTCATTTTTCGGATATTAATTGGGAATAAGCTGTGTTTAGTGCCAAGTTGGTGCAGAAAGTCTTATATTTGTTGTGATGCATATTAATTATCAGTTTTATTAAAATGTTTATTAAAAAAAAAATGAACAGAACAGAACTATGGTCCACTTTCATTGGCAACTTCAAGAAGTCAAAAATGCCCCTAGCGTTTCAATTAGCAGTTCAATGCTAAATCAAATGTACAACGGCGAAGAAAAAGTACAAAGTGCATGAAATCCATAGTCAATTTCAGATTCTTCATAAGGGCAGGTTTACACGGTGCCAGTTATTTGGCAATAATAAATAAAAATAAAATTCTAAAATGTAATTAGATATAAAAACCTTTAGCTTAAAAATCGTTTTCCTCTTCCGCACCTAAAAGGCTGGTGATTTCAAACGGACCAAAAGAGATTTCTGTAATACCTACTGATTTGGCTTGGGTGCGAAGAATTGGGATGAAAAAGATTTCTGTGACACACCAGATAAAAACCATAGTTTCGAGGGTGTTCTTAAATAAAAACAACTGGATATGCTGGAAATTATAAAAAAATTGTAATTTCTAAGAGCAATATTCACAAATTGCAATGGGATATTTTGCTGGGAAACCAGTACTGTTCCACTGGCTGCATTTAAAAGTTGCTTTATGATTAAGGCAAATAGCTGTTCCACTAAAGATAAACATGAGCATTAGCACATTTCAAGTTTTGAATAGCTTGTTAAGACAATAAAAGCAGATTTAAAGAAAAATTCAGGGTTGCTTATGAATAACAAACGACGCCGTCCTTCATTTTTATTTTTCGATGTAGGAGGATGAATTCATGGCCTGCTACATAAAAAAGATGCTAAAATGCAGGGCGGAATCGTTAAAAGTTCGATATATATATATATATCTGTTTTCGTCACTAAAATCTGCTTTTGTTTTCTTAATGCTACCTTATATTTAAGCCAAAACTATTAGGGCAGCTTTTCAAAGCACATTCCATATGCATTTAATGGTTTGTTAATGGAGGCAGGGGTTTTCAGTTGCACATCAAAATCTTTGATACTACTAAAAAGAAAAACAAACTATTCGCCCCGGAAATTACAGCATGGCCACTACCCGATATGGAACAGCGCGTTTATATATATATATATATATATATATATATATATATATATATATATATATATATATATATATATATATATATATATATATATATATATATATATATATATATATATATATATATATATATATATATATATATATATATATATATATATATATATATATATATATATATATATATATATATATATATATATATATATATATATATATATATATATATATATATATATATATATATATATATATATATATATATATATATATATATATATATATATAATTTTTTAATAATTCACTAAATACAATTTAGTAATGTGAAGTAAAATGTAAGCTTAGTTAACAAATTTATCATTTCGTTACTTTTGTATAGCATAGTTAGTAAATTTTGCTTTACATACATACCTACACATGTATATGTACCTATATGTATACATAATTGTATATATGTATTTGTATCCAAATAGTTAAATATTTTATTTTTGATTTTCGGATTACTTGCATTTTTTTCTTTCTTTTCTATACATAGAATGTATCTTTGTATGTAAGTAGTTATATTCAAAGTTCGCTTTTATAGTTTCTGTAAATATTTTTTAGTTTGCTGTATATAGTAAAATATATATGTATGTATGTATATATAAGTATATGTAGAGAGACAGAGAGACGAGAGGAGAGAGTTTGTATAGATTTCGTACATTTATGTTATGTTTATAACTATATAATAACTATTGTTCGTAAAATGGACTAATTTTTGCATTCATTTATCATTTGTTCTCTCAGCATTGTTTACGCAGCTCTTTATCATCTATCCGGCAGCATCAGAGAATCAGTTTAAACGACCAAATGGCCGTGGCTAGCTAAAACATTTGGATTTAGTTGCGTCTTAGCCATGTAAATTTGGTTGATGATAGTCGGTTGTGGCCAATATTACTGACATCACTGCTGCCTCCATTGCCAAGGACATTGTTGTTAAAGTTTTTATTCAGCTCTCATAAAAATGGATTATTAGAGTTTATAGTGCCGCTGGCCTGCAGACAAAGAAATAAAAGAAAGAAAAGCGATAAATTAATTAAAACTCAATTAGAAGATGGAGAAAAAAAATCGTATTCAACTAACCGCAAACGGATTATTGAAGGCTCCGTGTCCGTTCATGCCACCTGCTGCCACTCCAGGCACCGGGATGGGCTGCTGTTGCTGCAGACCAGCAAATCCACCGAAGCCGCAGCCATTAGGAACGCCTGTCGCACCCATCATGTGCGGGAAGATTGCACTACCGGGTGCCGGTGTCGCGGTCGAGGCTACCGCGTAGCCGTTGCTGTAATTGAAAAAGGCTTGCGGTTGCTGTTGCACTGTCTGCTGCTGTTGTTGCTGTGGACTCGTGCCATAGCCATTTGGTATAAGTGTCATTTGTCCATAGAGATTCTGAGCTTGGAATGGATTTATCAGCGGTGTGCCGTTCTGCAGTTGCGGCTGCTGCTGTTGACCTTTGAATGGATTCGGATTGTTGTTGTTGACAGCTGTTAGTTGAGAAGCGGAAAGAAAAAGATTAGATTTTTTATGAAGTGCATATAAATACATACAAGGTAAGTACACACTCTAGTGGGGCCACCTCTATGTGGCATAATGTGTTCGAAAGTTGTATGCTTTTCCTTACTTTTTGGCTAAATTTAATAACATTTATTCCACAGGAAGCAGAGATATAGCGCTCAAAGTCACAGTGTGTTTGTGGCTTTGTTGAAAAATGAAGTTCTGTAAAACATTAACCGAAATTGATGTACAAAGTTTTTAGTAATTATTGTTTATTCCGTGGCAGAGTTTGAAAAGCTCCTGTGGAGTTAAACGATGACCAACAAGTTGACCAATCGAAATCCGTGATCACCGCAATTTCCTTCAAAGCTGTGTGTGAATTGATCAAGCGCCAGCCAAAATTCACGAATTCATGGAATTGAGAATTGTTAAAACAATAATTTATCGCATTTACCGAATATTTGGCCTACCGAATGGTGTGTGCACGGCTTGTACCATCAACCACTCCCCATATTCGCTTGATTTTGAACCATGGGACAATTACCTTTTGGAAATATACATTTGGCGAGTAAAGCTTTTGGGGATGTAGAAGCCATCCCAAAAGGATTCTACCAACATGAATTTTTGAATACCGGTTCGAAACTTCGTAACCTAAGCATCACATTTGGTGAAACAACCTAAAGTTTAATGGCCACTAGAAGGTATAGATCCCACTGACAAGTATTGACATTTTTTTAAACCTAACCAATCTCTTAAAAATGTTTTTTTTTGGTTTTGGTTTTGAGATTGTACACATTCTATTTAAAAAGTGCTGGAAACTTTTAAAAACAATTTGTTTATCACAATACGACTACAACTATGTAAGCGCTTAATTAGAACTTCTCTGCATTTTTTATAAACTAATGTTGTTTTCTTCTCAATTTAATCGAAACGCAACACAGTTTCAAAATTGTAGCAGTGCGGCACTTAGAGACCCTATACTGTGAGTTTGGTCTTCTCTAGACGGAGAACCTTACTCTCTCAGACATACGGACAGTCGAACATGGTCGACTCGTCTTGTATACTTCATGGGGTCTCCGATACTTCCTTCGCTATGTTACATAAATTTTGTCAGTTCAGCAACCCGAATATCCTGTTACAAATTTTGTGCAAGATAAACACGAAAGTGTGAGTTCCAAATTTAATTGATTTAAGTCATATTTTTTAAAAATTATGACGTTTTTGTAGCATTACCAAAACGTCTAATAAGGCACAGCAGGCGATTAGTTTTTGGACAAATAAAAGAAAAAATTGTTAGAATCCTGCTTTGTATTCGTAGGATAGTGGGTGACATTTGAACTTTGTGAAACCATAATACAATAAATAACACTGCTAATTTAGCATATATTCAAAAAAAAAACTCGATAAGCAAACTGTGTGCAAATAGAAAATTGGTACAATGTATCCTTTTTTCTTTCCTTTGATGGCATATTGAAAATAGCAGCTCAGCAATGTCGCATACCATACACTTTGTGTAGCCGGGACAGACTCAAACTACTTATAAATTTTTTGATTACGAGACTATGAATGAGTGCTTGGAGAGCATATGCACGGTCTATGAAAACTATTTAAAGCGTCGCAATCCAAACGTGCCAACTATAACTTACGATATCTATCAGCTGTTCGACTTTATCAATCTTTATACCGCACATCAAAGAATGGATCGTGGACAAGATATACATACTTGCTGCTTCGCCATGCCGCATCAACATCAAACATGTAAGCGGATACAGAGCGATTTATCGGACTCAATAAAAAACGAGCACGCATCGATTTGCAGCTAGCTGCTATTTGCTTAAACACTTTCAAATACATTTTTAACTTTATAGAACATTCTCAGCTATTTATTGATATACCGGAATACTAGTATGGATAAGTCGTTTCCTGAACCGCAAATCATATCGTAATTTATAATAACGAAAGGCCTTTTACTTAATATTACCGGAGACCACATAAAGTATATACCCTCGTGATCCGGTTTTCACTTTCGAATAAATTGTTTGGGAGTGAAAATAGTTCCTTTATCACTTTCAAAACAGAAATTGACCGTATGGCTGTTTCAAGACGAGCCAAGTCCGACAAAGTTGCTCCAGGACAAAACACTTTGAACTGGTCCAGAGGCAACTTTTCCATTAGAACAATGTAGGGCGTTAAATTCTGAATGGTACACAACCATTTGTTTGCCTGAAATTTCTGTAGAATTGACCGCCTCTATCACGACAATGCGAACTCTCACATATCGGTTTAACAATAGAGTTTTTGAGCAATCAAAACATGAAATTAATGGGCCATTCGACTTTGTTTCCAATGAGTTATTTTGTTCCCGACGCCTGAAGAAGCTCGTTTTGGAGGTACCCAATTCTTAGTGGCAGAAGTGTTTCGAAAATTGCACGTATATCAAAACTTTTTGCGTACGTTTATGCTAAAAAGAGTCAAACTTCCCATGGAAATGTCAGCAGGCACCTATCAACACTTAGGATTGCCAAGGCGCAAATATACAAGGTGTACAACGCTCCTGTACAATATACACAAAGTGGTATCCCTTATTTTTATGTATAATACAACAGCTGGATTGTACATTGCAAAAATATTGGATACGTAACTAAGTTACCTACGTACCACAACAAAGTGAAAAATCTAAGAAACTATTCCACAAATTCCATTAAAAAAAATTATATATCTACAATATAAAGATGCATAATGTAAATAGTTACAATTGGATTAATTTCGATACAAGTGTAAAAGGTATTTTAGCTTTGGTAATATTTGATAATATTTTAGCTTTGGTAAATTTTGATTTTTGCTACTAGTTATTTAAATTTTAGTTGCATGAAATACAATCTGCAATACATACCATTGCCAAAGGAGTCGACCACATTTGACGCAACAATCGAGGCTGCCACCTCCGTCATTGCCTTGCTCTCTCGTAGCTGTTCGTCCAGATCCTTAAGCGCAGCGTAGCGGTCCTCAGTTGGCGGGTTGTTATTATTGTTTTGGTTAGTAATGCCATTGGCACTTGATGTTGACGTCGTTCTACTTTTGTTATTTATGCCATTTGGCATTGGAAGACCTAAACGCAGAAAAACAAAAGATAATGTAACTATGTATATGAGAATAAATAAAATCTATTTTATTTGTTTTTAATATTTATGCAAAATTCATAGTTGACACAATTTATAGTGACATTGTATAAGAAAACTAAACTATAAATTAACTGTAAATCAAATATATGTTTTGTAGTAGAACTTTTGTATGTTTGGCAAGAATTTCTATAGGAGCGAATGAACAAAGGCGTAAAACTGCAGACTGATTTATTGGGTGGAAGGGTTACGGTGTACTAAATATGGGCGCTAGCTACTAATTCAAAGCAATTTTGTTTGCATGCTCTAAAAAAACAACAACAACAACACAATAACAAAATATAAGCAACAAATACAATATTAAATTAAAAGCGTAGAAATAGATACATCAACAAAAATAAATATAAACAAACAAAGCCAGAAAAACCATTTCAAAAAACTGAAAGATCAAAATTGTAAAACTTAAAAAGTTAAAACAAAAAAAAAACAAAAAAAAACAAAGAAACTTACTCTGAAAAATAAAATGATCACAATTTGAATTAGATTTGAATTGTTGTTGCTCTATAGCATTGGAGTCTACTACATTTTTGGCATTCACATTTTCCGGATAAGAAAGATCAGAGAATACGGTACAACTGTTTGAGTTACGTGCAAATAATCCCACTGGAGGCACCGCCACATCAGTGTCAGCAACATCAACAGATTTATTATGAGCGCTAGCAGCAACGGTGGCGGTGTCCACCGGCAGGTGGGCGACATTCCCAAAAGATTGGATAGCAGCGGAAGAAGAAGAAGAGGAACAGGAAGTGCCAGCAGGCCAGAAAGTTCCAGTGGAGATAGAATTGAACAAAATACTCGCATCAATATCAGATTGATTGTTACTGAGATGGTTGGCTTCGTTCAAAATGTGCGGCAGAAAAGGATTCGATGGTGAAAAACAATGCAAAACACCGGAAACAGTTGTGCATTTCTCTTGAGATTGCTGCTGGTGTTCTTGCTGTTGGATTGATTGTTGCGACATACTTTTGGCTGTCGTGTCTGCTGATGTTGGCGCCGCAAACAGCGATGATGCTGTAAACCAGGAGTTTGTAGTCTGTCCATTTGATATCGGTGCTGAGCCGTAGCTGCTGCAGTCTGTCGACGATGAAGCTGCCACCGAGGCAAGTGATGTTTCTGACAATGTATTGCACAAGTACTTATACGGATGCAGTTCTTCCTGTTTTATTGTTGTTCGTCGTTGGGCGTCGGGAACGTCATGATTGTTGTCTTTGTGCCAAATTGTTTGCAGCTGTGTGCACAAATCTTGCGATTTAGATTCAGGATAATCAAATACCGTCGACAATGTCTTTGTCACTGTGGTATCTGGCGGCCAAATATCCCATTGTCCATTTTCGAAGAGATGTTGCTGCTTCGTAAAGTGGTTGAAATTATTATTGTCGTCGTTGTTGTTGTTGTTGTAGGCAATGTTGCTGCTACTGTTATTGTTGTTGTTATTATTGAAATGACAATCATTGCCGAGTACCGCCATAGCCGTTGCATGCGCAGCCAACGCTAATGGCGTGAATGTTTGTTCCTGCTGCTGCTGCTGCTGATGTTGTTGTTGCAATTGTTGTTGCGGCAGTGGGTAATGCTGCTGTCGTTTTTGTTGCAATTGTTGACGTTGCTCATTTCGCTGGTTGAAAGCACTTTCAAAGGCAGCAAATTGATTGTTGCTATTGTTGTTTTGGTTATAATTGTAAAAATCACTTCGATTGCTGCTACTGTTGTTGTTTATGTTGCTGCTGCTGCTCTGGCTGCTGTTGAAGTTGATAGCAATAAAATCATCAAATGGATCTGGATCGTTGAAATTTCTTGTACTTTCGCTAAACATTACATTGTTGCTATAATTATTATTATCATTGTTGTGGTTGTTGTTTTGGTTGTTGCTGAAGTTTTTATTGCTAATACTTGTTTTTCTTAACCCATTCATTTGCTCGTAAAACCCATTAATCTCAATTAATGTTGCACTTTTGAGTGTGGATGCTGTTGTGGTTATTGTTGTTGCTGTGGGTTTTTTCAAATTAAATTTGCTAATAAATTCATAATTGGCTAAAGTAATATATAATTCCATTAAAGAGAGAGCAAGAGAACGTGAAAGACATATAAGAGAAAAAAGTAAGAGACAAAGAAATTAAGATATTAAATAAGCCGTAGTATAGATATATAATTTATTAAATGTTTAAAAATGTCTTTTAAGATTTAAAGTCCGGTTCAGACGATCATACATATCTGACACATTTATCATATTGCATTGGAAATTGTTTGAAATATCTGCCAATTTTTAATAAAAGTGACAGTTAATTCAACGAAACTTGTTAAAATCTCAGATTGTTGCCAGTTATCTGGAACCGTCTGAACCTGTTTTTAGTAATTTTTATGAACAACAAACAAAAATTGCATTTAGATGATATAAAACAAAAAACAAATATATAATAAATATACAACGATAATATTGCGGGATCCTATTGTATAATACATGCTTATAAAGTATATCGTAAGGCAAAAAACTTGTACATGGTGATATCAAATATAAAATGAAGAATAAATTTTCTTTCAGACCTGACACTATACAAGTATGTTCATAAAGTTATTAGTTATCTAAAGAATTTACCATATAGAAAATCCGAAATCACCTCAAACTGTTTTTTATTTATTCTTGACACCGAGACGAGTCTAACGAGCCCAAAATCACAAAAATCGGTCCACCCACTCAGAAGTTATGAATTTTGGAAATTTTTGACGAGTTAATGAAATAGTTTGTTTGAATCCTTAAGAAAACTAAAATTTTATTGATACAGAATTTTAGTACACAAAAAAACTAAGAAACTTTTGTTCTACAACATTTTTCAAAATGCCGGATTTTAGCGGAAAAGCTAAAAAAAAAGCTTTAACTTCAATTGGTTACTGTGGCCAAACGGCCTTATATTTTTCAACGTGTAATAGCTCGTTCGAGTGGATTGGAATCGATTGTAATAGGTAATTGAGCGTTCGGCATGTTGCTAAACTGTTTAAACTAAAAAACAGCTCTTTTACTAGGACATCAATTTATTTCTCTACTCAAGAATATTCTTGAAAATTCACCACTACTTCGCAACATGACGAAAGCTTAATTACATATTACAATCGATTCCAACCATACAAATGAAAAATATAAATATATCGTCACAAAATTTATATCAGTAGTTTTGTGTGTTGCAAGTATGCTTTCGTCACTTGATTTTTACCTCGTCAAGAGGTTTTTTTTATTTGATATAATATACAAGCAACGGCTCCTCAGATATTGGCTTCGATGTCATCCAAAGTTTTGGTACTGTTGCTGTAAACAACCGATTTAACGTAAACCCAAAAGAAAACAAACCAGTGGTGTTTAGTCGCAAGATCTTGGTGGTAAGTTGTGAGGGCTAATAAATCCATAACGCACGAGAGCTGTATAGCAAGCTGCGCCGTATTGTTAGTAATAAAGGTGGTATGCACATTGATTTCATCAATCACCATCATCCTTACACATCTATTAAAAAAAACAATCAAATCACGGTATCTAATGACGGTATTTTTAGTTATTTACGAAGCCATTCAGCTAGAAAACCGGCTAATCGAAGATGATTTTTCGATGAAATTAAAGGACAATTTTCATCTGTTCCCACGCCCAATAAGCCAGCTCCCGACGCAATCGATGGTTCTTGTACCAAACCATCTTATACGGATGCAGACCCAAATCCAATCGCATAATTCGCCTGGTTATTATGGGAGATAAGCCGAGTTCTGCGAAACGGCCTTAAATGAATAAATTTTGATCGGCTGCATCGCTATCTCTAACTTTCAAAATATATTTGGATACTTTTCAAACGATGTGTCAGCGTAAATTGATTAATTGTAGAATGGCAAAAATTACTAAACATAAATGGCACTACATATTGATAAACAAATATGGCCGGCAGCAGTCAAAGTTCGGACATCCCTATTGGTAGACTCTTTAGTATCCGAATAACATATTAAAAAAATTTATAATTGCTTTTTATGAATAGTATTAGTAAATTAACGGTATTATCAGTTTGTTGCAAAGTTTGTAATGGATTGAAGAAGGCATTGGAAACTTCACGATGTATGGGTATACCTATATTATAGATCAGCTCGAAGAGACGATCTCAGTTTTATATATTTTCAATCTTAAACTAGGTATGGAACTTTTTACTAGAAGCAGGTAAACACATATAAAATGTGGGACATCGCCTATTAAGAATAGCTTCTATACAAACCCATCGCCCGTTTTCGAGTTTTTGTGTGAACATTTTTATAAGTAACAGGCAGAAGATGGCGTGGTATGGAAAGTCGAAACGCTATAGCTATGTCCGCCGGTATGCCTATCTTTAGTATGTATGAACAAGGTGGTTTTGAAACTATAAAAGATAGAGCCACCAAGTTTCGATATTTAGACTTTCCCTATCTATACGCTGATCAAGACTAAAAGGCCGCAAATGTAATGCAGAGTACGCATGAGAAAGGTGGCAGGGTATTTGGAAGTCATGCAACATTTTTACTTGATCTTGTGTTCTCATTGCAATTAGTAACAGAATTTTTTATTTGATATCGGCAATATTTCATACATTTAAATATAAATAGTAGTTGTTTTAACTTGATAACTTTGATTTTGATAAAAAATAAAACATGGAAATGTACATCATACATCATACACAAATAGTTTCCATTTCAAAAATGCAATAAACATACAAACATATGAGTACTAAGTATCAATATGTATCTATATACACATGTGAATGAATTGAATGGGCAAAAGAGCTATTAAATATCGTACGAGTGCTCAAAATGTTCGTTAAGTGTGACGATCGATTTCAATTAGAACGTGCCATTCGCCCAATGTGCAAAAGCGTGAAAAAAGTCACTGTGAATCAAAACTGTTGAATCTGCGTGCGTATACTGATATCTCATAATAAACTCTGATTGGGTTTACTGCAGGTGTTAATACTTTCTTCGGACAAAATTAATCAGATGTATACGGTGGTAAATGAGGGCTTCATTGACTACAGGCAACATCATCATGCCGACCCAATTCGAATTGTGTATATCGATTACACACAATCACACTCTCACCATCATAGGCTATGGGATGTTGCTGTAATAGGAACTGCCATCGAGGTGTTTCGAACAGGAAATACGTAGTTTCAAATTGGAAATATAATATACACTTGGGAATGCTCATAGAAATGATGGCGTAATGCGTGCTAAGTTTTGTCGTCTATTACAGTTGAAAAAAATCTGCAAAACGAACTGAGATGAAACAAGAAAAAAAGTTAAGTTCGGTGGAACCGAAGCTTTAACACAATTCACACGAAGTGAACTCAGCAGGTGTAAAGAAAAAAATATTTGTAAAATCTAAAAACCTAAATGTGAGTTGTAAGCTTGTTGGGGTCTAAACCCAAAAATGGGCGTGACACGCGCGTTGAAATTTATGTGAAGCATCCAACCATACGAAGCTAACATTTAAATGTCAAGTAGAGCATGCCTGAAATGTAAAATTTTGTATGAAATTTCCCAAAAGAGGGCGGTGTGTTTGTATGGGGGCTGGTGTGTCACAGAAATTCCGACCCAAATCAATTTCGTATTGTCACAGAAATCTCTTTTATTTGATTGCATATATAAACTCATCAAATCATAAGGTAAAACTTTGTTTACGAGTATGTGCTAGTTTAATGTATTTTCTTCGTAACTGTGTCTTAGGATTTAAACGTTTAGTCCATTTTATTATTTAATTTAAATTTATAAAAATGTGTATTTATTTGCTGAAAACCGACTAGGTCGGTTTACTCAACAACAACGAATGTCAGATAGATCTATTTTATAACATCAGAGTTGCCAATATAAAATTAATTTTTTCTCACAACATAAATCATAATTTAGTATTGGGTATTTTCTAAAATAAATATATATTCATAAAATAAATAATTCAGACACATCACACCAAATATAGACTTCCCAATGTTCTCCAAGTAAATCTGAAAAAAATTTAATTTACATAGTCCTTAATCTATTTTTGTTATCTACGACAACTCTGCGTAGCACAAAACTCGTCTTTTCATTAATCATTGTTTTGTATGAAATATCCGAGATTTCTGTGACATCTACGAAATTTCTCTGTGAAATTCAAAACACTAGACGGAATTTTGTCTATAGATTTCTGTGACACCCCGTATGTGTGAATGGCAAAAAAAAAAAAATGGAGAGTTGGTTAACTTTGGTGGAACCGAAGCTTGGCAACGCTGACTTTTTACTTCAGTTTTTAAATTTTCGAATCCATATGTGTGAACTTTCCACCTAATAAATATCTGATTCTAGTATTTCATGTTGATTTGGGGACACTGTTTTTTGTTTGTTTGCCATAGCAGAAATAATTTACAATTTCGGTAACCAAAATTTTCATCGAACTCAGTATTGGGCTTAAACTTACAATCATCCATTCCAGCTCCATAAAGTAAAGAACCTGCTGAAGCTGTAATATCCAGGGCATTATTTTGCTTTTGCCTGTGATGAATATTTAAAACCAGTTGCCCTTAGAAAGAGAGAAACAAAGCGAGCGAGAAAGACAGACAGATAGACAATAGCTGACTCTAGACTTTTACTCTAATTGACTTAAAACTTTTGGAGAATATACGATAACAAAAGAACAAATAGAAGGGAGGCCAGTAAAGTTTGAAGACGCTGATTTAGAAGTGTTCATGCACCAATTTTCATGCCAAACTCAAAAGGTGCTCGCTGAAACATTAGGAGTGACTTAAAAATTGATTTTAATAGATACGGTGCAAAAACAAGGAAATTGGGTTCCGTACGAACTCGAACCAGACGTCGAACGCCACTTTTTCATGTGCGAACAACTGCTTTTGAATTTACGTTAGATAACCTAAATTTGGAATTTCTAGCGCAATAAACAACAAAACCAAATCACTGTTGATACAAAAACTTAAATTTTTGGATGGGGCTACCCTTTAAAGTGGGGTTGACTCGTTCATTTCATATTAGTTATCTGAAGAGGGTAAAGGAGAGTCGCAATATCTAAACTTGAAGTCTCTATCTCTTATAGTATCGAAAATCTGTTCGTTCAAACAGACGGTCAGACGGACATGGCTCTAACGACTCGTCTTCCGATGGTGTTCAAGAATATGTATACTTTATAGAGTCTGCCTCGCCTAATTTTACTACATTTGCGCAAACTACCTAATTTTTTCGACATAAATATATTTATATTTACACGATTATATTTATGTTTATAAGTATGTTTAACGTACTAAGGGGTACACCCTTATTTGGTGAATTTATCATAGCATGTTAATTAGAATTATAAATATGTAATACTATGATTAATAAACGGGTCATCAGACAAGAGAAACCTACCCGCAGCATTGTAGATCGGCGCATGATCAAAATCGGCAAAGTTTTCCGCGCCGCCGCCGCTACTGTTAGTGTTGATGTGACCATTTCCATTCAGAATGATGCCATTCTTATTGGCACGATGAACCGCCTTGATTGGGTGTATCTTTGCGTAACCATTCGATGACGCGACCGACGAGGCCGACGACACTGCTGGCGAACCCACTGAACTAGCCGATGTGGCATCGAAGATACTTGCCGAACCGAAATCGGCGACAAAATCAGCATCCGGTCCAAAGCCGTTGCTTGCACAGCTGCTAGTATCCGAAAGCGCGCCGGTGGATGTGGAACCAGCGCTATTCAGGCTAGACAGCCCATTTAAGCCTTGATGATGGTATCCATTCTGTTGCTGTTGTTGGTGATGATGATCGTTGCGTTGCGGTCGACTAATTGCCGACGTCGACGTTGTCGATGACGCTGTTGTCGACTTGTGTAGACCGTTTGCAGTGGTGCGCGCCGATGTCGGCGGTGTGAGCTGAATGCTGGCGTAGCCATTAGCCGAAGACGCATTGCCGTTGGGTGTTGAAGATGTGTGTGTGGATGAGGCCGAGGCAATGCTCGACTGGTTTACAACTGCTGTTGCTGCTGCGGTTTTCAGGTTGACCGCGTTTGTCAGCGACTTGAGTGGACTAGCTGGTTCAAGATAATAACGCTTGCGCTCATACTTATCGATCATTAGCTCGCGATGGTCCTGATGTATTGCGCGCTTTGGATCCCAGAGTCCGAGCCAGGTCTTTGCACATAGTTCATTGCCATGTGCTTTAAGGAAGTCGATTTCCTCTTGTGTGAAGGTCGCCATCGAGATAGACTTAACGCGATGCGGTGGTGTCAGGCCACGACTGAAAATAAGAAATACGAAACATTAACATAATATTTTGGGGTTGTGCTTTTTGTCGTGTTCGTGCAGAGTAAAAATAAATCGTGCGTGTCTCGTGTGGGTAAGTCAAGAGGACTGTGACACGAAAAAGCACGAACAAATTTCTAGGTATTGGTTTTAAGTATGGTAGACTTTTTTTTCTCTAAATATGTTTACAAAAATAGTTGCAAATAAAATTAGTATTAAGTATCTGACATAAAGTTTGATCAGCTGCGAATAAATTTGAAAACGATTTTATACGATTTATGTAAATAAATTGGTATAGTGTTCCCACACTCTCTAAACTGAAATTCAAACTTGAAAAATCGCCTTTCGTCTAGAGCGAATAGTGACAAAATTGGCATTTAAGTTTATGATGCCATGAAGATGATATGCTCAATTGCACAGCAAGAACAAAGGAAAACAAAACAGACAAATGACCAAATTGCGAACGAAACGAGAAAATTTACTAAAAAAAAAACAAAATCTGTGAAAAAGTACAAAATAAATGAGTTTTTAAGGTTTAATTGGGAAACGAAAAAAGAAAAATATAAATAAGACTTCGCAGTGGCGTAGCGAGAGAGGGGGTCGTTTCGTGTCTTTCGAATCGGGTGTTTCGAATCATTATTTTGTATACGGGTATATAAAAATTAATGTTGTATGTATTTGTGTATGTACATATGTGTGTTCGCTTCAGACACTCAAGCCGTCCAATTGATTGCGTTTAAATTTCCAAGCAAACTTAACTTACACGTATGTCAGGAAGAGCATCCTGTGAAGAATGGTCATGGTTACGCTTATTTCCTTATTCAATTTTGTAATACAGTTTGAAGAAATAAAGTTTGGAGGTTAATCAACGAAAAAATTACCTTGAATTTCGTGAAACTGTAATACTGCGAATAGATAGCAAAATTGACGAGCTGGGTGCTCACAATGGTTTTACAATAGGATCGAAAAAAATATGTTTACTTATTATATAGATTATATAGGTGTAGCAGCGCATGCCACGTACGTTAGTATTGTAAAGATTATGTTGATTAAAATTTTTTCAATACAAATTAATAAATTCGAAAGTGGTTTGTCGAGCAACATAATTTTCGACACTGCTTACAAAAAATCTCTACACTAACTTTCAAATCCATAAGCTTTCAAAGCGGACATACAAGCGAACTTAGCTAGCACGTCGACCTAATAGAGAAGCTAAATAGTAAGGCATGGATATTCTATGGCGACTTACACAAGAGACATGCACACCAAATTTCACGAACCAAATGCAAACCAAGAAAGAACGTTAGAGTGTGCTTGAACGGCGTGATTTATTGTGCCCATTGTAAGGGCCTACACCGAATTTGGGTTTCTAGCTAATATAATAAAATATTTTTATTTGAATACAAAAACTCGAAATTGGGCGTATGTTTATTGTAAATGGGGAACATCCCTTATAGTGAGTTTGGCAATTTATTACAATTTATGTGACCAGGTCTTTGGAAAGTCGAAATGTTCAAGTTTTCGAATCGTAATGGTGGTTGTTGGGTTTGTATTAGAAATATTATTATCTCAAAACGGATATGCTTATGTTTAAAATCAGTAAAAGACAGATAGATGAACTACTAACATAAATAGATTGACTCGTCACAATCAGCTAAAATCGTTTATTTGATCTTTAAACTTTCTTTTAGTATGTTATACAATATTTCCGACAAACTATTTATATCCTTTTTAACAATACGTAAGAAGCGTATATTTAACAAAGCTGGGCAAGTATATTTTGATGAAGAGCATTAAGAGTGTCTAAGAATGAAAACTCATCACAGCTTTAGGCAATTTAATTTAACCTGTACACCGCATTTTTTAAATAAATTGACTCAGTTTGTTAAATGTCAACTTTGCAGGAATTTACAATATTGCTTGTTTAATTTTATTTTCATTAAAAGTTTGCTTATATGAAGTCAAATGTCATTGCTAAAATTTTCATTTGGAATGGGTATAAATAAATTCATATATATCTATGTAGTATGTATGTAGGATGTATATATGGAGGATGTATATATATAACTCAAGCACAACAAGCAACACCAACAAAATGGAAGCTGCTATTTTCTCGTCAAATAAAATAAATAAGTTAACAAAGTAATTACATTTCTTAAAAGAAATATACAGGTAGACAGGAAACTCGTTTCCCCATTGAGATAGAGTCTCGTATGATTTTGTGAATGTGTGTGTGTGCGGAAAATTCTTTTCATCTTGTCAAAACTTGTACCACGTCAACAAAGGAATATACTCGGCTTGTTGACTCAACTATTTGTTCAACTTGTCAAAAGTTTGAAAAAAAAATTTTTTTTATTTTTTTTTCGTATTGCTGCGTAAAAGTGTTCAGAATTTTTCTTATTGTTTAATTTTTTTTATGAAAATAACTTATAAATAATGTCAGTAATAAATTTTCAAAGTGCCCCCGCCCCCTTCTTATGCCTTGTACCCATAGGGATATTACGTTTGTGCTAATGTAACAGCCAAAACAACTATAAAGTATACGAGTATATAATCTTGATCAGCATCAGCAGTGGAGTCGATATAAGCATGACCTTCTGTCCGACCGTCTGTATGAACAAAGTGATCCGGATTACAATTTTTTCGTTAACTGGGCTAGAAACGTCAAATTTGGTGTACCTTACGTCAATCCTCATAAGGTATTCCACATACGTCTAGATAGGTCTACTACTGCTCCACATTTTTGAGATTGTGTTTAAAATTTGTTTGTGAATTTAGCTAGAAACGCCAAATTTGGTGTCACTTTTATTGACAAAATGTTCAAATGTTCCATCCACATAGGGCCAGATCAAACCACTATTGAATATAATATATAAGCTTTTTAAAATACCTAAGACGCTGTATTTAAACTACAATACCATAATTAATCGAAATGTAGCGAAATACTGCAATAATCTATAAAATGTTTAATAATAATGAATAACTTTATTTTGGGTCAGCGGTCGTCTAAATCTTTGGATCTAATATGCCGACCGGAACTGTTTGAAAAGAAGGAACAAAATCTGAATTATTGTTCAACACCAAAGGCCACACCTTAAAAATTGTGGCAGTTATAGTTTCATTCCATGTGAATTGTTTTTTCCGGATATCTAGTATCTAACAGTGCGTAAAAGTGCTATCGTATGTCAATACGGATAGTCCTTAACTTAAAACATTTGATTTCCATAAGTATTGTGGGAAAGACAGAATCCTCGCATATTCAGAAAATTATTGCAAAAAATTAATTCAGTTTAGTACAGTTGTAATAATAAGTGCTCAAATTCATTTTTTACATGTTTTGTAAAGAAATATTATTTTAATATATGAAATGAAATATTATTTTATCCAGTTTAGAAATAAGCAATCTCGTCGCATATTTTCTAAGAAAACGCGTTTACTGGTTGCGGAACTCATTGGAATGTTTCGAATGAGCTTGTCTAGTTTATAAAAGGATATCTTTCGAAAAATCAAATATATTATACGTATCTTCAGAATTCATGTAGTTGTTAATCAATTGTTGTTTTTCGATTTTTAATACTATTTATTTAGCTTTTGTCACAACTTATTTTATCATCAGTATAGTCTATCTATGTCTATAGTAATATGTCTTTTAATGTTGGTGGGTCTAAAAACAAAATTTACAAGCGTGGTTTGATACCTGGGCGACCAAAGGATAGTACGGACAAAATACAATTCACAAAAATACTAACAAGCTTCTTCCGGTTTTTGCAACCTTATCGTTATAAACAATAAAAGAACATTGAAGTATTACGTAACAGACGGAGATGGCTATATCGAGTCGGCTTTTGATGTATATCAAGAATATATACTCTTCAAGAAATCGGCTCCATTTTTAAGTTTTTAGATGAACATTTTTGTTTGTTTCTCTATTAATTAAGCTAGAAATGCCAAATTTGGTGTATCTTACGTCAATCTTAATAAAATATTCCACATATGTCCACATCTGAAAATAAAGAGCTTTTAAGGTATCGGATGTCTCGAAGTCAAACACACTGCAGTGTTCTTTCTTGTTACTTACCACAAATGTATGTAACTTCTATACTTTCCAACCTGCTTATGGATTAATATAATCTAAATGGTGTCTCTAGATCGTATAACTTCTACCATCTATTGTTTTATACAACCATTACAAACGGACATCAAGTCGGCTTGTCGAGCTGATCGAAAATATGGGGAATGTGCTGCCCCTTTCGTCGCAAAAACATTCAGTTTCATTTATAAAACTAAGTTTTATGAGTAAAAATATATTGTATATATACTTTATGGGCTCTCCGATGATTTCTTTAAAATGTATCAAACTCATTGACAAAATTATAATACCGCTACTATATGCAGCGCTAAATTTTCCTGCCAAATACGATATGTAAATTATCAATTACTTTTACAGCCAAATAACTGCAGTGCCGTCTACACAAACGACCATAATCGAATGAAATTGCTGGATGACAGAAATTCTGAATTTAAATTCATTAAAATAAGCTAAAACGAGCAACAACTAAAACAGTAATATAAAATGGAATAAATTCTAAGCCAAAAATGTGTAGAAAAATGCAAATGGAACGAATTGAAATACACCCTCGAGTGTTTTACGAATAATTTTTACAACTGTCAACAGAAACTTGCAAAGCAATTTGGCAGGTGTTATAGTACTTTAGTTCTACAACTCAGCACCTTCCCCAGTTGCAGTTGTTTCTGTTTTTTAGATACATTTGTACGTATTCATGTAAATGAGTAACAGAAATTTTAGATTTGCATCTAGTATCTTTGTGTGTATACGAGTTTGTATCCCATGTAAACGTTTCGCTGTTGTACTAGTTCCAAACTGTCACTGGCGCCGAGCCAAGCAGGTGTCGGGGTTGCAAACGCAGCCAAAAAGTTATAAAACTGAATTTAACTCAACTGAATTGCAGCAACACCATCCCAAAGCAAACCACTCCATCGCAATGTCATCCATTTCTCTGCACCTCATAGAGTGCGGATGAATTTATGTGTGAATGCGACGACAAAAGTTTCAAGGATTCTGCACAGGCCGATTCTCCGGACAGCAGCTCGATGAGTTTACCAAATGAATTGAAATATGTTCTGCAAATAAGTTTAAAATGCGCAACTTTCATTCATTGGCCTTGGGGCGTTTGAAATATGCAATGCAAACTCTAATTAGAACTGTTTGCTGTAATTTGGCAAAGTGGATCTATGAGTGGAAGTGAAAGTAACGCAAGTGAATCGAGTAAATGAGTTGGTTCTAGCATTATGTAAGCCTAAATGGTCGAATTGAATTGAGTGCTCAATGGCACTTCAAACTGAAACTTGAGAACTTTGATACAGTTTCAGCAGAGCTACAGGGGAAATACGCATTTGAAGGTGGTATGAATTACACTCAGAATAAAATAAATTTTGCTTCAATTTGGCTAGCTTGAGGATGATTACTGAAACATCTTTTCATTATTTTTATATACTTAGCTCTGAACATTTGTCAAATTCAAGTGAATTCAAATCCCACCTAAATTTTTATAAAGTTAATCAGGGATATAAGTAATCATACTAGATGTAATGCATTATTTAGTTAAATTTTATTAACATCAATTAAATTAATTTACAATTGATTAAACTAAGTAAACCGAATCTGTTTGGTGCAATAATTGGTTTAGTTTTTATATATTTACCATAAAAAAAAAATACATCATATACACACATTCGGCAGAAAAGGAGTCATTCTTGTTTTTGTTATCATTTAGATTTCCAATACTCGTATATTAGCAGATAATGTATATAAAGTACGCGAGTATGGAGTATGGATATGAAAAATAAACAAAAAAATAGTTAAGGTACTCACAAGATCTTGAAACTGCAAAAAAGTGTACAAATGCACAAACGCCGTCGTGAGCACACTTGTGCAAAATATTGTGATGTAACTCTTCACAATTAGCTGTTGACTTCTTTGGTTTCTTTATTTGTTGCGAACTGCATTTGTACTTTTATATCAATTTGGTGATGTGTGTCTCCTTTGAAATCAAATGAAAAACGGTACACAAGTATCGAAAATATCGTAAGGTAAACTGGGACTACCCCAAAAAGTGGGCGGTACACGCCCACTAGTAAATGTGTATGAAGGGCTGTAGTAGATGTGTAAGTGGCCGCCATATCGAATTTCAAGTTGATATTGACGTTTTCATACAAATGCATAAAAGTGCACGGTGGGTTTGTATGAGGGCTACCCTATGGGGGGACCACGCCCATTAGTCTATGTATGTTAATCGGCTGTCTATAAAAAGGCACCACATCGCATTTCAACCTAATATTGACTTTAATAAAGAAGTTCTCATACAAAAAGTCATAAAAGTGATGTCAAGCATCCGTCCACTAAAAGTTACCATATCAATTATTAAGTTCATATTAACAACAAGGGCGTGGTGGGTCAATCTTGATACTATATTAAACTGCAATGAAAAAAAGTGTATGTGCAAAATATCAACTGGATAGCATAAAAATTGAGGGACATGGCTAGATCGACTCGTCTAGTCGAGGTGAGCAAGAATATATATACTTTAATGTGTTAGAAACTTTCAGGCAAACTAATAATACCATTTCATACTATGTGTGATTGGTATAAAAATATGTGTTAAATACAAAAACATAAAAATAGGCAGTGGGTTTGTATGGGGCTACCTACTGAAAAATAGTGTGCAATACCTACTTTGGATTTAAAACATTTGCCACTCATAGAGAACCTTCCATACTGATGTTTGCAACGAATCGGTGAAAACTGAGGAACTAGATGGCTACATCGGTAGGATCAGGATCTATTCGGTATGTATGTTTTTCTGGGTGTTACGGAATAATTTATTGTGCTAATGTGAACTGAAGTGCATTTGAAAGGCACTCAAAATTTACTTGAGAAGAAGAAATTCGTTTTGGATACTAAATATTATTTGACTCTGATATGTAGCATGTTTTTCTGATATAGAAACATTTTCCTGAGTGTAAAAGTCTGTTTTAGTTTTGCTTTCATGCCTTTCATTTTTAGCGCATTTTCGCTACAACGCTTTCTTTTATATCGCAATATTATTTGTTGTTGTTGTTCTTTGTTTGGCGATTTACTTTTCATTCTACAAGCCGGAATTTATACTCTTTACACAATAGTGTGCACAGTTTTGTATTTTTGTTACTGAGTTTGCAACGGAGACTGCATAAAGTATATGTACATACTATTCTAGATTAGTACGATGAGACCAATCGACTGTCAGTCTTTTTAAATGTCGGTAACATTGCAAAATAATCGCTCCTTTGAGATATCAGTTTGAAAGTGAGTAGTGCCTTTTTTTAGCCAGAAGCAGTACATTCTCAAGAAGTACATACAATAATTTTCAGTGATGTGATCACCCTTAGAGCTATAACTACTAAAACTGTTCAAATAAACTTTTCATATCATTACGAAGATACCGTATGAGTACAAAGCAATGAAATGCGCGCCAAATGTCATCTAACAGAAAAAAACACTTTGAACACGTGGTTGAAAAAAAAACATGAAGCGCACAAAATAATAAGTATACTCGTACACGAATCATAGTAAATTCAAGTATGCACATGTTTCTTCGTATTTAATTCGTATATTTTATTTGGGGATTTATGTTATTTTACCTAGCACAAAGGTAACATGTGTGTTAAATGGAACTCAAAACAAAAACCTTTTCCATATTTAATGTTTCCCCCACCATAAATTGACGCAGATATTGGTACAAAAAAATAATGCTTAAGTATTAATATATATGTACATATACGGAATGGAGCTTATGCGTAATAAATTTAATATTAGTACGGCATAATTGCAATTTTTAACACATTGCAATCATCTCTCTCGCAAAAACTCACTAATAGATAGAAAATGTTTTGATTTTTTTTTAACTGGAGTGTATATACAAATCAAAGATGCATGCTTTCAGAAGTTAAGATTGCATCCTTTTGTTAGAAGTACGAAGAGTATTTAAGCTTTAGCACCACTCAAAGCAAGCGTTATATTTTGTTTCATTATAATTTTATTTTTTATACCCTGTAACCATTGGGTAAAAAGGGTATATTAGGTTAAGTAGAAGGCAGAAGGAATTGTGGCAGACCCTCTAAAGTATAAGATACAATACGATACAATGAAAACTATTTTTCCACCGGTCTTTTCAAAAAACGCTCTTACAAATAAAAACTTACGTACCAAGCCCTAACTGCACCGCACCCACTGACATAGTCATAAAGTATATAAGTTCTTGATAAATATTAAAAGTTGAGTTGATATAGACATATCTATATGTCCGTGTGAGAGTTATAGACTATAAGTTTAATTTTGTAGTCTCTCCTATTCCTACTTCAGATAGTCATTTAATGAACCTGTCAACCCCACTATCAGGGGTAGCCCCATACAAACCAGTCCTTCATTTATGAGGTTTTGTAAGAAATTTTGTTTTGTTTTTATGTTTAATTATAATCCGTCAATCCTAATAAATTATCTCACATACGTTCAGATAGGAGTCTCAGGTAAGGTAGAGGATATCTCGAAGTCGAACACACTCGACTGCAGCGTTCTTTCTTGTTTTTTTTTTTGCTTGGTCGGAAAAACCGCAAAAAATCCAACAAAATTGCAGAAAAATCAAGCAAAATAACAACAGCGGCAACCGGACGTTTCGCTTGAACGCATCACTGCCTCGACAGATAGACAGACGGACGGACGGACGTACATGAAGCATGGCTAACAAACAAAGCACAGCGGGTTCCAGAGTACCGGGAAGAATATAACAACGTGTGGGCGTGACGGCAGTGGGCGGTTGTGTTGTTTTGCATGCAATTTCGCTTTTCTTTGACAGCAAATGGCAACGACGATGACGACGGAGATGTTGACGTCAATGATGGTGGCAGCAATTGTTGCAAGCAACCAGTTTCATTATGCGTTTCCTTTAAAGTCGACTTTTTATTTAATGTATGTTTTGCAAAAATAAAAATAAAGAGAACGTTGCAGGCGCGTGCAATTTGGGTCACAACAGAGTGCTTCACTCGATAGCATTTAGCTTAAAAGGTCATCATCAACCGGAGTCTATAGTCGACGTCGTCGTGCAATTCACCAACAATGACTGCACATAATTTAATCATTACACTGCACACAACTCGACTAGTTTTCCATAATGATTTCTTAGCTCAGATTGGCGCAGAGCAACGACAGCGGCGACAATCGGCATCATTTGTCATTATCAGCATTAATGCGATTATAATTCAATTTAATGCATTGGCAGTTGCGGCCTGACTCGGCTCCAGCTCCAGTTTAAGAATTGGCTGCCGCCTCAAACCACTTTGCAAAAAAGTATAATGCCATCGAGGTTTAGCGCTCTGCGCTCCCGAACGACAGCTTAGGACCAGGCCAGAAAACCCAATCGAATCAAAGTTGGTGGCACACACACCCGCCTTAAAAACTCAGAAGCAACATCAGAAACTGAAATTCGCGGAGACCGATGCCAGAAAATGCTACACAACTAATTCGTTTAGTTTTCCAATTTATTCGACGAGCATAGTGTAGAAAAGTAAGGCTTTGAACAATTTCAGAGTTTCAATAGAAAATCTCTGCGCAGCCTTACTGTGGAAAAAATTGAATGCCATCTCAATCGACATGGTTGCTATCTTGTTAAAGTAGTTACCTGAAGCTTTTTTGAGCTCGTTGCTACATTTGATCGCCACTACTAATGCAATCATTGCATTATTCTGCAAATTCGTTGGTATTATAAACTAAAATTGGTTGTAGATTGTCTGAGTGTGGTTTCCACTTTGTTTTCACTTTGTGAAAAGTAATCGTCCTTGGCAATAAATGGTTTCATCAATATCAAATAAAAAAGATTTGCTTTTCGATAACGTTAGTTTACAGCGAAAAGAACCACCATTTTGGAGTAATTTAGGTGCGCTGAACTCATTTGGGCCATACATCTAGATAACAGTACATTTGTGTTTCTTGATTTATGATTTTACTTACACCAGCGTCAAGAGAAAACGGAAAGCTCGATCGAAATTAATGATAAATCGTTTCAAATTTGATTGAAGTACCCGCCCAACGGCACCCAATGTCAAACGAAAAAAGACTGAGTTATAACTGATTTAAATTCAAAATCCATATCATTTCTAATAAATTTAAAAAAAATTAATATTGTGTATTTTTTTTTCAACAACAAATAATTCACATATTCAATTTTTCACATTTTAGGTTGAATAAACATTCGATTCCAAACATTTTAAGCGCTAGCAGTCCAAGATAGATGGTTTAAGTAGAACTATAAATTGAAAAACACAAAAATACCCGGAGCCGAATCCGGACTGTTTTAAAAAAAAAAACAAATCTTTATTATCATCTTCAAAATAGGCACCTTTTGAGTCAATACAAGCATGCCAACGGTTAATCCAATTTTCCATACACTTGCAATGCGCCTCGGCCGGGATTGAATTTAGTACAGGGAATTTTGTTTTATGTCCTCAATCGACTCATGACGCGTTCCGAGTACAATTTCCATCACTTTTTCGATGTTTTTGCCGTTAGCAGAGGTGGATGGACGACTTGCAGGAATAGTCTAAATGCACAAAAAATCAGTATGATTTTTGAGTTCAGAGAACTTAAATTGCTTTAAAAAACTGTACGGTAAATTTTCCATTTTTCTAAGTTTAAAATTTGGAAACTAGTTCATACCTATACTCGTATTCTTTTAAAGGCTTGCTGCTATTTATTTCAGATATCTCAAAATAAAATAATTTTTACCAGCAATTTCAAGGTAAAACTTTTGTAACTTTAGAAACTTGTATTTGAAAAAGAAAAAAATGTTTGAATAGTATAAAAATTAAACTTTTATCTGCAAGAATTTGACGATTTACCTTCACAATTTCGTTAGCAAATTGCATCTATTATATGTATCTAATGCTTATTTGTGGAAATAGAAAGTTTACTCGATTGTTAGTAAATTATAAAGAGATTTACTATACTCGTTTGGATCGAGTGAAGTGGAAAACAAAGAAAATTACCAATCAGGCACTTCCGTTCAGCGTTAAATGGTCTATGAAAGAGAAGTGACGTCGTTGCAACAACAACGACATAACTTTAAAAACAGGAAGCAGCTTAGTAGTTTGTTGAACAAAGACAACAACAACAACCACTTTTAAACTCTCAAGTCATATTGCAACATATTATTTGGTGTGGCTTAACAGCGGGTGACGCCGAGAGCAAAGGGGACGGTAGCGGTCGAGGTCGGTATGGTTTAGTGTCAGTTAATTGAAACCATATTGTACTATTAAGAAAAGGCGAACTAATTATGATATGGTCTGATTAGTTTTCAAGCACCGAAGTATATATGTATCTATAATCTAAACGGAACAGTGAGCTAAAGAACAGCAGCAGGTCAAGCGGCACAATATGATTTTAAAGGCCGACAAAGAGTAGCGGTAGGGTTTCGAAATGTTCTCTTTGTAGCAGATATGAATTTCATGGTTAGAGAGTAGTTAAAAACAACAAAGAATTCTACATTTGACGATTTCCAAATACCCTGCCGGCTTTCCCATGTAGATATATAAAAATGAATGTTTGTCTGTATGTCGTCTAAACTATTATACCGTTCGTTATGGTAATGTTTCATCATTTAAAATAAATGACTGTTACCACGCCCTCATATATGAGAAAGACCAAATCCATCGAATTTTATCAACAATTTGATGTACATGGATGAGATTCAGTATATATGTAAAGAGCACCGGGAGAAATATGATCCAATGAAAAATAAGCGATGTCATGTTTCACTTCTACATCCCATATGAGAAAAACCAAATTCGTAATATCTCAGCAACTATTCGACGCAGATTTAAGATAAGATTTGGTACGTATATAAAGAACATCGGTAGAAATAAAATTCACTAGAAAAGAGAAACCAAAATCATCATATCTAAAGAGAAAAAATCATTTTTTTCGGCTGGGCGGCCTTGAAAAATATGCATAGAAAGGATAAATAACCGGATGGTGGGCGTGGCACTTACAAAATTTTATAATGCTGATGTGCGTATAAATAAGAAGAGTCAAAGTATTCAAACTTAGTGATTCATATTCTGCTAGCCCCCTTTTCCCTATTATATACATTTGGCTCTCCAGGACATGGTATAAAAATTTAGAAATGACTTCAGCAGGTTATATGAAGTTATTAAATCAATTAGAGAAAATCCTCACAAATAACCTAGAACGATCTACAAAAATAAAAATATGTAATAAAATTATGTCACTAAAAACTTGCCCAACAAAAAAGTAATAAAAGAAAAACAAATACCAAAAATTAATAAAAAAAAAAAAATAATAATAATTTCATAGAGATATTCAGCTAATATATTCAGACAATATAAAATAAAATGGACAATTAATGCTGAATATGTACATACACACTAGAGCCACTTTAACATGTGATTTAAACTGAATACTTTTGAAACAATTGAAGTACATACATAAGTAAATACATACATAAGAAAAAATTATAATTAACAGGTTGCTGTTGTGTGTTACACGAATAATCAAATGTGGTGCAAATAGAATTCATTCTCACAGCGAAATGATCTTGACACAGTTCTCACATGTACACCACCAATAAGGCTCCCATAGATTTGAGAAGGTATGTACACATTGGAAGTTTTTTTCAGTGTGCCAGCTAACACAAACATATTATCAAGTGAAAAGTGCCGCTGGTTATTCTGCATGGAAACGTTTGAGTAACAGTAGCTCAGAACCGTCACAACGTTAAAAAGGCCGAACACAAGAAGATGAAAACTCATGCACTTCAAAATGAAAAATGCCAACTAAAAGCAACATTTTCGCATTGTAAAGACGACACAAATGCTGGACGTTGACAGTAACAAGGACACGTACACAATCATTCAGAGATTCAAGCGATTTTGAATTCAATGTCATAGCAATGCAAATTTAAGCCGAAGTGGCATTCCTAGCAGACTCAATTGAATGTAAAATAATTGCAACGAATCTGCAGTGTATTTGTACACAGAGAGAATATACAGATACATTTGAAGATGAAGATATATACGTCTAGTCTAATCGAAACTTTAGATACATACTCTATAAGTCATAATTAAACGCTTCATGCTTTGATTCTTCCACTGTTGCCGCCTCAACTGATTTTGCTATTCAAATGTGGTTACATTTAGATTTGCCGCTAGCAATGTATCGTGTAGCATTCATATGTGCACTGCTCAAAGTGAAAATTTCCACATCGTAAACAAACATTATACCATCCTACCGACCAACCGACAGATAAACTTACTTACTGCGTCCGACTAACAACATCTTTGTCATGCAAATGTTTCCTCCGGTGTGGGCCCAAAGCCTCATTATGTACTAGCAGTTAGATGAAAATGTCTTTATTCGAGAGTTGTTGCAAAAATCTTAAACGTGCAAATGATTGATAAATTTATCAATGAAGGTTCACATAGAAACAAGTCAAAATACTTGCGTTTTTATGGATATATCTTATTCTTGTTAAACTAGAGAAAATTTATTTAGTTTATCCAATTGTTTTCATGTAAAATAATTTAAAAAAACAAGAAAAGACGTTACCTTATGTTGAACCGAATCTCTAATACCATTCACAAGAAATTTTAAATCGTACTGTAAAACATAAATGTGAGGGGTTTAAAAAGGTACTGCCCATTAAAATCCACTAAATCAAATTTAAAGCAAATATTAATTTAAATAAAGAATTTTTTTATAAAAAATACATAAGTGGGAGGTAAGTTTGTATGAGGGCTACACCCAAAAGTAGGCGGGACACGCCCATTAGTCTATGTATGTTAATCGGCTATCCATTAAAAGGCACTACGTCGCATTTCAACCAAATATTGACTTTAACAAAGAAGTTTCTTATACAAAAACACAAAATTGGGCAGTAGGTTTGTATGGGGGCTACCCCAATCAGTGGGCGGGTCCCACCCATTAATGTATATGGGAAGTGTTCGTCTACTTGAAGCTACCATATCAAATATTAAGTTGGTATTGACTACAATAAAAAGGTTTTTCATACAAAAAGTCAAAAGTGGTTTGTATGGGAGCTACCTCAAATAGTGGGTCAATCTTGATACTCTATTAAACTGCAATAATTAGAAGTGTGTGCGTAAATATTCAACTGGATAGCGTAAATATTGTTGCCCAAAAAAATGCGAATAATGCGATCGACTCATCTCGTCGAGCTGATCAAGAATATATATAATTTATTTGGTCTACGATGCCTCCTTTAATGCGTTATAAACTTTCAGACAAACTGATAATACCATTTCACACTATGTGTGAATGGTATAGAAATTTGTATTTTGAATAAAGCAAACTGAACACAATATTTCTGCAACCTCTGGCCTAAAGTTTGAAATCATGTAGATATTCCATTTTAATCGAATATTAATTGTAAACGATTTGTGCTTTATCATTAAATTATATACAGATTTTATTGTTCCCAAGCATTGATGAATATCAAAACAAAACCAGAAACGCTGCAGTGGAGAGTGTTTGACTTCGGGATACCCTGTACCTTGTCTAAGATTTCGATCTGAACGTATGTGGGCAGGTATGTATAAGGGCTACCTCTTATAATGGCTCAAAATGGTTGTTAGTGATTTTATTATTTATAGTATATAGATATTAAAAAAGATGTACGAAAATATGAAAATGATATTCTCGAGCATGTCATTTTGATGACTCTAAGATTAACTCATTTTAATGATTGATTTTGGTCATTGTTTTTTCTGTGTAGGTATATGTTGTTGGCTATATTTTAATTTTTGGAAACATTTAGTTTTGGTCGGTTTGTAAATGAACTCTATGTTCGATAAAAGACTGTGAACTGTAAGTGCACAGAAAATCTTAATGAATTGTACTCTTAGTGCTAATAAAACAAAGCTCGCAATACGCTTAATGAGACATTTAAGATAAAATATTTTGTTGTATAACGAAGCAAAATTGTCTTTAAAAAGGAGCCCCAAGTTGTCTGGGGCTTTATTTGTGCATGATGTAATTTAAGTAGTAAAAAATGAATAATATTTATAACATATTTGACGAAAAGAAGATGAATGCATTTTTACTTATATAGAATATATCTACTTACATTCAGATACATTGTACATAGATATATGTACATAAATATGTCTGTATGCTGATCTATTTTTTTCATCCATATGTGCTCTTTTGTAAGTGTCATTAATTTAAGTTACGTACAGCAAACAGAACAACAATGAGATCCATGAGAACAAAAAGCAAAGTTTGCAAAGTAAAAGCAAGCAAACAGAAGCGACAGATACAGAACAAGTCTCACTGCCGCACATCGCCTACAGATGATATGGAGGAGACACTACTAATGAAAATGCCAACGAATACGACGATGGCATCTTGGTGTACAAGAGCATGGACGGACAAACGGGCGGTCGGTTAGACAGCTAAGATGAATAACTTTGAAGACGCCTCGGTGACATGGTTTTTCTTATGTCCTCTCCTCATCTTATTTGCCGACGTCGTCATCGAGTATTGTTCTTGTGCTAGTTCACGCTGGTCGCTCTTGTACTTGTCACACTTGGACTCGAGACCCAAATAGATAGAACCAACTTGGAGGCGCGGTGGTTTTTCTATTTGTCTTTAGATACTGTTCGTCTCATTTTATCTCGTCGTTGTTGAAGCTGATGTTTAGTTTACTTCTGTGGAATTGGTTTTTCCAGAGACAAAGTGGCGCACTCAGCGCAAATAAAAGTTGGTAAAAAAGACTACAACTGCATACATCTACGTCAAGAACATCTGCGGCTGCGGTACACTTTTATAATGGGGAAATGACCTTGCACCTTTCATTCATGGAAATGCACTGGAAGAAAAAATTATAACATGATTCTTGTGTAATGTCTGAAGTAAAATATATAACAACAACAAAAAACGTTAACTTCAGTTGAACCGAAACACTAATACAATTTACACGATTTTTTAAATCGTATTGTAAAACATAAAAGTGTAGGATGGGTTTGCAAACTACACTAAAAAGTGATCAGGACTTGCTAATTAGTGTATGAATATGAAGCGGTCGTACATAAAAAGACAGCACATTGAATTTCAAGTTAATATTGATTTAACTAAATAAGTATTTCATACAAATGCACAAAGTGGGCGATAGGTTTGTATGGGGGCTACAACAAAAAGTGTACGACGTAAATGAATAAAAAGTTTGCTTATCGATTTCAAAATGATTTTGACTTAAAAAAAATGTGTATTAACTATCAGACGGACACGGCTAGAATACATAGGTATACTTTATAGGGCATACGATGCCTCCTTCAATACGTTACAAACTTTCAGAAAAACTGATAATACCACTTTACACTATGTGTAAATGGTTTAAAAAAAAGGTTAGCAACAATCAGACATGACCAGATCGATCCGTCTCATATAACATATAATATAATATTTTGACAGTTTAAAACACAATATAACCTGCTCATATAGGTACATACATGTGCATTTTGGCAGGATTAAAAAAAAACTATTGTAGAAAGAGTACTATTGTCCACTGGTGTATGTGACTGATAATGATTTCATATAAAGGCATATATAGAATATACGTAGAATGAAGGAAGCGTGGTCTTAAGATTATTATGCTAAATATTTTAGAATACAATTAAATAAATTAAAGAATTGACTCCTCTTTTTATAGCTTTTATAGTCTTCGAGGTGTACGCAGTAAGGTCGGATGGACGGGCAGATATGGCTTGATCGATCCGATTTATCGAACTGATCATGAATTTTTGATCAAGGCTTTCGGATGCAACCGTTGAAAGTTAAACCAAACTAATGCATTTGTCCATTAGTTGTGCACAGTAGAAAAATGCAATCGAGATAGAATTACCACTACCAACTGTGCACAAAATTGTTATCTTTAATTACATCATTAAATTCATTAAATGTGCTAAGCGTGGCTTTTTAATTCAGATAAGCAATTCAGTGGAAATCCCTCGGTCTGTTTCAAGTGAAACTGTCGTTAAAATAACACCACTGAGTAATGTTGATTAGTTCACTTATTATATGAATATATATACATAATATATTATATAAATATTTTTATTGTACTGTGAATACAATATTCATTTTTATTTTTTCCACCGAAAGGTGTCAACAATTTTTGAAGGTTAATATCGTTGCTTGAACTTTTTGCACATTTCACATTAAACAACTATAATCTCAAACCCAAACAAGATGCTCTGTATTGTATTTGTATTTAAATATTATAGTAAGTATGATGAATACTCGTACAGTCCGCTGTTCAAAAATATATAACAATATAAATAAGAATATAACAGATAGAAGTATTTTGAATGTAGACAAAACAACAATTCATTGGCGAGAAGTTTAAATAAATACATAAATAAAATATAAAAACAATATTTCGTAAATAAACAACGCAGAATGAATACAAATAAATGCAAATAAAAAGACAATAATATAATTTATTTAACAGAAACAAACAATTGGCAAGTGTTGAGAAAACTTTCAGTGAAAACTGTGTATACAAATAATTTTGTCCGAAATAGAAAAAATATTTATCTCGATTGTTGAAAAAAAAATTTAAATAGAATAAGCATCATTTAAAATTACTGCGCTTCATTTGGATGCTCAATTTATCTTATAATATCTTCCGTACCAACTACAAACTCATTTCCAGAAAAAAATTAACTATACAAAGTGCAAGTTGAAGCCGTCGTCGGGTAATACGAGGATTGACTTATATATTGTTAGCCTTGGCAACCAAGGTTTTGTTAGGTGCCAACTGACAGTTTCATTGGAAAGTTTAGCATTTTTTTGCATACACGTACGCAGAAAGTTTTGATTTACGAGCACTATTTGTGTTGTTTAGATTGACTTGAGAAGTTCATCTCGGTCAAAAATGAAATTAACTCAACACGTGAATTATCTCACCAAGAGTGCATTAATCTATGAAGTCCCATCAAAACGTATTGTCTATGAATGGTAAGCTTAATTCAAACGTGGTCGTCGTTCGTTTAACGACGAATCTAGAGAAAGTCGTCCAAAACAGCTGTTGTCCAAGAAAACATCGATGTGTGCGTAAACTAATAAGACCGTGAGATGGATCCATCCTTGGTCATTATTGGGACCAGTATACTACTAATCGGATTGGAAAACTATGCATTGTAATAATAGATTTTTTTCTTCTTGGATATTTCAACCCATATTTTTTTTTAAATTTAAAATTTTAATTTTATATTATTTACTGTTTCATTAATATTTAGGTCACGTCACAGCCTTACGCAATATACTTATATTCAAAATACTCGTATACAAATATTTGAAATGTTTTTAAAGTTTAAAAAATCTATAAGCAGTTTATATATTTTGAAAACGTTTTATGCATGGACAAAATATTTAAAAAGGTCAAGGCAAACAAAAAGAATAAAACCAATGCAAACCAACAATAAAAAAAATACTTGTTCTGCGCATAAAAAATATTAAAAAATCATTAAACAATAATTGCTCTCGAGTACTTGAGCAAAAAAATTGCTTACACTTGCAATTCGAGGGGAGTACAGCCGGACAAACAGATACTTGAACTATAAGATATAAATAATCAAATAATCGATGAATGGCCCAATCGAAACAGACTGAAACTGACTAAAAGCGCAAAAACGACCGTTCGAAGGGACGAAAGACTTCTGCAGGAGACAACGGACGGTTGACGTGGAATATATGAGCAGCAGTCATAAAACAGGCAAACATGTCTCAAACATGTCATTGCTGTCGCTGCTCCTACTGACGGATGCTTTTGTTATTGCACATGACGGTGCTGCTAGCTGTCATTTGGCAGTGCGCCAGACAAGTCGCCTGGTAACACTTAGCAACAACAACACGAAAGGCATAATTGAGAAGGACATGCCACTTTGTGCGAAAAAAAAATAAATTCAAAGGAAAAAGAAGAACGCAAAAAAAATAAGAAAAATAACTTTGTGTCAAGAGCATCTTAAAGCGAGTAACGAGCGAGAAGTCAGCTGTTTTTTTGTACAACAGGAATTATATAATTTACGCCGTTTTGCAAAAAGATAAACTGAAAACCCTTTAGTAAGATAATTGTTTGCCCTTCACAGTCAACCGTAGCTGATTTAGGAAGGCAAAGGCCGCGCGAGGAACATTTGACCGTCAAGTAAATCGTTTAAATGCTTTGTAAAGGAACATAAGTACTTCGCTTCGAGACCTAGAATAAAAGTTACACATCTTCAAAAATTATTTAGTTAAATCAGTTTTTAAAACTAACTAAATTTATTTGCACAAATTCAAATCAAAAATCACCATTAAAAGACCATATTTGGAAAGTAAAAAGTGTTGTTTCGTTAGACGCAATAGCTAAAATTGACGAATTGGTTAAAATTTTGCTATGTTTGTAAGGCAATTACATTTCCAGGAAATGGAAGGCTGGAGGCAAACTACCCCCAGGAGGTGGAAGGAGTTTTCAATATACACCTACGGATCGAAGACGGGTGAGAGCATAGCTGCTGTCATTTTTCCGGAGGAAGTACCAAAGCAGCTCTCATACCGACTACCCGACCGGTGCAGCGAGTTCGAAGCAGAGATCTATGCAGTATAGCAGTCGGTTAAACTGATTAGCACCCTGGAGGAAACTCCAAGGAACGTATTAGTCTACGTTGGAAAGTATCACCGCAGTCAGGCTGCAATTAAGGTTATGTCTTTGCATAAAATTCAAGCTCGTCCGGAGTACGATAGCAGCTTTACACCAACTCCCAGTTGAACTCATATGGGTTCCTGGCCATTTTAAGGTCATTATGTTGACGGGAGTCGTAAAAGGGCAATGTACCACTGACCAAATGGCCTATCAGGTGGTGATGGAAAGTATCACCACCTATGTGACTCCCCTAAAAAACGGAACCTATTTATCAGGAAATCATTTTTTGAAGACCTGGAGGGTCTGGCTAACATGCCGCTGTAGGGTCTGGCACTTTTCATTGGCTCTACGGGATGGTTTCAAATGATTAGAGCGTCAAACGAATGAGATACCTTTCTCCAAAATGAAAACCAATACACCATGCATCAGAATAGGCCGACAGGCATCTGGGAGAAGTCGATTTTAGTTTAGTTGCGTGATTAACCTAACTTATTCATTGCATTTGACCGAAAGCAGAAAATATCTCAGCTTTTACTTATCAAGAATTAAACTATATTATATACATATAAAATTAATTAAATAAATAAATATGAAAGAATTCATCTTAGTAGCATAGATATTTACAAAAAAGGGCAACTTTTAAATTAGACCTTGTACAAACGTTTTCTGCAAAATGGTGAAACACATAGCAGGGAAACGAGTGATGGCATGGTAGAAAGATATTCAAAGTGGTCACCATGAAGTGCGCTAAGTTCGAGCCGCAGCCCTAATTCAAATTGAAGATGTTTTTTTTTTGCCGCCAAAATGTGCACCAGCTGCGAGAGCTTCAGATAACAGTTGCACTTTTTTATTTGTTTTTGGTCAAATTTGATCAATTTGGCCAACAATGGGAACACATAATGGTATAAAACCACTGCTCAACTTGGTTTTATACTGCAAAAACATTTTACATTTGAATTAAAATATAAAAGAATTTTAAAATATTAAAATCATATTAAACATGTAGTATGTAAGACGAGGTCAAGCGATTAATTTAAACTATTTTCTCTTATACGAGATATTTGCGTTTCATTAAAGACTTACTTTCTTTTTGAGAGTTAGAGTAGGCGCCATAAATGCGTATCGGTCTGACAATGCAAGTCTACAGTCAGTGAAACCAATTTTACGCATCTTAACTATAAGTTTGCAATATAATTTTTGATTTTATCGAGACTAGGAAAATATATAAAGGAGTATATATGAGAATACATATAAGCCCTATAGGGATTATGTTTACATTGTATTGTATGTAGTAAATTTGAGAAATCTTTGGTGCGCTACAAATGGGAATACCTACGTGCTCGTAGTGTTCTATGTGGAGAAGAACGTTCGCATAAAATTTTTTGTCCATGTGAAACTCTAACCCAAATCGACTATAACTGGTGTTTAGCAACCTGCGAAAGAGTTTATTTCAACATTTAAGTGGAGCTACAATCGTATTATCACTGAAGCACAAACGTTGGATCTCAACCATCCACACAAAAGACTGTATTTATTTAACGAACTACAGAATACAATTTTGTTCTGCGAATATTCTTGTAACGAAATGTTTTAATGTAAAAGAAGATGAAACTCTTAATGCTGGAAATTCAAATAATTTATTGAATATTTTAATGTATTCAAATACACATCGGCAGAAAGTAAACAAATACTATATAAATAACACAAAGTATAAATAGTGCAAATAAAAATGTATATAAATGTAAATTACAAACTCATTTGTTTATTAAATCCTTTCAAGGTTGTTTTTAAGTTTTGAATACTACGTGTAAAATAAATAAATTATATAAAATGACCTTAATACTACAATTGTTGGCCATATGTGTGTTATGCAACAACAACTCAACCCAGCAGAAAGGGTGTTCTTTAAATGAACCACCTGGTCTCAAATGCAATTAGAATATATTTCCACACAGCAGCATGGATAAAGAAAAGGAATAAATTAGTTTATATGCAAAATGTATGCAGCACTTGCAAATGAATTCTGAATTAGAAATGAAGGTAAACGAGCAAATTATGAAAAAAAATCGATACTTACGAGTAGAACAAATTTATTCTACAATATAATCAAGTCACTGATTGAGACTCAACGCACAGCCGAAAAAAAATGAGTTAGTTTTATTTTGAAGAGCTTCAAAATTATCATGTCTTAGCAAAAGTATTGCAAGTGCTGCATAAAAGATCTAAAAGAATGTTCTCATAAATATACGAGTATTGTTCCAGTTTTTACATCAAAAAGTAATCCATGAATCTTTAATCATAGGACCTTGTTAGTTTGACTATATGAAAGGTGTGAGAAAAGTCTGTAAATAGTTAATATTATAAATTAATATGTTTAGTAATCAAATTTGTTAATATATTTTTCACACTAAAGGTGGAAAGCCCGCTAAAGCCGAAAAACTTTTAATTTTTATACAATAAATTTTATATTGATTAACTAAGTACGGTCTGACATCTTGAATTTGAAATTAAAATGTTTAGCGATCTTATTTATGAATGCATCTGCGTTTTTCTGAGCAAATAAATGAAAAAAGTGGCAAAACGCTTTTTTTAGGATATCTCGAAATCAATTCTAAAGAAGAAGAAAATATAGCTGGAATTTTTGGAATCTACGGCCCAAAATACATAGAAAAAATTCGATGGAAAACGACGAGCTCTCGAGATGCGTCCCAAATTTGTAAACTAGTGTAATAGTAAATTTGAGCAAAAAACTTAAGGAAATGGTAATCTTTTAAATGTGTAGGCTATAAAAATAAGCTAAATCAAACACAAAGCTCGCAGCAAATTAAATCTGTAATCCAAACTGTACCGCAACCGCAAGCAAATGAAATCTGTTCGTCGATAAGTAAAAACTGGTGTAATTGGAAATTTTAATTGCAGCTTTTCACGTTTACCTCGAAGCCAAAGTATGAACTTCAAAAGGAAAACCTAGTTAAATGCAATTGATCTGAATTTGTAGGCAGGAATAGGACGATGAGAGTCGAGTAACACACGTTTTAAAACTTAATAAAAATATAACGCTAGAAAACCATAAAAACATCGAAAAATAATCTGCTGTCCCTCTGCTTTTTCATCACGCGAATTACTCGCGCGACATTTGTAAATATGTATAAATAAATGGTAAGGTTTTCCCAACTACTCAATTGGCGAGGAAAACTATGCTAATAGATTTTACTTTTGAGTTTGGCACGCAATTTTCTGCTTAAGGTTGGGTGGTTAAAGTAAACAATATTGAAGTACGAGTAGTATGTGCATAGCCTGGCGAATTTTAATCAATACTCGCAAACGTCATGACCAATGTAGGTAGTTTTATAATCAACTCAGACCCTCGGTGCGTCTGACGTCTGTCGTTGCATGTGATCAGCGATAGAAGGTGCGATATAGCTGCCGGTTTATAAAATTAATATTCATGTATTTAAATATAATCGATAAGCTCGAGTTGGTTGACTAACTGACTAACTGGATGGAAGCACGTATCAGCAGTTTTACTTTGTTTTCCCTGAGTGCATGCTGAACTTTGTTACGGAAATCACGTTTTTCAGCAGGCATCGCCAGTCACTCGGGTTCAAAACCACAAATGAAATCTAAATAAATAATACATACAAGTAGGCACTCAAAATGAGAAAATCAAAAAAAAAAAAAATAACGAAGCATACGAATTAACTATTGCGTCTTAAATAAAAAGCATTCAAGTTTTCTTTCTTTGATTTTTGTTTCCCTATAAATTTCTGAGAAAGGTTTGTCTTCACAATAAAATGTACTCAATGAAATTGATGCAAGAATAGTGCAAGGCAGATTTACAAATGCTGATAAAATATGTAAAAGAAGTATATATTTGTACCAAAACATTTACAAGACATTACCAATTACTTTTATACGAAAAATCAAAGAATAATACTATTCGGATAATAATATTTACTTGAAAACTTACCAACCGTTACAATCGAAGGGTATATGATAGATTTAACGTAATAAACTACTATAAAATAAACTTGCTGAGCGTGAAAAAACAACAAATGCGAGTATTTTCTGCAGAAAAAATAGAAGTATAATAGAGAAGCTGTCCTTGGCATAAAATTGTGTTGGTTCTGGTTATTCTGACAGAGTTCCCGTATTGTGACTTCAAGCCAAGTCAATGTATAAACTATTTGTAAATTATAAGTGCTATTATTAAGTTATAAGTGTATGGGAACTATACCTTCAAACTGAATAGCATTTATAATTAACAAATAGTTTTTACAAATTGTATTTTTTCGCGCACTGGACAAAGAATATGTTTAAACTATTTGTAAGTTATAAGTGCCATTAAGTTTTAAGTGTACGTAAGTTATACCTTCCATTTGTAAAGTCGCTGTCATTTTGAAATCTGCGTTGGTGATCGTTAATATAAATTTTATGGGGCATTAAATGATTCTTTTAAGGCGTTGCAAACATGAAGAGTATAAAAAGTATTTATAAATCTCAAAAAAATATATATATTACCATTTGCGCCAGGATGTATAAGATTTACGTTAACCAACTGAATGATTAAGTGTGTGATAGTTTGTGTGTGCGTATGTGCAGTCAAAAGAAAAATATGGAAAAAAAATCAAACTAAAACTCTTTTAACTTGGCCAAGATACTATTCTTCATGTAATAGAGAAAAATACGAAAAAGAAGAAAACGACAACAACACAATGACAACAAGATAATCTATGACAGCCACAACACCAAACACAAAAATGACGACAGCGAAAACCGACAGCAAAAAAATTGGTTTGTAAACGTTTTATTTCGACTTATTTTCTTTTCTTTCCACTTCTCCGTTAGCGCAACCGAAAAAGTGAAAGTTTTATCTAATTTTTGTATCTCAAAAATTTGTACTGCATTTTGCGGCTATTCGTTTTCATACCCTTCACACATAGTGCAGCAAAAGATTGTATCAGTTTGTCTAAAATATTGTAACGCATTAAAAAAGATGTCGAAGACCCCAAAGATACATGTGAATATATGTATATCAGATATGGAGGCTCATCGATCGCCCGAGCTGAACAACAGATGCAGACACCAGACGAACGCCTACCGAAGTCTGATGCTCTTTACTTTGTGAAAAACAAAAAATTGATCTAGTGAAAGGTGAAGGGTAACACCACTTTTCTTTTGTAATCGCAAAGAGGCACACTTTAAAAAATATTTGATCTGACATTGATAAGCGCGATGCGATGTTGCTATGACAATAGATCACTTCAAATTAGTATAGTGCATATCACAATTACACATATCACGTTCTCTTTCTGACCATATATACTTAGTATATATGTACATATATTCCATATATTCTTGCTCAACTTGTTCAGACAAGTCAATCTATGTCAAGTACTATGGCAAGTCCTTCCATAAATATTGCTCAGACACTATAAAAGTAAGACCCATTAAACTTCTGATGGTCTGGACTAGAGATGGTCGCGCGTCTTATTTGTTAGGCACGGCCCAGCTCGAGCCCGAAGTTGGTATTGACAAACGCGCACGCGCACGTACGATCAAATTTTGGGAAAGGAACGACCCAACACGAGCACGTACTCAGTGATTATGAACACACAGACACGAAAAGCACGGTCTAACACGATATTATAAAAAAAAAAATGTATAACCCGCTAAAATTTGGTAAAAGGATCTTCTATGTTCATAAAAATGTATATAACAGCAACAACAGACGTAGCTGAAAGAATAGCGTGCATATAATTTTGATCAGTATCAAATCACGTCCATCAATCCGCATGAAATACGTTAGTATGGATCGTACGCAAACGAACTTGAAAATTGAATAAAAGAAAACTATTACATCAAAATTTAATCGTAAACCTTTATTCATACTGATCATATAAATCAATTTTCAATAACCCTTTTAGTTTTGTGATCATCCAAAGCTGTTAGGGCAGCTTCAGGAAATAAGCAAGTCACCTAACTTCTGGCGTTCTAAATCGATGGTAACGCAAGCTATATGGTAAGTTGCGCCGCCTTGTTGAAAATAAAAATCGACGAAGAAATTGTCCGATATCAAGGCGATAGTTGTGAAACGAATAAATTTTGGTAGGCTTCGATTCTGGCTACTACAGCAGCAACATTTTTATCTCATCATTGCGTTTCGTATACGGGGTGCATGCTCTGGACGTGTAGAGCAAATTAAAATCGAATTAGATTTTCACTTTGGACAATTTCCAATTGTTGTGGCAATGTGAATTTATTCAAGTTCAAATGGCAAATTTTGATAAACAAATATGGCCGCCAGGAGCAGTCAAACTTCGTACATCCCTTGTGGTAGACCCTTTACATCATTGGTACGTATTGCACCACTAAAGGTTATAGCCTTAAATCAAATTTATAATCGAACAAGTCCATAGAAGGCATAAAACATTAAGAATCATTCACAATGATTTACTTATGCTCTAGTTATAGAGACAGAGCGATAATAATTTTTCGTGTCACACTACTCTTGACTTGCATGCACGATGCTTCTTTTACTCTTTTTTGCACGAACACACACAAAATTCAAATCTGAACACGAACACATCGTACACATGCGTGTACAATGTGTCTCGAAAACAAGCACGGTCCGCGCCCGCATCCAGTGTAGATTCATGAAGTTCTCATGTGATGGAGTTCACCACCCTCTCTTTCACTTGCGTGGCATACTGGGTTCAAGGATATAGACCGTAATATTTTCAGCAATAGGGAGAGATGACAATATTGCCTATCATAAGATACAATTTTATAATTTGGAGATATTACGTTTAAGTCTTGATAGCCTAATTGTTTGTACAAATTGTGTCTGCAGGGTATCAGATAGTTGAAAACTTCAACAATAACGCTCTTGTTTTTTCTTGGGAATAAGTGACTAGCAATATCGCTTTTTAGTATTTGAAGTGGTAATTAAATAAAATGCTATACAAACTTTTGTGAAACAAAGTAAACGTGGAAAAGCCAACATTTGTATGCTAATTACCAAATGACACATTTCAGTTAAGTGTCTGTAGGCAAAAAAACTAAAAAAAAAATAACCATAACTGAAATGAAACAAAAAGTATGTCATAGCTAACACTCAACTAGCGCAATGTGGCTTAGCTAAACTACATATGGTAGCGTAATATAAACACGGTGTCACGCCCCCCTAACGCCTAAGCCAACAAAAACCATCTAGTGTAAGTATCGCGAGTAGTTGTCGCTTGTATGTATCTACATCATTCGAGCAATTCACATCCGCATGCAAATTTGCACTTTAGGCGTAAAAAGCTTCTAAGCAACCGCCCAACACCCACCCAAAAATTCATTGAGTTTCAGTTACATATGTACACATATGGGTCTACACATGTATCTATATGTACTCTAAACTGCCTTGCTTTGTGCTTTGGGTCAACAACTAATTAGCGTTTGTTTGCCATACGAAGCACGAGTGACAAACACTCGTTCCGACTTCAATAAGAACTACATGGTAAAATCAACACTAAATCTGCGTCTGTGATTTGGCATGATTTCGCATAAGGTCATACTCGTAACTACGTTGAGATACTATGTTCTAATTAGAAAAAGGTTCGCTTTGAACGGAAATTAAGAACACTTACAATCTAATAATAAAGAATTAGTGAGTTCACGACTTCGAATACCCTCCCCCTTGTTTATGTATACTTTTGCAGTGAAATTTATATAAAAATAAAAAAAAAACGGAAAGCGAAAACCATCATATCGATTGAAATAAAAAAGTTTTACATACAAAAACCGAAAAGAGGGCGGTGTGTTTGTATGAGCTTGTTGTTGTGGGTTTAAATTATGTTCAGCGTAGGAACATAAGAAGTTTCCATACCCGATTTCAGATCGATATCTTAAAAATTGACGGACGGGAGACATACAGATGGATTTGTATATCGTGTAACCCTTCAATGGGTTACAAAAAATCTGTGACAAAATTATGATACTATTCACACTATGTGTTAGGAGTATAAAAACAAGAAAGAATGTTACAGTCAAATGTGCTCGACTTCGAGATACCCTGTACCTTGCTCCTTTTACTATGAACTATAGATTTTATTTTTTAGTGAACGAATTTTATTGAAATTGGTGAAAAATTAAACTTTATTAAAAATAACAAATGTTCATAAAACCACTCAAAAGCAGCGGATTATATGGAATATTTTGTAAGGATTGAAGTATTTCTAGCCTAAATAAGAACAAAAACAAAACAAAAAATCACAAAAACTTAACAATGGATGGAAAGTTTATTTTAGAGCTACCCTTTATAGAGGCTGGAGCTGGACCTACATGGTACCACCATCGACTTTTTGGTTGTTTTACTAAAAACTTTTTATACTCTTCGTATTCGTATAATTTGGAATTTTATAATTGGAATTTTATAATTTAGTCACAATATTTGCAACAAGAAAGCTGTTCTACCCATATCTGGTGTTTATTTCCTCCCTACTTTGTCAATATTCGAGATATTGGTTTGAAAGTTGGTATGGATACTTTTTAGAACCAGAGAAAAACACTGCAATTCATTTTATTGTATTCCAAATGTGTTAATTTAAAAAATTATTCCTAAAACTAAAATTGTTTTGTCATATAAGTATGTATGCACAAAAGGTGAAGTCTATTAAGTGTGACGTTAAATGTCATTAACAACAGCTTTTATTGTATAAATATATTTTACGATATATTAATAAAGATTTGAGTCCTCGATAGCCCAACTGTCCAGCGTGATGGGTAAAATACTGAATGATAGCCGGCCATGTAACAATCAGTTTTAATATTTCAACAAACATTATACATATGTATACCCTTCTTGCAAATTATTTCTGTGTATGGTATAATTAAAAAAGAATTTAATCCCTTGGTATTTAGTGGCTTTTAATAAATGTAAAATTTCGAAAAAGCCTAATGCATAAATAATATAATCAATCCAAAAGTTTGCTGGTAATAAATTCACACGAACTAATACATCCGGATGCAATTTAAATATACACTTTTTATATTTATTTAATTAAAAATCAATGAAGTTGGAATTAGCAATTCGATGTGAATATGGGGAAACCTATGTAGTTTTGCGTTAATTCGAAGCACATGCTGCAATGTAGTCATTTATCTAAAAGATTACATTAAAATCCAATTATTCAAATCAGCTAAACTTGATTTATAATACCAATTACAGCATACAAACGATTGTAACCCAAAAAACAACTAAGTTCAATGTACATTAATAGCAAAAATACACATAAACTCTCGTACTATACGAGTATATAAAAATTGAGCACAAATTGTCGGACCGGAGTCGGTGTTTTAATGAAAACCGGAATGAACCCAGTTGCCACTGGGCAGCGGCTAAACTGAAGCTAAGCGTTTTGTATTTTCAGTTCGTACAAGGCACAAGAAGATACAGCCGCAATAAAAAAAAAAAAATAATAATAAAAAAATAAACAAATTCAAAACAAAAAGCAAAACTAAAAAGTTAAAAAATGTAGGTAAAATTATAATAGTAGTTTTGCGTACAAAATATAAACAACTGCATATGTATATACATACGTAGGTACATATATGAATGTACAGATAAAATAACAATGACAAAGATACATTTAGCTGCAGTATGCGAAAACTTGTTTTTTTTTTTTGTTTAATTTTGCACACCCAGTGTAAAGTACAAAAAAATAGATACAAAACAAAATAAAGTCAAAAGCAAAACTTGTTGAATAGATACTTAATACGTACCTACGTACATTGAAAAGCGACCAAATAAAATTCAAAGTAAATCGCGCTTTGTGTACAGATACATTTTGTTTCATTTCATTTCGTTTTGTTTTGTATTTTTCTTATTATTATTTTTTATACCCATTTAGTTAAGCGCACAATTATTGTGATGTTGACTCAGCCATGCAGGTTTGCGAAAAATAAAAATCAAAAACAATATCAGCTACAACAACAATGTTAACACCAACCAACGTAATACTAAGATCAGCTAAATGGCAAATTTATACAGATACAAATATTTGTTCATCGTGTGCTCTTCGTATTTGGGTTTTTATACATTGGTCCCACAGGCTAAAAAATGTATATTACCTTAACAGCCAAACCGAGTCATTGCATACCCTATAAAGTATATATAATCTTGATCAGCATCAATAGTGGACGCGATACAGCCATGTTCGTCAGTTCGTCTGTGTTAATACCGAAGGTATTAGAGCCACCAAAGTTGAATGTTCAGATACATATCTCATTTTGTATGAACAGCGCTTTTTTACAATACTGAAGCTAGAAACACCAAATGTGGTGTTGATAGTTTACTTTAAACCCGATAATTTAATCCTAATATATCATCATTTATGATTAAAACAATGATTATTAGACCGTGTGCAGAGTATCTCGTAGTCAAGCACACTCGACTGCAGAGTTCTGTTTTCCTTTGTTTGTATTAATACTATTCACTATAATTTATGCGTTAAAATTCTGCGATTTTTTTGTTTGTTTTCGGTTTGCGGTTCTTTCCGTTTATGATATGATTTTATTTCGTATTTTTCAAACCAAATGAGTCATGAAAGTTTTTAATAAGTGTAAAAATTATGTTATATTTTTGTAGTAAGTGTTACCAACTTCATGCTACTGTAGCAATCAAACGGCTAATGACAGCGCGCTCTTGTTTTGCCAAGCGTCAGTCTGAAAAAATTTTACGGTTCAACAATATGGAAACAAACAAAACATTAGCGTATGGTTAAAATACAAACAAAAGGCAATTGAGACCAGCGAATTGCTCTGCGAAAGCAAGCGACTGCACCAGTGATGGTTTGGGCTGCGGTAACTGTCACAGGTCTCTCACCACTCGTTTTAATTGAACAATACGTAAAGGGAAATCAAGAAATCTACCGTGAAAAGATTTTAAACGATGCTTTGTAATTTTGGGCACGTAAACAATTCGGTAGAAACCATTTAATTTTTTCAACAAGACTCGGCACCATCCCAAAAAGCTAAAGAAAAGCCCAACGTTTTTTACAAGATTGGACATTTTCGTACGATGATTTATAAAAACTTTCGATGAGTATTTGTGCATCGATTAACTTATTTATACTGAAGATTACTAAAGCCACAGCCTTTGCCACTGTGAAACGATGATATAACGAGTGTAATCGAGGACGTCCTTCGTGAATGAATCCTAAGAATGAATTTTGGGAAGGTCACCCAAAACTCAAACAATTGATGCTGTGAAACAAAACAGCAATCGACTGTATGGACGTTCCAAGACGAGCCAAATTAAACAAAAATTCGAAACACGTCGAAGCAAATGATCGTTCCTTAATTTTTTATATTTTTTTTTTTTAATAGTTGATTTAAATTTAGAAAAGTAGTCTACCACGCTTAAATCATATTATTTCTAATCGACACAATTTGAAACTGGGTGGTTGTGCGTTTCCTCCAAAAACAACAACAACAACAAATGTACTAACCGTAGTCATAGAACATTTGATGACCGAATTCTAGTAATTGGGTGCTTCATGGAAAAACTTAATGGCGACAACAACAAATGCAATACAGGCAAAACGGTTTCACATATATAAATATTTCATAATGAACAAATTTGAAACGTAGTTAAAAGTAAAAAGTAGTACACAAAAGCAGTACAAATGTAATTATAAATTAAAACAACAAGACCAACACTAGCTAAGGTCCGCACGCTCTCACACACATATATTTACGCTTCAACGATGAACTTAGCTGAGCTCAACTGCACCCAACAACTCTCGACATTTAGTTTAATTTTATTAGTCAGCAGCTTTAATGGGTTAAGCGCGTACTTAGCTAATGCATTTGAACTCGTTGTAGATACATTTCTCAAAACGACAGGCGACTTAAAAACGTAGCAGAAACGCAGCAGAAAAATCGAAAGAATAAGAAAAACAAGGAGAAATAGAGAAAGGGGAATTGCTTAGGAAGTGAGCAAGCAAATGTACTTAGTAAATATAATAAGCAATTCATTATATGGTCATATTGTGAAAATATAAATTTGTTGGAATGTTTCCATTCAATAGAGTGTTGGAGATCTTATAAACATTATTATATATTTGCTGTGCGTTGCAGTGTATTTTTTTATCGAGATATATGGCTAAATTCCGTTATAAAGGCCTATGTTTGACCTAAGCACAACAACACACAAACAATCCATTGTTGCATTTTTGTAAGAAAAATATCAGCTTAAAATTTTAGTTGGTGGCTTCTTATGGACGGATGGTTTACATATATTTCAATGGGTGTGCAACGCTTACTTTTAGGGGTAGCTATCATACAAACCCACCATCAACTTTTGAGATTTTGTATGAAAAACTATTTAATTAAAGTCCACATTGATAAATAACATTTTAAGTAAAATATTATATTCTGGAAATTAGTCCAGTTTTAGTTTCTTAAATTGTGCAGTCACATTTTCTCTTTTATTTGTAGAATAAAACTTTTGACATTTGATTTGTTTCAGATGCAATTCCATTATTACGCATAAAAAATTGATGATAAATATAATTTTCATGCTCCAGTTTAGGATACTGTATTTTGTTTGTCGGTGCGATTTGGGACACTATTTACTTTAAATTGTTTGACGATCCTTTTCAGCAAATGCTGCGGATATTTTCACATTTTTGAGTTCTCCAATGGAGAGGTTAGGATTTCGCTTGAAAGCGAATTCAAAAACTTTCGCTTTTGGTTAACCAGTAAATCATTTTTCCATCTACTACCGCTTTGTTGCATTGAACCTGTCTCGTTAAACTTTTTTAAACAAAGTTTCAACGTTCATATTTTTTACTGATCGGGTGACATATTTGCAACCTTTTTATGCAGTAAATATTTTAGCACACCTTGTTTATACAAGCTCAACGAGAATGCAGAATTATAGTAGATATCTAAAACTCTTTTCTTTTTTCCGTGTAGTGTGGTACAGTTTCGATTTACCGAATAAAAAATTTGGCTGGTTTATTTTTTTATTTGGAATTAAGTGTCCCAAAACATTCAAACCCGAGACTCATTTATGGGACTAATAGCTTTTCACATGAAAAGTGTCTACATTGAACAAAAAAAAAACAAACAAAAAAATACGTTAAAATTATTTTTGTGTTAAAAAAACTAAATGGCTGTATTTCGTCGTTGTTGCTAAGTTGCTGCTTGAGTGTGTACTTAAGCAAAATTGCAAAATCTCGGTACACAGTCGTCTTTTTTTATTTTATTATATAAGCAAAGAGCGTAAGTTATGCTCTGCTGACTTTGTGCCACCATCGTCATTAATTCATCTCATTTTTTCGCTAAACTGAACACTTAGCCATTGAGATACTGAACAGGTTGGTACTATTTAGTAACAGGAGTCAGCAAACAAAAAAAACATTCTCAAACCGATTGGTTAAAATTTAAAAGTTTCGCCATTTTGGAGTCTGTAGTATTTCATTGGCTTTAATGGTACTTTTGCAAAGAATAACGAACATTTTAGCAAGATTTCGCACCTGCTCATAGTGCCAGAAACACGCAGGAATGGTATAGGATACATTTTTCTGACTTTATCACATCGTAAGAATGATCTCCATAAACTTAATCCAATGGTGTTGATCCTTTTTTGAAACTACGTTCAGTGCTCGGCCCTATCAAACTTTGGAGGCGCAGTGTCCCTAACCGAACATTTTCCTTAAATTTACAGTTTGTTATTAGTGCTAGAGTCCGCACTTCAAAAAGCGATAAATTTAATACTAGATTACTTTTTGCTTACATAATAAATCAGTTATACAAAACAAAATTGTATACGGTTAATAAAAGTCATCCTGTTCTACTTAAAAATTGAACTACCTTGAAAAATGTCTTTATTTAACTTACGCATAATTAATGGATTTATATCATTTCTATTTGGACACTTACCTAAAAAGAAAAAGAAAATATTCAATTAAATACTATATTTTTGTATAATGTAAAAAAATAATAAGTATGTGTAACATCTATCAACATTCATTCAATCAAATTTAGAAAAAAAAAATACGATTAACCTTTCAATGTCATGGTAAGTGATAACATTATTCAAAGTCTAATGACCTATTTTGAAAGAACTGATGCTATTCCCAAAAAGTTGCCGGATGAACCAGTTTTTTTCGAACGAAATTCAATTTTTTACCCCATTTTTATGTGGAGTAACAAAACTAGCGACAAATATAATTTATATATTTATTTTATTGTTATACTTAAGGCAGTTTCAACTATATGCCAAGAATCTGAGTTTTGAATAATTTTCGTTGATTGTAATTGTCAGATTTAGTTTAAATTTTTAGATATTTTCTGTTAAAGTATATAGCTTTCATATATAATACCTTTATCGCATTACATTAAAAATAATGGCAAATGCCTACAAATGTCATTTAAAAGTGACTGCAAGCTCAATGAAAATTTTTAAACTTACTAGATATTTAGCACCATATGATAAATCGGATATAAGACACGTTGAGCGCAAAAAGTGAAACATAGTACACTGGAAAGCTACATATTTTTTCACTTCTGCGTTCAGCGTGTCCAATTCTCGTGTATGAACAATACGACTCTATGAACAGGACTTCACGGAAAATTAGTGTTTAATCTTCGAAATAATTGAAAACATGAGAAGTATTATGTTCTTTGTCTTTCTTAAAATAAACTACATATTTTAGAAAACAAAACTAAGTTTTAAATAATACATTCCTCCAGTGACATATTGAAATAAACAACATTCAAATGCACTTTTGTGCGTGTTTAAAAAAAAAAAAAAATATATATATATATATATATATATATCTACAAAACACTAACGTCACTCAAAACTAACTACAAGTATGTTGCATCTGCATAAAAACGTACTAAAAAAAGGCGACAATGAGCAGTCGCAGTGAATAACAATGCGACCGTGTGCAGCTAGTAATCCCACTGGTTGCGAACACCTCCTGGTCGTCTTGTCATGCATACCGTATGTTCATCCGTTGGTGTGTCTTCGAGTGTGCATTTAAGGCATTCAGATGATTTTATGAGGTATGAAGTCAAGCGAAAAATTCAATTACGTATGAGTATGCATTGCTGAGACAAAGTTTTATGTGGGCGCCCAAGCAACAAACGCATAAAAAGAAGAAGAAAAATAGTTCAGGGGAATGAGGGGGACGGGGTTGCATAAAAAAGATAATGCTCAAGCATGGAGACAACCTTAAATAAATTTCAAATAACAATTACGACGTTTTAAACGAACAAAGAACGAAGCGAAGAAAATTGAATACAAATGTTGGAAAACCATTAAATATACAAAGAATTAAGCGCATATATGTATCTATACATATGTATACATATATATATATATATATATATATATATAGTATATAAGTATTAATGTACGAGTAATTGTATTTTACTTACATTTTACTTCTACATATACATATGTATATACTCTAACAATAAGTGTATCTGTAATGTGTGTATCGTTTGAATAATTAACTAAAATAATTGAAATCGTGCTTATGCTTTTAGTGTTTACTCAATAATTGGAATTCATTTAAAGTGCGGACAATGAAATATCAACGATAAATTTGGACAAAATTAAAAAAAAAAATGAAAAACACAATCTAAGTCTATAGTTTAAATATATTTATAAAATTAAATTGTGTAAAAATTAATCTCCATTTTAATTTACCACCACTGTTTTAATTTCCTTTAATTCTTGAAAAATTTATTCTTTATTATATACAGAATGAAACATTCTGAATACGAGTATAACAAAAAAAAGTAAAAATTAAATAATTAATTTCGGTGAAATTCATGCTGTAATACTCGTAACACATGTCTTACACAGATGAATTTTCCTATATGAATTTTCGTTTTGAAATTACCAGTTACAATCTCATTTATTGTTTGTTTTTAAAGTGCCTCGAAAACTACGTAAACTAGTCACGCGAGCGTGATAAAATAACTGTTGATTTTGGATGTTGTGTGGCACGATTTTTGCCCTTTTTACGGTTGGTAGTCGGATCGGGGTTGAAGATAATTTTGTTGGGTATGAAACAATTGGAAATGAATTAATTTTTTGAAGATAATGACGAATGCGAGACAAGACCTAGTGTCTTGTCCTCAAATGATCTACCGAGGCCTAAAATTCAACTTTCACCTTTTTTAATTATGTACAATCTCAAAACATTATTTATTTTAAGAATAATTGCTTAAATTAAAACATATTCCGAACAATAATTTGAAGTGTTTTTGTATGGGAACCATACCTTTTAGAGGCCACATCACGAACATTGTCACTGAGTATAAAATTTTCTATGTATTTCAACTTTCAAACCAATATCTTAAATATTGAGAGAATAGAGAGCAAAGTTACACCAGACAGACAGAATTTATAAATTTTGTGGAGTCTAAGATGCTTCCTCTCAGGAGGTATAAGTATTGTGATAAGAGATTAATAAGTAGTAGTATATACCATTGGTAGATCCAGGGGGAGGGAACTGGGGAACGTTCCCCCATTCCCAACGGCACTTTTGTTTAGTACAAATATATTTTTTTACGCTTCATTTTCTTAAAATAATAGCCTAAAACACAACGTAGCATATAAAATTGGTATACAAGGTATAGTCTTGTTTTCTCTTGTTTTTCACGGTTTTATTTGAATTTTTTATTTTAGTATATGGCGCATGTCAATTTCCTATAACTCAAACGTGAAAAATTTACCATTTTGTCCAATTCACTTTTTCTTTGTTTATCTTTTTTTTTTTGTTCCCGAGAAGCGAAACAGGGTTGATGGTCTTTCATTTTATTTCTTTATATTCATTGATTTTAATAGACGAATCAGCTCATTGACAAATCATTTCACCAAATATTTTAAATTTAGTCGTAGCGTTCCATTTAATTTTTATATGAAATTTAAACTATATTATTTCATTAAAAACAATCTATGTATACCAATTTGTTTTACCTTGCACAAAATGTGTGAATATATTTTATTGTACACTATTGTATTTGAAGATCTTGGTGCCGTGTGTGAATGCGTGTGTGTGAGTGTGTGACGAAAGCAAAGTTAACTCGACGGCGTGACTGTGATGCACAGATAATAATGGGCGAATGACTTGAGTGACTAGTACATCGATCGCCTAATTGATGTAGTAGATATAGATATACCAGCAGAAAATTAATATTAATTATTTTGAAAACTTTCCAAACACTGTACTGCTACAACAAACGCTAAAGCTCAACTGACGCGATCAGTGACGACTGCCCTTTTAATAAGAGACAGCTGTGCTGGACTAACAAAGATAGTGGAATATCAATGAACTACGTTTTAACTTATTTCGTGTGAAAATGCATTTATACATAAAAATACTGCAGATTCCGGAGGGGCGTATGGCTAAAATTCCTAATTATATTAGCAAACTATACATAAAATAAAAAAAAAATGGTAGCTTCGGTGAAACCGAAGTATTAATACCATTCACGCTTAATTTCAAATCGTATAGCAGATTTATAGCCAAACCCAAAAATAAGTGGATTGTTGGTCTCTGTTCTAAAATTGAACGAAGTGGCCGGCCGTCCATGAAAAACCAGCTATTATTTACTTAACTAAAAAGTTTTTGTACAAAAGCACGGTGGGTTTGTATGGGGGCTACCCCAAAAAGTGGGCGTGACATATTAATATGGATACTACATAAAGATGATACCAAAATAAGATTAAATATTGTCATTTAGCCAGATATCTATAAAATTAGTCAAAAAAAAACGCACAAATATCAGACAGACAGCCGGATATGGCTAGATCGACCAGTCTTGACGTGCTGATCAAGAATATATATTCTGTATGGGGTCTACGATGCCTCCTTTAATGCGTTACAAACTTTCAGATAAACTGAAAATACCATTCCACACAATGTGTGAATGGTATAAAAATGCGGCAAAAAATACAGACAGACGGAGATATCTAAATCGATTTGTCTCGCCGGGATATTCTTTATGGGGTCTATAATGTTTTCTTTAATGTGTTACAAACTTTCTGTCAAATTGATAATACCATTACAAATATGTGTGAATGATGTAAAAAATTTCAAACATATTTTAGGTCAATATCGCACTTAAATACCAGTTACGAAATGTAAACTTGGCGCCAGTTTAAGATAAAACTTGGTGCTGCAGACACAAAGCATCAAAATAAGGAAATACAAATATTAATCAATTAAAATGAATAAAACGAGAGAACAGTCAGCAAACAGAACAATCAGCAGACAACGATGACCAGAATGACTGTCGGGGCTGTCAATTAAGTCGCATAGCGAAGACAACGAAACCAATATTTAATTAATAATTTCATGCCCTTAAAGGTTCATTAACACTGGCAATTGAAGCGAACAATGATGTTTACACAAAGATGTGCAGCAGCATCTACAGAAAAGTCAGCGATCGTAAATATTAATTCACTGGAGCATATATTTAATTTCATCCAACCATCCGTCAATTTAATCTCACACCATACACCAAAGTCAACAGCATGAATCATGACATATCGCAGACTTTTTCGTGCGAATTTTTTAAAATTCTATTTCTCAAGAAACAAAAGCCAATGAGAGATTATTTTGGTGCTTGACAACAAGTTGCTTTGGATTTTGAAATTAAAGCCATCGGCTCGTCAGTACGAGTATTTTAGTACTTACTGCATTCAATACTATATATTAGAAGGAGATCTGCGCTAAAAATGAAGTCCATTGTTGTCGGTCGATTGCTTACAGTGACACAGAATTCTTATCAAAGTGTTTTCCATAATATTACAATTTTTTCCATAAGTTTATATTTATATATTAAATTGCTCTTTCGTGTTAAATATCATAAATTTTGGTCTTTAATGTTGAATATCATATAGAATTTCATTATTCTTTCATATTAAATATATAATAGCATTTCATGTTGCTCTTTTATGTTACATAGTAATTTTGACTGTATTTATATTTAGTTAGTCAGTTATGGTACCCTGTAACGTTCGCTATTAATAGTCACTTTTTGACTATTGTCGTTACGGACCAATGCCACATGAACAACATCCACACCAAACATTACGACTCTCCGGATGCAATGGAGACACTGTATACTGCTGTGAATTACTCTCACTCCAAATTCGGCAATTTTGTTTTTACGCAAAGTCGTTTAGCCAAAAATGTGCTTCATCAGTGAAAATTATTTATTCGCCAAAATGTTGATCCATTTCCAAACGCCCCGGAGCTCAATCAGCAAATGTAAAAGTAAAAAAAAAATCCGATCAAGGGCGAGTCGGACTCGCGCACGAAGGGTTCCGTACCATTATCTATAAAAAAAATCATGTCTGTTGTATGGCAGTCCCCTTAAATATTTATTTTATTCTGTTTTTTAGTATTTGTTGTTATAGCGGCAACAGAAATACATCATCTGTGAAACTTTCAACTGTCTAACTATCAAGGTTCATGAGATACAGCCTGGTGACAAACGGACAGCCAGACGGACGGACAGCGGAGTCTTAGTAATAGGGTCCCGTTTTACCCTTTGGTACGGATTCCTAAAAATGGTAAATTTGTGACTATGACAGAAAACAGAAACGTCGAAGAATGACAGCATTGCCACTCGAAACGACAGAGCAACAAGCTATCAAAATTCAGACAGCCCTATGTTTATTGTATGAAAATTATATAAATTTCGGTAATACATTTTGGATTCACTAAACATATTGTATAATACTGATTCACAATTTTATACAGTGTTATTTCTAAATTATGGAATAAAAAATTAAAATGCGTATATTATGTAAATAATCTGATGAATGCACTTAACCAATGCGCACTGACCTTCCGCACTAGAACGGAAAAACATTGCTAATGATTACCTATGCTTCGACTATGTATTAGATGATGCAAACACAAACACAAAATCGTTAATCACAAATCAACACCACACGCTGAACATTATCATCGCAGTCATCGCTGCCATCATGGTCAAACACCAACAAAAATAGTACAATATAATCTGTTCATCAGTTTCATTCACGCGAACATAATTGCTTCAGTTCTATTTTTTCAGCTAACTGATCAATGGAGCATAAATTTTAAAACGAATTTATTTCATACTCCCATCGACAAATTCACTTCAGCTACAGCTACAGCTCCAATGCAAAATGATTAATACGGCGCACAATTTTTCTCGCGTGTCTAATTTTTTTTTTCCCGGTCAGCACGTACGTTAAGTTTGGTCTTTATAATAGATAACAGGTCATTTATATCTTGGCATTTAACAGCGTCCGACAAACAAAATCGGGTCTAGATACATACATTGTGTATTTTATGTGTTAGCCAAATTGTTATACAGAGGAAATTACTGTCTTGGAAAGCCATATGCGCCAACCGCAGCAAATTTAACCGCAGTTGAAACTGGACAGCAAAGGAAGAGAGATGGGTGGGTGTTTGAAAATATGGAGCCTCGCCAACGCCTTTAATATATATAGAGTAGAGAGGCGTCGACTTTCAAAGCATGACTTTCCATTAGATTGCGTCCGCTGCGTGTTCGCTGCACGTTCACTTTAGTAGCTGACTGACTGGCTGACTAGAAAGTCAAATGCTCATAAATAACTTTTGGCTAAAAAAAATACATATATATTTTAATGCTTGGCTTAACACAATTTCACTGCAAGCAAGCACGAAGAATCGGTAGGTGGGGGAGTAGCACTCTGTGTGTTGTTAGCCATATCCAGAGCAGTTTTCTATTTCAGCACAAATATGTAGCCAAATGTATATTCATAATTTTTCATACATAGCCATTTTTCAGTCTGTCAGTCAGTCAGTCAGTCAGCTAGTTAGTCCATCCAAACAGACAGCAGACAGAATGCACTGTAAGCTTACATTTTCATGTCTGACGACGTCATGTCATATATTAATATCACTCATACGCTGTAGCTGACCATTTCAAGGAAAGTCAAAAGTACATCTAACAATGAAAAATTACTCAGAGTGCAAATGTATCATATGTACAGGGTGTTTTATTTCAGAGATGTAGAACTACATGATTACACAATTTCAAACTAAAATTGGCTTTATAAGAAAGATAATTTTAAGCCATTAATGTTTAAATATGATTTCGGAAATCCAATTTTCGACCAAGGGGCGCCGTATCTCGGCAATGGTTCGCACAATGTTGTCTTCTAATTCGTCCAAAGTTGTTGGTTTGTTTTCATCTTTACGTTAAATGTTACATATAAGATGCACACTACTCTAATGCAATGGCGAATCGACTCATTTGGGTCCTATTCAATACTTCGCTCTACAGCAACAACATTTTCTTCAGTACGCACTGTACGTCTTCGCGGAAGCGTGTTATTATTAAACTAACCATGGTTACTCGAAATATTCGCTCGGATGGACTAATCATGATAAAATGGCAAACCAAACAGCACAAATGACAATATCGTTACCAAATCTGGTTTCAGATTTGTCCCTGTCGAAACATTAAACATCTAAAAAAAACTTCCTTTATACATACAATAGAATAAATAAGAAAAATAAAATTAAATTGTATTTTCTATTTGACTTTCAGTAGTTGAAATGCTAAAAATAGCAAATCACAACAATTCTCAATTTCAATTCTGTATAAACCGCACAGCAAACCACATCGGTTGACTTGGGTCTGAGCGCGCCAGTATTATTCGCAAGGCAGTCAGTGGATGGGGCGGCATATGTAGGTACTCTTATAACTAAATCCAAAGACAAATCTAGATACTAGCTTAACTTGAGCAGTGAGTTTATATTAAAATTTTCGGTAGGTTGCTTTTCTAACATTATATACATAGTTACATATATAGTAAAAGCACAATGAGCACACTTGTCACGTGTTTAATGTGATTGTGCCTCCAAATGTTCTCTCATTCTACTATAAATTCGCTTTTATTCATATTCAAAAATAGGAAAAAAAGAAACATATGAAACTTTATGATTTATGCATATTCTATAGAGAAACCAAAACAAAACCAGAAAAGTTACTAAAATGTGAACTCTGCATACAAGTCACGCGGCAAAGGCATTTGATTTTCTTGTACCCTTCATAAATATTATGACTAAGCTATAGGACGATTTATAATACAGTATAAACCAATTTAAATAAAAGAATTTTTTCCTAAAAATATATTTTTTATTATGATTACCATTAGTATAAGTTTCAAAATATATTAAACCCTGCGGCAACACACTCAATTTTTGTGTTTTTCTCCAAAGCCTTGATGCAGTTCATAATTGCAACTATCTTTGTCACATAAACTCACTGCCTTGAGCAGTAAATATAGACAATCGTTATCAAACGACAGAATAGTAATAAATTAGTGAAATATGAAAAAACTATTTGTGAATTATAAGTGCTATTAAGTTTTAAGCGAAAGTTAATAATTTGAAACAAACAAATATACGAAGTGAAGCTAAATAAAAGCTTTCAAAAACGATGATGAGGAGAGAAGGGAGAAGAGAGCATACATCGGACATAGTACCAATCACATGCGAGTGACTTTTATACCGCAAAATTCTCTTTGTCTGGCTTTTTCCTTACATTGCACCGTTGTTAGATTCTTGCTTGGCATGATCGATGGTGAGGAGAGAAAGGGAATGAGAGGACAACAGTATATATAGCTGCTTGATTAGAGCGAATAGTTTGTAGTATGCGTGCATATTAATTGTGTTATATTTATTAAAGAAAAATCATTGATCAGATCGGTACAACACAATAAAAGATTTCAATATAGAGTCCTACTGCGTCCTACCTTCTCCTGTTTTACCGTTTTGTTCCTTATAAGTAATAATGCAATTGATATATGTACAGACAGATTCCGTTAAAAGCAAATATTTTGCATGAATGCATCAAAATAGGGCATCTGTTTTGTGTTAAGTTATAAATTAGTTGTTTTCAGTAACAGCAGTGACGTGCAAAATTTGTAAATGTTATATTAAATTACGATATCAGCGCAATATAGTGAAAAAATGCCGCAATAATTTGCTGAACTGCATTTAGTTCCTACGCTGGAAGCATTTGCTCATGTAAACAATTTGCTTCTGCGTAAAGTCCGCCATAACCAAGCACTAATGTAAACAGTATACAAATAATTTAAAAACAAATTTCAAATCATACCAATGCTGCCAATGTGCCATTCTATCTCTCTCGCACTCGTCCATACTGGATGAGACATGTCATTCATGGATGGCATGCCAATGGCACAAAATATGACAACACTCAACTTAACGTAAAATTAGATTTTACGAATCTCTGAAAGCGTAGATTCTTATTTTTGCTCTCGGTATGGGTATTTTCAGCGTCAGATCAGATAGTATGAGATATGTTAAAACTAGTTATGAATTACAAGCGCATGGATGTACATATACAATTCACAGCTAATTTAATTCTCTTCTCTCTGAACCATCGTTCTTGTTGGTCTACGATTTGATTTTCTACTTTTACTACCCATTACTCCCATAAATAGCTTACGCTATAGAGTGGGTCGTTGTCAGTGGTGTTCAAGAAAACACTTTCGACTCAAAATTGCCAAAAATCACTCATAAAATTTAGTTTTATGAATGAAATCTGGAGATTCATTTTATTAGAACAGGGTGAGTCATATAAAAAAGAATCAGATTACAATATACTCTTTTCAGTGATTTATAAATTTCATAAAATCTGATTTTTAAGAGTCAAAAATTTCATTCGTTCCGTTGAGTATTGCCTTATTTTATGGTGTTGTCATGTCATATCCTATTCGATTTATGTTAGTGCAAGAGAGATAGGATCATTCATTTCCAGCATTGCTAAGATTTGTATTTTATTTTTATATTATTTGTATTTTCCGATTTAAATCTCAAAACAAAACAGATACTCGATTTTTGTGCCTTTACTCAACGTAGTCATTTTTTAAGTGAATGAAATTATTTCCATAAGTACCCATATTATTTTAATGAGTTGAAGTACACAACATATTGTCTTTTTTATATATATGTATGTAGATATTTTTCTTTAAAGGGTATTCGGGCAGTTCGATGCCAACAGCCGAAGTGAAAGGATCGCCGCGGTTGACTTTGAACTATTTCATATTAAGTCTAACAAAAAACAAATACTTTTACTGTGATAGTGGAGGAAATGGGGAAGTTTTTGCTGAGAGGCAAAGAAAAATAGTGATGGAGGAGCATGAGGATAGGAAGAAATATTGTCCTCTTCACAAGAGAGGAGGAACAAAGACAGAAGCAGACAAAGAAATAACGGCGACTTAAACGTCGAGAAAACAAAAGAAAATATTGATAACGAAAAAAAATGACACATAATGAATACAACGCAGTAAATGAATTCAAGACGTACACATATGACAAGAGGCACCAAGGACCATTTATTGTTTATGTCGACACGTACTCGTCCGAAAAAGAAAAAAAGCGATCAATCCAATTGATCTCTCGATGAAAAAAAAAATTAAATAAACGGAGTACTAGAGATAGGTAAAATAGGATATGGGAGATGCAAAATTACTTGTAAAACTGGTGCTGTCGCTAAAAACGTTGTGAAAAATGAACAGCTGAAAAAATGTGGATACACATCAAAAATCCTTAAACATTTTATACTCAAAACGGGTGTTATTTTCAATGTAACTAACAAGCGAAGAACTCTTGGTAGAAATTCCATCAACAATGGAAATTGAAATTGTAAGAGTAACTAGAAAAGCCAAAAACGATAATGTTGAAATTATCATTATTCCGACCCAAAGAGTGATGGTTATTTTCAAGGGAAATGCTCTGCCAAAGGAAACCATTGTAGGGCACTACAAAACTGGGGTGCATCCATTTGTACACTTTAGCTAATGCTACAAATGTTTCAAATTCGGTAATTTTGCATTGCATTGCAAAAGCACCAAGAGCCATTGCATGAAGTGTGGTGAAGATCATAATGCGGCATATCAGTGCAAGAATGTAAAATGCGTAAATTGCAAGGAAAGTCATATGGCGAACTCGGTACGTTGCCCGGCAAGAAAAAGAGCTTTCGTGATAAACAAGGCAATGGCTGTGCAAAATCTCTCAAGGCAAGAGGAAAAAAAATGTATCCATATTTCTTCAATTTTTTTAAAAAATTAGATGCTGATTATAATGAGTCCTTCCCAATTCCTGTATGGGAGAAAAAATCACAAATAACATACAGAATAATACAGAGATAGCAGCCAGGAGTATCCACTCAATCAACCCTTTTTCACAAGTTGTAAAACATAATCTAAACTAGCTCATCTAGCTCAACAATGGCCGAGTACAAAGCAGCGCTGAAGGAAAAGGAGTATAAGCCCGATTACTCTTTCTCAATATATAACTTCGGACATTGAACTGGACCTTCAAGAGATGCACAAGTTAATAACAAAAAAATTAACTAAATGGAGTAATGACAATATGTGTGAGGAACTGAGAAATGACCTACAGCACACAGAAGAAATATTAAGTAATATCTTCGCAAAGTTTGATTTAATAAATATTAATTTAAAATCCAAATAAATAAAAACGTGATAATAATACAATATAATATCCAAAGTTTAACCTACCAAGACAACAAGCATCTTTTGGAATTATTCTTAATAAATAACTAAGTTGATTTTGCATTGCTATCGGAAATATGGGTAATGTGAAACGCTGAGTGCAGCATGAAAAACTATAATTTTGTATCAAAGTTAAGAGTAGATGGATACGGAGGGGGTCAGGATTTACGTAAAGAAAGGTATTAAATATCAAAAAATAAAACTACCCCCACGTGCATATGAGACCGTTGGAATTGCGACAAAAAACCTAAAGAAGAATATAAATCTATTCAGTGTATATCATCCACCATCGATGAGACATAGTGATTTTAAAACGGCTATTAAAGAAATTTTACTAAAGGCGTCTGCACTTCCCAATACATCAATAATCGGCGGAGATTTTAATGCAAAATCTACTTTGTAGGGTTGCGAGGTACAACCACAGAATTTACTATGATTGAGGAAAACTTTGTTTGTCTGAACAACGGTGCGAGTACCTTTGAGCCACCATCTAGAAACAGCTCAGCAATAGCCCTTACATTTACAAATAACGTCTCTGATACTTTCGATTGGAAAACGTCTAACATAAAAATATCAAACAGTCATCATAAACCATTTTTAATTCAAGTTAAAAAATTATGAATAGTAAAGTCCTACAAGAAATAGTTAAACTAGAAAATAACAACAACATAAACACCTGCCCAGTCACCATTCACACACACAAAAAATAATTAACAAGCATACAATTCCTCCACTAACAACAATCGCTCATGTTCCTACAGTAGATGGTTCCAAAATAACACACCTACGCTTTTCAAATACGATGACTTCAAAAATTTCATTCACACCAGAAATATGCGTTCGGCAAATGGGCTTGACGGAATATCTTATAAAATGTTGATACATCTTCCAGAAGAGAACAATTTTTAATACTTTAAATGAAACCTGGCAATGCGGCGAAATTCCAGAGGACTGGAACAAAATAAAAATCGTGCCAATACCAAAAAAAGTTTCAGATGTTTCTGAGATAAGGAATCACCGACCAATCTGCCTATTAAACGTTCTATTGAAAGTGATTGAAGGGTTAATGAAGCGTACCGCAGAGAAGCTACGCTTTCAGAAAAAATATGTCTACATCAATATAAATAAACGACATAATAAGTAAGATATACTCGTTAAAGCAGATGGTTTCAACGTGATGGCAGCGTGCCTCGATATACATAAAGATTTTGATTCGGTAAATACAGAAATTCTAGCTAATAAACTAGTCTTGCTCTTGACCAAATATATAAAATAAAATAACCTTCGACACGGGCTTCTTTAACTTGCAAACAATAATGTAATATCCAAATTAATGCAAGAAAAAATAAACATTTTGAAACAAGAGCAATGGGATATTATCTACACAGATGGATCAGTAAAGGAGGTATATACGGGTGCTGCTTTCTTTCATCCAGATACAATTTACACCAATAGCGCGTATACGGATAAGTGACGTCATCTCTAACGGCGGAGCTTTCGAGTTAGCAATAGATTTTGCAATATCAAAAAAAAATCTTGAAAGTTGCAATTTTAACAGATAGCATTAATAGTATAAATCTGATGTCACATCAAAACAACCACTATATTGCACATAACATCGCCACAAAAATATACAAATCAGACGTCAGCAAAGTTTCGCTTCACTATATTCCTGGACATGATAACACTAAAGAAAATGAAATAGCGGATGAGCAGCTAAGTCTGCTATGAACACTGGCACCTATTTTTATCTAAAATGGTCTCTAGAAGATGCAATAACCTTCATTTATAATAAAATCTGGAATGAATGGGCACGAGAGTATAACGATTTCTGCTTAACAAAAAACCCAACTTTCTGTAAAAAAACTTGGTTGAAATCTAAAAAAACACAATTTAAAAAGCACAGAAATTAAACTAATGAACAGGCTAGTTACGGGCCATTGTTTCGACAAAAAACGTTACACAAAATGAATATAATTAATGACAACATATGTGACCAATGCAACACTGTCGAAGATGCCTCGCACATATTATTTCAGTGTACAAAATTCACACAAATCAGACAAACTTCCACAACACTACTCAATAATCGATTACTCAATAATCGAATGGATTTATTCGTTTCTAAAGAATCGTATCATGGTAATGAATAATCAACAAAAGTATATTTATCAGGGACTATGTCAAGGCAGCATTATCAGTCCAGTACTTTTCAATCTGTACACCGCGGAACTACATGAGGCGAATGATGCGAATTGTATTTTATTCCAATACGCAGATGATTTTTTCATAATCTGCTTCCACAAGATCCTCAACAAAACTTGAGAAATTTAATCAACAAAATCAAAAATTTTAATGAGTCCTGCAAACGAATAAACTTGACTTTTAGTCCTTCAAAATCAAAAGTGATTCATTTCAGCAGTAGACAAAATACTATAAACATCACAATAGACGGTACCCTACTGATACAAGTTGATAATATTTTATATATAGGCCGGATTATAAAATCGAATAATTCATGCATTGGCCATGTTACCCATGTAATTTCTTCGAGAACAAAACCTGTATGTTTCTTAACATCATAAATGGCTGCAGCTTTGGTATTCATCCATCAAAGGCTTTACAACTATTTAAAAGTTTTGCTTGTTCAAAATTGGAATACTCGTGTTCCTCTTTTGCATCAATAAACAAAACAGCATCCAGAAAAATTCAAAATTGGTATAATAGTCACCTTAGAAAAGGGTTAGGTCTCATAAGATCTACACCCATTAATTACATCTACCACCTTTCGGGTGACTTACCACCGGACAGAAGATTACTTTTGCAGCAGCAAAATAATTGTCAAAAGTATTTACATACGACTTTCCGCAGATACACTCATTGGATCGGATATTGATAACAACACCAGCTACAGGATAGTGTACTAAAAATTTAGCTCCATCTTCAGAAATTAAAAAAAAATTGCTCTTGACCAAATATATAAAATAAAATAACCTTCGACACGGGCTTCTTTAACTTGCAAACAATAATGTAATATCCAAATTAATGCAAGAAAAAATAAACATTTTGAAACAAGAGCAATGGGATATTATCTACACAGATGGATCAGTAAAGGAGGTATATACGGGTGCTGCTTTCTTTCATCCAGATACAATTTACACCAATAGCGCGTATACGGATAAGTGACGTCATCTCTAACGGCGGAGCTTTCGAGTTAGCAATAGATTTTGCAATATCAAAAAAAAATCTTGAAAGTTGCCATTTTAACAGATAGCATTAATAGTATAAATCTGATGTCACATCAAAACAACCACTATATTGCACATAACATCGCCACAAAAATATACAAATCAGACGTCAGCAAAGTTTCGCTTCACTATATTCCTGGACATGATAACACTAAAGAAAATGAAATAGCGGATGAGCAGCTAAGTCTGCTATGAACACTGGCACCTATTTTTATCTAAAATGGTCTCTAGAAGATGCAATAACCTTCATTTATAATAAAATCTGGAATGAATGGGCACGAGAGTATAACGATTTCTGCTTAACAAAAAACCCAACTTTCTGTAAAAAAACTTGGTTGAAATCTAAAAAAACACAATTTAAAAAGCACAGAAATTAAACTAATGAACAGGCTAGTTACGGGCCATTGTTTCGACAAAAAACGTTACACAAAATGAATATAATTAATGACAACATATGTGACCAATGCAACACTGTCGAAGATGCCTCGCACATATTATTTCAGTGTACAAAATTCACACAAATCAGACAAACTTCCACAACACTACTTAACTACAACAATTTAGATGAATTTTTTCAGCACGAGTGCACATCTAAATAAAAAGTAACTGCGGAATTTATAAAAGAAATTAATATTAAGTTGTAAACAGCTGCACACTTTCTGTATGGCTGTATAACTCCGTGGAGTTCGGCCAAATCCTCACACTTTCATGTGAGACAACTTAAAACCGAAAAAAAGGGTATTCGACTTTTGTTGTGATCGACTATATTATTTTTTGTTTGTTTTTTGCTTGCTAAAGTAGATGAGCCTTGAGCTCAAATGCTTGCGCAGTCATTTCAGATTGCGATTAGTGGTGTACGTTAGTTGAACGCAATGCAATGAAGATATCGAAACAAACGCATTTCACGTAGTACAAGAGTAGAGCTATTTCGTATTATACATTGACAAATAAAATTCATTCAGCTGATTGGTCGATCACTCTTATGCCGCTATTCATGTATCCGAAACAAAGTCTAGCCTTGTAAATACACAGAATAAAATAAAAAGACTAAAGCTCTTGCAAAGACTTACATCAGCGTACAGAGATATTTGCGTAGCCGATAAATTACGTTTCAAGGCAACTAGATATCAGAAACCACCGACCGATAGAGATAAATACTGCAAAAAGTATATAAATACTTTAAAATATGATGTGTGAGAGCGGTGGAGGAATGAGGATTATGTAGAAATATTGGTCAGTGTGGCGTCAAAGGCAATGAATATCTGTGCTGCTGATATGACTGCTTTGTGGCGATTATGTCAAACGAGGCGTATGCGCAATATTAGATATAAACATATCGCGGAAACTATTTATACGGCTAAAGCAAAAATTGTTCCTCATTTCTTTTTTATTCTTATTTTTTATTTGTGAATTTTGCGCATTCCGCGGAAATAAACTTCGCAGTTTTATTATTGCCGCGCCGATTACAGCAACGTCATTCAAAACGCCTTTCCGTGCTTTCGTCCATCCGTTCATTTCACTGGTTGGCATTTGTTTATACAAAAATTGACCTAGTCATGAAACACACACACACACTGCACAAGCTAACAATTCTATTTGTTTATTTGCATTTTAATTGCAAATTCAGCAGACGTTATATGGAAAAAAATTAACAAAGAATAAATTTATACATTTTGCAAACGCGCAGCGAATAAATGCATTAAATAAACAACACTGAAAATGGCAATCTACCTACGAGTTCTTTGTATTGTATATAATCGTATATACATTTATGCAGTGCTTTATACAGCTGCAGTCCAAATTATAGTACTAATGGTCTGATTTGTGATCAATTTAAAAAAGAAAATATTTCAAAAAATACTTAAATAATTGAATCGATATTTTTCTATATATAACGGAATGTTACTTGATTTCTCACAGAAAATATCATAAAAAAAAAATTTGTCTCATTAGTACCAGTTAGATCATTGCGTAAACACGTTTGGCAAATGCCCCAATCCAAATCATTTAAATTCTTGTTTTCTCTTGGTTGTTTACAAAAATATTGCAAACGACCCAAACAACTTCCAATAAGTTGTAAGTTGTGTTGAATTTGGTTCGATAGAAGAAACGACCAAACCGAATGAAAAGATAAAGCATGTGAGCAAAGGATACTCTAGATCAGTAATTCCCAAAGTGGTCCAGGCCCCTAGGGGTACATGGGACCATCGACGGGAGTTTACGTTGGCGTGACAAAAAACGTGGGGGTTCACAATTTGTAAGCGGGGGTGCACGAAAAAAATTGAATTTCTTCCCTTTTTGTTTGTCCCTCCTCGGTTTTGGAAAACTGGAATGTAAACTTTTATTTTTTTTTTTTTGCTGTCGGGAGCATTTGCCACCATTTTTGCCAAAAACTTTGGAAAACACTGCTGTAGGAAACTATTCCACCGGAACAGTGGAAAGTGGTCTACGAGAAAAAAAAAAGTTTGGGAATCCCTGCTCTAGATACTAGAGAACAAACCATTCAATTCTACGCCCTTTTTATTTTTTGGAGTAAGAAAGTCCAGAGGGGAGAGAGATATGCGGAAGAGTATACTCAAACATATCGTTCATTTACTCTCACTTGTTCTCATTATAACTTGATCTACCGTTTTTTTGAATAATGCAATTATGGAATACAGCATTTGTCGAACGAAAATGAAGACAAGCAATGTTTGCTTTTATCTATTCACAGCATATTTCTCCACTGTAAACTGGTGAATTTAAGCGGGCTTCAGCCATTTATAATCTTTTCAAATAGTTTTGATTTTAAGTAATTACTTACTTCTCATTCGATTACTTTAGTCATTTACCTATTACTTAACTATTGAGTATGGGGTATTTCTCGTTCCCAAACTTTCAATCAAAAACTTCATGAAATTTGATCCACTGAAAGCGGAGAAATTGAGCTCATAGCGGAAGTGTGTTTGTGGCGCCGGTCGAAAAATGAAATTCGAACAAATATCAAATATTATATTATAATACGGTCTGTTGTTTTAAGGTTGGTAAAATTTTTACCGAAGTGTTTTAATTGATGAAACAAGTTTATGGTAATGATTGTTTGTCCCGTATCAGAGTATAAGAGTAACATGAATATTCAGAACATCCAACCGGATAAACGGATTTACCGAAGAAAGAAAGCGCCATGTTGACGTAAATGCTATCCAAAATTCGTTGGGCGTCATCCAGGCCGACGGCAATAATTCCGATTCCAGTGGAAAAGGTGGTTTTTAGCGTCTTATTTTTAATTACTAATGTTGTCCATCAGACTCCTCGGTCCAGGACCTTAAAGACAACATTAGTTATTATAAAACTTAAAAATATCGCACGAAATATTGAAATTAACACGTATTGCAATAACGAAGGAGATCAAAAAGTACCGTTATGTGTATACAAACTGTGCCCCTGTATTTAAAACGTTTAGCCCAAATTCATAGTACTTAAAATACACTTCGTGGTACTATATTTTTACAACTGAACACATAAGTATATGAAGCTAAAATCGAATTTACATTACATAATCTAATTACATGCTGAATACCCACCATATTTCTCACGCTCTAAACTGAAATTAGTTAATTAAGCTCAACTGCGGAATAATGTAAGCTAAAACAAGATACTTTGAAATTAAAAGCTTTGCCATTCAATTGACAATACTTTAATGCACCCCATTTTTGGACATGGTGCAAACGTTTCTAATTTAATAAGTGGGTGCTACGAAACTGTAAGCGTTACATTTTTTGTTACTTATAGTATAATTGCAGAAAATGTGTTAGGAGTACTACCAAGCTGCATAATTAATACGCATTTTTCCATTACTTAGAAAAATCTTTCTAATTATATCTGGGAGCTGTTTTTGGCAACGACTTAATGTACGACTGGTCACTTCGAATAACAATGCAAAATCAGTTGAGTTAAAAATAAAAATAGTATTGCAAAACATAAAAAACATGTCAAGAGTACTTTTCATAGTAAAAAATGTAAAAGTTAAATTAATTAAGAAAGAATCAAAATTAAAATTCTGTCGACAAAAATTTACCTGTAAACTTATCTGTCTGATAATAAATATAAAGTATTATGTACTTACATATATGGCAGAGTGTGTGTATGAGTTTTTAAAAAGTTTTTCCATAAAGCAAGAAAATCTTGTCATATCTAGACAAACTTAACTTTATTATATGAGTAGTTTCCATTTTTCACTGCACTTTGTATAAATATGAGAAACTGCTACTGCAACTAATAACACAGCATGCTGCTAAGATAATCTACTGGCTAAGTGGTTTCGTGCACTCAAGTGCAACTGACGAGTGAGCGAGAGTATCTCACAGATACAAATGCAAATACGGGCGCAGTTAGTTTTTGTTTGCTGCCTGTTGTTCGCGTGTTTTGTGCTCTATTCACGTATCGCGTAATCTCATGTGCGATTTTTTTTTCTTTCAGCATAAATGTAAAAAGTGGCAGCGCTAAAGATGCGAGAACCATTTAGCCTCTTGCACGCCCGCCAGCACCGCCGCTGTTGTCACTATGACATTTATCTATATATCGCTATCCGTATCTTAATATTTGCGTATCTGTATCTGTGTCGTTGTGGTGATGGAGGTGGTACTAGTAGCGCGTTGATTGCGCTGTCAGTGTCAGTCGTCGTTCCGTTTTTGTCTGCTAGAATTTTATTTTATTTATTCTTTTTCTAAAGTAGACAGCTGGTGAGTTGCCGCCATCAACGTGCAGCAAGTAGTTTGCCTAGTTTGTATCAGTCATTTTGGGTGGCTTTGTGGCTTCTAGTGTAATAACTCTTCAACTGCATAATTGTTTATGCTGGAAAGTTTTTGTTTTATTTTTGTCCACGTTGTCTCATTTCAAACTTTTTCATTATTTTTGTTATTTACTTTGAAAGTTTTTCATGTTGAATGCCTTTAGCATGCCTTCAATTGTTTCTGTTCTTTTTTTTATTTTGAAAAAAAATTATCGTTTTTATGTTCAATGTCTGAATTCAAGTCGAGCAGTAAAATAAGTACATATTTTGTAGGCAAAGTCATTTCCTTTCCCATAAATTATAGAACTTTAAAAAAGCTTATAGTACGTACATAGTAATATGCAATGAGTTATTTTTATCTCAAGAACAGTTTAATTGCGGAAATATTCTCAATTTTTATTTTTTTTTTTTCTAAGAAAAGTTTAGATAAATGAATTAAGTCTAGATAAAATGGTCAATTGTTATATTAGTATTTCAATAATGAGAAAAACATTGATTTTGTATTAAATGTGCAAGACAGACATTGAACAGATGTTTTCTACTTTTCCAGTTTTTTGTGTTCTGCTTCTTCCCCCAATTTTCTAGTTGAACTCATTTCTTCCTGTACCCTTTATATGTGTACCAATTCTCATCTTTCTGTCTTAAATAGTTTTAGAGATATGACAGCTTTACTTTTGAAGCGTGACAAGAGCCATTCCCAATGGTACTTATTCTTTCGGATTCCCTTTACTGATGTACCAAACCTCATACCTAAGTATCAAATAGTTTCTGAGGTATGGCGAATTTTGTTCTTCTTTAATAAGGGGTCGTGGTACCGCCTATTCTCTCCAGAATTTATATAGCCACAAATTTTCTTTAAATAAATGTCAACACACTCTATAAATATAATAACGATCGGTCAAATAAATAGTTGCTGAGACACGAAACTTTTTTTATAGGGAGAGGGGATGGGCTGTTGCATAGCCCTTTATTTTTCAAACGATATTTAGTCAGAAACCTGCTTCTGGTCAAAAGTAATGCAATCTATCAATTTTTCAACGATCAGCCAAATAGTGGCTGACATACGACGAGTTTGGTTTTTCTCTTATATTGGGGCGCTGCACCGCCCTTTTTTCCAAATATTATATAGTCTATATAATTCAGGGATAGTGTAACTTTTTATAAGTGAAACATTTTTTAGAATAGGTTCAATTGTTTTAGAGATATCATCCTAAATCAAAACTTTACCTCTTTATAATATTAGTCTAGAATAGTGTAGATTTTAAATTTAAATCAGTGAATTTCCCACTAACAATATAATGTTCTGCATATGTGGTTGTTCTTGCACAATCATATAATGTTTTCTTATCACATTTCACTGGAATATAATGCAAAAATTTAACTTCGTTATTCTTTTATCCTCCCAGCATAAAACCGAGTATAGCGTGCATCTTTGAGGTCGCACACCAAGGTTTGCCAAAAAACAATTTCAACGAATATGTAAGTAGATTCTTAAATTCCATTTAGTGTTTGTCAACTAATTCTCTCAGTGCATAAAATAAACAATGCGCGCATGGCCTCCCCGTTTAAGGTTTCAGCGGCAACTGATTTCTCTGGACTTGTAAATATGATGTTGTGTAAGAGTAAATGTAAACAACCAAAGACATAATTATAAACTTTCGTCTTTGGTTGTCTGATCAATCAATGACAAAAAGAAATAAAACTCACACGTTTGGCATTTTCGAAGTAACAACAATACACTGAGTATGAAAGAAAGCCGTACTTGGAAAAGTGCAACAAATAAAAGTTGAACGTTGTATATACAGAAAGTCCTATGATACACATAGCGCTTTTCCTGAAAAGCATGATATATGTAAGAAAAATATGCAAAGCGCTGCAAGAAAACTGATTGGTTCGAAACACCTGTCTTCGCGGCGAAAACATTCTTTGTGACGAAAAAGCTGTTACTATTCTCTCTTCTCAATGTAAAATGAACTCGAACCAGCTAAAATTCATATATGTACTAAGTATACCACTAGGTAACTACGTTGGAATCAAAGTTTTAATACATTTTTCCCGAAATTTCAAATCATGAAGCAGTTACATAATTCACCAAAAGAAAAGAAGAAAAAATCTAAATTTGTGAGTTTTTTTTGTGTGGGTCTAAAAAAAAAACACCCGTTACGAGTATGTACAAAGTGCGTTATAAAATAAACAAAACTTTTTGTATAGAGCATTTTCTTCCCACTTATATAAGCGTTTGTGCGTTGGTAAGGTATATGCTTTATAAACTTCCTGACAAAAATTTCATATTTGGTCCACTGGAAGCGGAATTATTGTCGACGGCCGGAATGAGCTGCATGATGTCCTTCAACGCCTTTTGGATGTCATTTACGTACGCACAACGCTTTGCTTTCATCGGCAAATGCATTTTTCCCAAAAAGTTTAAGATGCCCTGACAAATCAAGCAAATACGGAGAATGATTAGTTAAAATGTGATTTTTAATAAAAAAAATCAGTAACAAATCGGTGAGATAAAAAAGTTTTCTTTGTCTTGGGTCCCATCTAAACAAACAGTGCACAATTGCGATGAATTCTCTTTTGATATGACAAATTATTGTATTCGAAATAATATTTGACATGTTAAGAGTTTCTCAGAGACTAAAGACCAAAGCCAACTTAGTCTGAGAAAGGTTTCAGATATTTTTTTCAAAATTGTAGTTTCTATGTAGAATTAAGATAAATAAACTTACATATTTCATAATGAATTGATACATTTGTATGGTATATACATAATTTAACACTTACCTGAAAAGAAAGAGAAATATTTGTTAGTAAACTATAAAATATTATATAAAAGTTGCTAATATAAGTTTTTTTTTTTTTTTTTTTTTTTGTATATTAACTACAACTAGTTCGCAGCTATTTAATCACCACTTCTATCAGCCATTAATAAAATCACATTAACGATCAAAAGCTTTGTAAAGATAAAAAATGTAGTGGTTGACTAGTTAAACTGTAATGCATAACAAAAATCACAAGAATGAAACTGATATAGAAAACAAGTCGGCAATTATTGGTCAATAGTACGCTGACGTAATCAAAAGATACATTATATATATGTGCGCTTGTATATATATATATATACATAGAAGTATACAAAGTGCAAACAAGTAGATAGAATTAGACATATGAACCAACTACTTGTAATTGATTACCGCAATGATGGAATGAATATTGACAGTAATAGCGCAGCATCTGTGAATTATGATACAGAATGATAGATACAGATACAGTGTGAGTGTAGAGTGAATCAGGAATGTCAGATAGGGTAAGCAATAAAAATTATTATATCACTAATTAAATTATTACAGACTCACATATAAAGATATTGTATGATACATAAAGATACAATTCTGTACCATTTCATCTGACTACAAGTTAAATTCAAAAAAAAAGAAAAAAAAAAATCATATACTAGACAATCATATACGGCAAAGAAATGTATCCATGTGTGTGGGCATTGAACTGAGCGTGGGCTGTAAAACAGCGTGCTAGCCAAGGCGTAAAAGGACACTCAATAAAATCCGGCGACGACACTGCCGCAAATAATAAATTAACAGCAAGACAAGCGCGAATGTTTGCGCAAAATTTTTACAAACAATGCGACAAGAATTTTCAAATACATGCACATATACATGTACACAAATATCGCATTCATTCAGAAGACAGTAGAGTTTTTCTATTTACATTTTTGGCAAGCGACTACACGCAACGAAAATGCCTCATTGGAGCAACAACTAGATACATATACATTTAGTCTATTTGATACTTCTACAATTTTACTGCTGCTGTCGCTAGTGTATGCAGATACTTTCAACATAATCGTATAAATTTCGAGTACGTGCTAAAAATACATTCTATTGTAGATGCAGCACAAGTGGCATTTTCTCTTTTATGGCCACCGCAATTATTTCGCTCGGAGCGCATATAGAAGTGTGTGAAAAGGTAATCTTTTTTGTTGCAAGTGGATTTCAAAACCAAATATGCAAAATTTATATACTGCACTACAGTCCCATACGAAGTGCTAAAATCTGCATTCTTTGTGGTTTATTAAAAAATTTAAACCAAACTAAAATTACACTCTCCCTTTTAATGAATATCAACTTTAAACCAACTGAGAAAAAAAAGTTATTTTTGTTTTGGTTAAATCATAAATAAATTGTAAGCTTTGACGTCACAGCCAAATGGGCGCCGCTTATCGAACGCAAAACAAACATCTCAGTTTCAGTAATATGACGTAAATTTTGACAGGATATTTACACAGCCGGCGTCACATATTTTAATAGCTTCTCTTAACTCTGTGTTGACTCAAATAAGAAGAAATTGTTAACACCAATGACTGAGATAAGTTTCATTGATAAAAACTAATACACAGGCCTGTAATTTAATGAATTGTTGTGTCTGGTAAGATACACAAGTAATACGATTACTTTATTTTCTTTTTAATTTTTTATAGTAAACTTTACTAATTTAATCTTTGGAGCGCACTTAGAAAGCAGTTCAAAGTTTATTTTAGCCATAGGTCGAAAAAATTAGTTACTCGACAGTTTTATCTAAAGTGTAAGTGAAAGTATGTTTTTATTATCGGCAGAAAAATGAGCATGGAACCAACCAAGAGTTTTGATTTGAACAGATTGCAACTTTTACCGAAACGTTTTAATTGAAAAACAGAGTTTATGGTGATGATTTACGAGTTGTATACGCGGTTTAAAAATAGTCGTGAGGAAATAAATTTATCAAAGATCCGCCAAATATTCATTGTCAATCACGTTTTAACTCCCAGTATTCGTCTGATTTGGCATCGTGCTACTGTAACTATTTCAGAAAAATGAATTTTCCTATGAAAGGTAAGCAATTTATAGACGTAGAAGCCATCCAAAAGGAAATGCCAGGCGACGAAAATAAATCCACTTCAAATAGGTCAAAAATCATGAAATGTTTGACTGGAAGTTGGGAAAGTATGAACGGGAAGGCACTAAACAGATGGCGCCACTAGAATATGCCGTATTCCAAAATTTCTATTCACTTTTGAAAGCACCTTGCAGATGGACCCTGTCATATCATAGTCATTTCACAAATTACACGCTTACAGTAAAAATGAAACAGCTGATTGACTTTTTAGACTTTTCTGTTTTATTTTTACCTGAAGTTTTTTGCTTCTACGTACGGGGGTGTCACAGAAATCTCTTTCAGTCCGTTTGAAATCACCAGCCTCTTGCTTGTGAAATTTTTCATTGCACATGTAAACTCATCAAACTTATAACTTTAACTTATAGCCATATTTATGGGCAAGTTAAAGTTAAAAGGCATTTCTAAGCAGAGTTGTCGTAAACAACAAAAATAAATTGCAAACTTTTTGCAGTTTTAATTAAAAAACATTATGAAGTCCCCTATATTTGGTGTGATGTGCCTTAATTACTTATTTTTATTAATATATTTATATATATTTAACAAAATTATGATTTATGTTGGCCAAACATATACATTATCATTAGCAACTCTGATCATTCGTTGTTGTTGCGAAAACTGTCCTCGGTTTTTATAAAATCAATATAGACTATATTATAAATTAAAATCCTATAACGCAAAGATAGAGAATACTCTAATAGAGAATATTCTATCTAGATGTAGAAAAATTGATTTACTTTCAAAATTTAATTAATAATTTAAGAAGGTTTTGTCATTCAGAAGATAATGATTTAATACACCCACCACTCCCTTTTTCGTGGAGCTCTTCACGATATTATTTAAGATTCAGTTAAATTTGTCTTGGAAAAATTATTATTATTGTATTTCAATTAATTTAAACCGACAAAAAATAAAAAATACCAAAAACGATAAATTCAACTAATTTTTTTGTAATAACTGTGCGGTTTCTGGAGAAATTTGTGCGCCATCTGACGTCGCTTAGATTGGGGTTGGGTCGCATATATTTGAAATGCAGTGTAAAACTGAAATGTACAACAGAAGTTCACAGTCAACCCGTTTGAAATATGCCATTTTGCTGTTGTTGTCGGACGATAGAAAAAAAATAAAAATCGATATACAACATTCCTTTTGGAAAGTTTTATAGAGCATGCAGATACATATGTGTGGGCGTGGGCTTTGGATTGCTCTACTGATAGGCTAGATGAGTGGGCAGGTGAGCATATTGTTGTGGTGCATTCTCGAGCTGGTTTTATTATTTTCTTTTTTAACATATATTTCAAACTCAGCAGTTTTCAATTTGACTTTGTTTTACAGTTTTTTTATCCTCACTTTTCCGAGCGCAACAAAAGCATATAGCCACTAGATGCATTTTCTAAGCGTCTTCATGGCAACTAGAATGGAGTTCCATACATATCGAACCAGTTTTTTTGTTCCATTTTTCCACTTTCCCCCCGCCACTCTTGCACGCATTTGGTATTTTTGCTGCAGTTTCTCTGAGCATATACAGAGTCTCGCATATTGAAATATTTTCACAAGTAATTGCTATGCATACACAATTTAATTGGTTTGGCATTTAAAATTCGAGTGGAGTGCGCCACTTAAAAGCGTTTAGCCAAACTTTTCTCGACTCCGCCGACTTTGGTGCTTTCATGCCATTGAAAACGTTTTGAATTTTAATAAAATGCTTTGTGTACTGGTGAAAGAATAAAGAAAGAAAAAGCGAGCTAGCTAACAAGTAACCCATAAAAAAAAAAGAAAAAAAAAACAAACGTTCGAAAAAGAGGTCAACAGCAGAGTTGCTGCAAGATGACGCGAGGTGACAGACTGCAAGCAGCTGTCGTTATTCGGATACTTGAAGAAGCAGCTGAGTAAAAGCCTATTAAACGCGCTGTCAGAGTTTGTGGTAAGATGGCTTTGTGACTAAAAGATTTACATGTTACTTTCTGTATCTGTGCATCTGTACATGTACATAGCTGAGCGTGTATACATATGTGTTTGTGGTGTTTAAGCCACTGCACGTCGTCTCTTGATGTTCTTATGAATAAATCAAGCTCAAAGACCCAATTCCAATCAAGGCTGCAAGAGGAAGAAGATATCAGCCACGACGTACATACATATGTATATAAATTGCTTTGCCGCATTCGATTTGATTGATATATCGATGTCAGCGTAAGCAAATGGAGCAGCACAGCCAAGAAATGCAAATTTGTATTGCAGAAAATGCAGCTGACGACAAAGATGAAGCTGAAATTGAAAACTCGCAGAAATTTTTATACTTCATGTCGTATGCTGCTCTGCATGTTTCATGTTTCAAGGGAAAAAGGAAAATACGAAATAAATATCACGCTTGGTAAATCAAATATTGAATACGCAAATAGAAATGCGCGATAAATCTCAAGTCGCTCAACGTATCTACCAACAAGAAAATAAAAGTATCTACTCGAAGAAAAGCTTGTCTACTTGTGTATTTGTATCCATTTTATTTGATTTCAATTGCCCGCCTTGGCTCAGACGCAATAAAAAAGCTGTATTAAACACTACATAACAATTTGAAATGTCTTGGTTAAAATTGGTTCCTTACTGAATTATATACAGAAACGAATAGAAATTGTAAAAAATGTAACCGTTGTTTGAAAGAGTCGTTTTTATGGTTTTAGCAAAATTGGGAAGCTCATATTACTACTAGTTATTGTATGTACATGATACTAAAAATAGTATTCAAGTACTATTAACTTTAACTCTGCCAATGTTCTCTAAATCTGAACAAGTATTAAAACTTTTAACTTGCAATCGTAAATGCACTCAAATAAAAATAATTTTTTGTTTTTTAAGCACAAAAATAAATCTTTTTATTTTATACAATATAAAAAAAAATTGTATTTTAAAAAAATGTAAAGAAAAATTTTATTTTTATTTATAAATAAGCATCTAAAACAAATTAAATACCAACAAAAAAATAAATAAAAACAAATTTATAAATAAAAAACATCTAAAAAAATGATATGCCAACAAAATGTTGTTCTGTAAGTTGTGGGTGTTGTATCAAACATTTTATACGATTGATATGCGTACATATCAGGAGAGAATCTTAAAATTTGAAGCCTCTACCTTTTATAATGTCCAATATCTCGTTCTTCAAACATACAGACGGGCGGATGGACGGACGGTCATGGCTAGATCGACTTTCGATTTACTAATTTCTTAATTTGCAAATGATCCATATTTTCATGAATAACAGAATAAAAAGACTATCTCAAATGTTCATGTATGTAGATAATGTTATATTGTTTATGTCGCCGTTTAAACGTGCCAGAATTGTTTTCATACTCTACACCACACCACTTTGACGCCATTAAAATAAAAAGCGAAAAAATCTTCTACTTATTTCGCTGATTTATTTTTGGCAATTCTTTGCCTAGCCAAGAAATATTCTAAATATGCAGAATATATCGAAACCTAAAAAAGAAAAAGTTCAAGGCAAACAAGCAAAAATACAATTTGGCGCATGCAAATATATCTGAGACCAACAAAGGCTACTTTAGTGAATTTCATCATTCAAAAACATGTAGCATATCGCAAAAGTATAAATTGGTTTACGGTAAGGATTGACAAGCGTTCAGTAAAGCAATTTAATATTAAAATGGCAAAGTCCATTTGAATAGAGCGCGGTTTTCAAACAGTCTAGCTATATGCAATATGTATTAGAATTTATCTATTAGAATTTAATTTGAGAAACCGAAAACGATAGACCGCAAAATGATTGTGCACTTTTTGGACGTGATTTTAGAGAAATTCTATATTAGTATGTACTAAGCGTGCAACGACGATTGTATGAACGAGCTGACTGAGTGCCATAACTGATTGGCTTCCGTGTACGATTTAAGCTTGCTTTAATACGCTATTGAAATGTATCTTAAAGATATTTATTTTAACACTTAATTCAATGAGAGGCAAAGAAACTGCGTAATAGTTTAAATTATAACAAATTTTTAGTTAAAAATGCACTTGTTATACGTAATACTCTACATGCGAATTTTAAAATAATATTGATTGTATTTGTGTTAGCGTTTTGGTTCGATATTATATATTATTTTAAAACATATTTCTTTGATAAAAATTTTTTCTTTGGTTGGAATAAGACGTTCGAAAATGTTCAGCGTATGTTCAAGCCAGGCTTATCTACCAAGTTCTACGTTGAAATACCATTCAATAAAAAACAAAAGAAAACATTAAACCTCTTCACACTTAACATTTGCTCGTTAACGCTGGAATTTACTTCAGTTTTTTTAATTTTGGAAAGGTTGCTTAGATTTAACAACTTACAATATAATCTATATATATAAAAATGGGCGTATGTATGTATGTTCCCTATAGACTCCGAAATCGCTCAACCGATTTTGATCAAATTTTGTGGCAATATTCAAAATAGTCCCGTTGCGTGGCGATTAGATAAACAGAAAATTTGTTGGTTTTTTAGAGATTCCTTCCATTTTTTTTGTTTCAATAAAGAGCATATGGAAGGTGGGGAAGGGGGAAGGAGTGGCAGGGGAATGGGGAGGGCCGCGTACAACGTCGCGGGGACCTACTAGTAAAATATATTCATATATGTATTTGGCTTGAATCGCGTTATTTTTTTTTTGTTTGGGATAATTTTCTTCGGTATGCAATATTTATAAATACTATGTAATTAAAGAATGAGTGGGATTTGAACTTTTCACCTAAGAGATGATAATAAGCACGCTAGGCAGATGAGCTATTTATTGAGAACAGAATCCTTTATTAATACATCGTAAAATATATTTTTAAAATATCAGCTGTTATTAATGACTCTTACAGTAAATCTTAATTGAATTCGCATTTTCAAAATAATGGTCCACAATTTCAAAATAATTATTTATATGAATTTTAGATGGTTCAAGCTCATTTCACATTGAGTAATATTTTTGAATACATATTTTTTTCTCAATGCGAAGAGAGAAAAAAGTAATACATTTTTGTTACACCGAAAATTGTTCAGGTGCCATATATGATGCGCTCTCATAGGTATGCTGGCCGCACATTGCATATTTTTGCTACTTACAATATATCATACCTCTCAGGAAAAAGGTGATACCATATGTATTTCTATGCATCCAATGATAATCACGTTCAACTTTCCAAGCATGCTATATTTGTTGCGCCAATGGATAGCAGCACCGCTGCTTAGAAATTTGCCGGTTTTGGTAGTGTTGATAATTTTGTCCTTAATTGATCAGACAACCAAAGGTGAAAGTTGTCATAATAACCATTTTTTAAATTTTTAATTAATTATACAATGTCGGAGATAGGGAGCCATACACAGACATACAGATGAACATGGCTAGAACGACTCGCCTTGTCAAGGTTCAAAATTTTAATGCTTTTGCTTACTTTTAGGTACAACTTCATGATATTTGGTCTACTGGAAACGGAGATATCGCGCCAAAGTGACAGTGTGTTTGTGGCATCGGTGAAAACGAATTTGGAACAAAAACGAAATATTAAGCTATGTTTTAAACTTGATAAAACTTTAATCCAAATTGATGAACCAAGTTTATGGTGATGATCGGCACAATCTTCATTAAAACTCCTGGCTTTGAGTTTTTCAAAAACATCAATTTAACGCAATTGACAGAACATTTGTTCTACCGAAATCTGTGGGCATGTTTTGTTCCGCACAAATTTCCTGACAACCAAAATAACAAAAAAAAAATAAAAATATGTGACACTTGTGACCGATTGTTTGACTACAAATCGCAATTTTACCATTAACTTGTTCCCGTACTCGTCTAATTTGGTACCGTTCAAATTTTACCTTTTCGCAAAAATGTATTTGTTGATGAAAGGAAAGCGTTCTGTGGACGCCATTCAAAAGCCATTACAATGGTATGAACTATGTAAATATAATAGCAAGTTTTTACGATGTAGAAAAAAGTTTTGAAAATAATACCTTAAAATATGTGCTATTACAGAAAGCTGTTATTTCAGACAATAATAACTTCATTGGCTGATTAGTGCATTTTACTCCATATAAGATAAGTCCTGAAACTGCACACACAAAAAAAAAAATAAACTGGAATAAACTGGCATTCAGATTTCATAAAATTTGTTTGGTTTTAAATGCAAGAAAAATATAAAAGTGTAATTCCAAACTTGTAATTAACGTTTTATACTTGTACAAAGTGCAAACATTCATAAGATTTCTTCCAAAACTGCTCCTTCCATAATATTTCATTTCGAATCCTTTTTCCTGCTCATTCTGCATCAGCGAGCAAGTGTCAATATAACATTTTGCTGGGTGTTTCTTCATTTGCAATATTTTTACACTTTTGTTAAATCAACGCAATGAGCACCAGAATCCATTCACTCAGTTACCATTTCCCCCAGGGCTTTCCAACATTTTTTGCAAGGTTTCGCTTGAAAGGTTTCTTTTAATTAAGGTTTTACTTGATTTTAGTGATTATAACCCCAAGTAAATTGCAGTAAATTTACGAAAACAAATATTATTTGAAACGAAAAGGGTTTAAATACGAAAATACTTATATGTTTGACAGCACCGAAAGCAAAGTATAAAGTATATATCGATTGCCAAAAATACACTCTTCATGTCACAGATACTTATTATATGTACGTTGTCTAAGATATAAATGAACTCTTGCACAGCAGTCGGCAGCTTAGTTATAGACATGTACGAGTACACATTTAAGGCGACAAATCATCAAAAAACTAAGGCGAAAGCGACATAAATAAAATGCCATCATGAATGCCAAAGAACTTTGAACTACTAAAAGCAGTTAAAGGCGCCGAAAGTCTTCATTTGCCCTCATGCAATGGTGAGATTAAATTGGCAAGTGTTTTGACGGCTTCTCTATCAACAAATATTTTTAAAAAAGCTGCTTATAATTGTTCCTCGACGATGATGAGTAGATTTTTTAGAGCTCTTTTTTTAAGATAAAATGGAAAAATAAAATATTTTTGAAATTTATATTGTTGCGCGTTGTTGGCTATCATTTTTTTTATTTATTTTGTCACAATCTCATTTGAAATGAATTATTGTGCTAGTGCATTAAGTTTTTAAATAATTAAAAAAAATGTCAACTTGAATTTTTTATGCACTTTATTTTGGTTATTTATGTACCTTGTAATATTGTCCATTTTAATTTTAATTTTCATTGTAATTAGAATTTATCTTTTTGAATAACGTTCTTAGTTAAATTTGCTATTTTGCGTAACAGACACAACTATAGTGCCAACGTTTGAAATTTAGACTAAACTCAACGATAGCAGACATTTGACTTTATATAGCCACAAAAATCTAGGAAATTATACTATTTGTTTCATACATGTATCATGATAATAGTTGTCGAGGGTCATTTTTATCAAGTCATACCTTGCGCTGAACTTGAAATGCATACGTACAAAATGAAAGCGAAAAGATCATAAATGAAATACATAAAATCACATTGACGAGATGTTCTTGTTTGATCTAGAATAATAACAATAGAAATACACTGACCCCTAAGTTGATTTATTTGTATATGAAAAATAGTACTGTAATGAGGAAAGTATTACGTATTTTGTATATCTTAGTGAAAAGAGTAAAGTACGCACATAATTACAAAGTATTTACATTTAGGGTGTTTCATACGGAAATCTCGTATTTCATAATTTTAAATTTTAATAATTACATACTTGGTATGGTAATAAATCGATTGTAATATGAATACAAGAAAAACGAAATGATCAAATGATAATACCCTAGTATTTATGCAAGCTATTAATTTCTATTTATTAAACGACTCAATTAAAATCATATAACAGGTTATTTGAATTCATAGTCAGAAGAATTCTAGCACAAAGATTCTTTAGCTAGCCACTTCCCGAAATCTTAGAGGCAAAGAAGAATAGAGCCATCAAACTTTAATGTATATAATTGCCCACTATAAAAGAATTCAATGAAGTTCAGTTCTTTATTTGGGCTGCAATAAAATGATTTCACCCACACTAAAGCGTATACACCAGATGCATTTTACACGCAAATGGTTATGCGAACCGTAAGTATTATAAACACATATGGACTCCATTAGAAATGGGTAGAATGTTAAAATGTGCCTATATTTTATATTTTGTTTGTATACCAATCATATATATAGTTTGTCTAAAAATTTGTAACGGATTAAAATCAGCCATTGGAGACCCTAAGAAGAATTGTATATACATATAGATTCTTGATAAGCTCGATGAGACGAGTCGATGTAGGCATACGAGTATATGTCTGACTGTCTTGAGCATTTGTTTTTTTTTTTACCAATTTTTGAGATAACTGACTCAACTTTATCTTACCAATATGGCACATCTAAATTTTGGTGTAGCCCTCATACAAACACAACGACTGTTTGTTAAGAAAACTTCTTTATTAAAGTCAATATAACCATGAAATGTAATATGTGGTAGTTACCGACCACTTTTAGGGATTTTCTGTATACAAACCCACCACTCACTATGAGATTTTTATACAAAAAACATTTTATTACAATAAATATCAAGTCATTAGTATGGTGGATTTTTAATAACGGACCCTTTACATATATCTATTTATATCTGCATAAACATATGTAAACACAAGTATTTCGAAGTTGAAGAACTCATAACCACAGAATTGCTACACATGTTTTTTTTTTGTTTACTCCAGTGCAAACCTTACAAGAAATGCTCAAATACAGAAAAATTTTGTATACAAAAAAATTCCGGTGTCATGGCCGGAGTGTATTGGACTTTAATCTTGAATATGATTGAACGATAAAGGAAAGTTATAGGCTGTATTAGGGCTCGACAACATAGGCAGTACCACCCCCACAAAGTAAAATCGATTAATCTTAAATTTTTAAGGTGAAAAAAGTTACACTGGAAGAATGAGCGCCTATGGAGTACTCAAAGAGTATAAAAGGTTTTGTAATAAAAGTATATATACATAATTCAAAAATTTAACCTTATTTATAGTCACTAACCAAAAGGAGACGTAACTGTGTTCGCCGGGATCAGCTACTACGCAATAAACTTGTCGCAGTGCGGAACATATAGAGTCTATATCGTGATCTCATCCCCATGATAGAACGCTGTCTTTTGGTTTTGCATATATGTATTTTAAATTTTATCCATTGACTATCAATGACAAAGAAATCTTTTACGCATCAAATCTCCAAATTTCATTAAAAAAAACTAAATTTTTTCAAGGAGACAAGATTGTCCTAGCTTATCAATTAACCATTCGCTTATACCAATTACTAATTATGTTAACCATCTTGGAATGCATTTGGACCGTCGACTGACATTTAAACCGCATATCAAAGCTAAGGCCCAACAGATCAAATGAAAAACGAAGAGAATGTAGTGGGTAATTAATCCGAAATCAAAACTCAGCTTGAAAAACAAATTGCTGTTATATAAATCAATATTAAAACTTGTGTGGACTTATGGCATTCAGTTATGGGGAACTGCAAGTAATTCCAATGTAGAGATATTGCAGAGATATCAATCAAAAACGTTAAGAATGATATGCAATGCTCCTTGGTTTGTTACGAACAAATGTATTCACAAAGACTTAAACATTTGTACAGTGAAAGACGAAATAAGAACTGTAAGCGTAAAATACTTGGAAAAGATAGAAAATCATAGCAACTCCCTAGCTATAAATCCGCTCGATAATAGTGAAGAGATATGCAGACTTGGCGATTCCATGTTCTAGACTTACCATTTAGACCTACATAGCATTTAGACTATAGTATAGCTTTTATATATTATATTATATTATATTAAATTATAAATTATATAAATTTATTATATAACTATTATATTATATATAAATGGTTGGCATTAGTGTTTTGTGTCTATAAGAACACAAGGTATATGTAATTTGACTAAGTGCCATTGTAAATCTATTTAATATCTTAAGATAGCTTGTAGATCCAATACGTTGTAAAAAAAAAAAAAAAAAAATAATAATATCTCACAATTAATTTATATTCCATTATTTGTATTGCCTGCAAATTTGTATTGAGCTATATTTATATTATAGTATTTATACGTATACTACGACAACCGTACTTTCAAACGGATATGGTGACACAAGTACTATTTCCTAAATCAACAAAGTTTTATTTCATTATTCGTTAATTGAAATATAAATACAATTCGCAACAGTAATAAAGCGAAGCCAAACAATACTAATAACATCGCATTCCGACAGAATGATTTTCACTGTTTTATCGAAGCCATTTCAGTGGCTATTTTCCGATCCGTTTTCAATAAACATATTGCCACAGGCGAAAATTGAAATGAAAGTATGACCAATATAAGAGATAGAGATACATAGGAATGAACGGAAAAACAAAAACTCGTACACGCAGATAAACGTTTTAATTGCAGTTTCCGAAAACTATTGAAGGATAAAAAAAAACTACCATATGTTATTTCCCACAAAAACAAGTTTGTAGCGGAAAAAGGAGGCACAAATGAAAGAAGCTAACAAAAACAGAAGCATCTGTAAACCAAGAAATAATAACAAAACAGGGAAACATTTTATTTTCGGTGGAACATAAGATTTAATACCCTTAACACGATATATAGCCGAACCAGCTGTACGTATCTCACGTAAAAATGTTTTTGTAAATGAAAATAAGAAACATTAAATTTAGATTAGGAGGACCTATCACAGAACAAATTCGCCTAATATAATAGAAGTAAATTAATATATTTTCTTATTCAATTTACAGCAGGCTCAAGGTCTAATATTAGGACTTAATATTAATACCTGACAATTGAAAAACGCAACAAGAAATATAAATACGTTAATTCCGCTCTACGTCAACTACACGGCGATCAATAAACTTCGCATTTTTGGTGCTGCGTTTTTCCATTGTCGTGGAATAATATTAAACCCTGATTGTCCGTCATGGAGGTCCGAACCTGTATATTCGCTTATGATAAAGAAATTTCTGTCAATGTTCTATATACTATAGAGAACCAATCTGAATCAATGTTATCTAATTTATGGCGATTCATTCAGTCATACCAATTTATATAATAATAAATTTTATAATACTAGTATCCTTATCTGGAGGATAGATTGTATGTGTTATATATGCTTCAGGAGGCAGATGTTTCAATATTGAATATTTTATGAGCATTCATATTAGTAACAGAACCTATACTTTTATAGTCTTTACATCGGATAATTTCAAAATCTTTTTCTGGAACATCTTTTTGTATAGAGTTATAAGTATGCCTTACGGATCGGTAAGACATCTTATAACTCCATACAGAGATGTTCCAGAAAACAAATTTTAAATTATCCAATCTAAAGACTATAAAAGTAAGATAGTATGGGTGTTACTAATAAGTATGTACCTTAAGGTACTTTAAAAACAAAATTCGTTGCATCTCACAAACTATAACATGAACAAACTATAGATGAAAACTGGTAAAGAAAAAATAGGAGGTTTTATATATATAATAATAACTAAATTCGTTATATCTCAGCATCTATTTGACGCAGATGGATACGATTTTATATATATGTAAAGGGCACTCGGAGCAATAGGATCCCAATCGAAAAGTAGGTGGTGTACCGCCCTCAAAATACGACAGAAAATTCAAATTTGTTATATCTCGAAAATGTTTGACGCTGATGGATGAGATGCGATACAAACGTAAAAAGCACCGATTGAAATAAGAGACACCAAATTAGTTACAACTCTGCCACTTTTAATGCAGATAGAAGAGATTTGGTATATATGTAAAGGACATTGTGAAAAAGAAGATATGTTGGAAAAATTAGAAAAACATATAAACAAAAGAGGACGTAGCAACGCACGCCGGGTACGCAAGTTCTTGATAATCATAAAATGTTGAATCGAATTTAGCCATTTCTGGTTTTATGATGCACTATCTATTTGATACATTGTTAAAGACTGAATAATAGTATGACAGACAGAAATGGTCAGTTTGAACCGACGCGTCGAACTTAGCTATAATGACCTATATTCTTTGTTGGATTTCTGATAGCTTCCCAATTGATTAACAAGCTTTCCAACAAAGTGATAATACCACTTTCATACGATGTGTGAAGGGTATAAAAATGAATGAGTGAGCAAAGGTACGAACAGGAAACGTTGAGAGGCGTTCCTTACATGGCAACTGACTTAATTAGACCACAACAACTGAAGCGAACGCGTTAAGAATTGCGACTGTATGACTGTCTCATTGTGTGTCTGTCTTTCTCTATTCTTGCCTTTCTAATAAAACCGGAAAAATGAAAAAAACAAATAATAAAGAAGCAGCATTAATAGATACGAACAAAGCTCAAAAGCTAAAGAGATAACAAAACAACACGATATTAGCTAATAACATTTGACGAACAGATCCATACCTATATCTACAGACAGAAAATCAGACTGGCTTATAGAAAATTGTGAAAAAAATCTGTTGGCAGCAAAGAAATGTGGCGACAGAAAATGTGGCGAAAAAGCAGACCAAGCAATTGCGAAGTGCAAATTGATGCGAAAATGTAAACGTAACAGTCAATAAAAAGAGGTAACATTCAACCGTAAAAGGTACCAGAATGTCGGAATGCCTGCGGTATATACGCAGAAATATATATATATATATATATATATATATATATATATATATATATATATATATATATATATATATATATATATATATATATATATATATATATATATATATATATATATATATATATATATATATATATATATATATATATATATATATATATATATATATATATATATATATATATATATATATATATATATATATATATATATATATATATATATATATATATATATATATATATATATATATATATATCTCTCTCTCTCTCTCTCTATATATATATATATATATATATATATATATATATATATATATATATATATATATATATATATATATATATATATATATATATATATATATATATATATATATATATATATATATATATATATATATATATATATATATATATATATATATATATATATATATATATATATATATATATATATATATATATATATATATATATATATATATATATGTATGTACTTACTCTTACATTCAAGTATACAAGCAGATATTTAGCAAATTACGTTAAATATAGTAAGAAGGAAGATATAAATGTCTTCCTATAAACTCCAAAATGGTTGAATAAAATCCATTAAATAAAATTTTTATGTGATAGAAATTAGGTTCATATATTATATCAAATGTTCAAGCGTCTAACCGTAAATTTTAAACACGGAGTTTTTTTCTGCAAAGACGAAAATGACTATGAAAATGACGAAAAGACTATGGAAAAGTCACTTCTCGTACCTACTTGGAGGCGATAGAAAAGTATTTCTAGTAACAACAGTTGATGATGGCTCCCTTGTAGAGCCACCAGTCTATAACGAGGTCGAGCCTCAGTAATTAAATAGCTGAAGAATAATAAATTCCGACGAGCTGCCTGCTGATTCTTCGCCTGGAGATCAGGCGTCGTCGAATCATGCTTCCCAATCGATACTAATTTGAGCTCAACAAGCAAATTACAAGTAGAACCCACTCTCGAAGTACGCAGGAAAAATTCTACCAGACGCTGGATACAGTGCCTTTGGGATCGTTCGAGATAAATATTCTACGTAAGGTTTTTGACTTAGTGAAGTTTCGTAATTCGGAACCACATGAACCATGAGCTATATGAGATATATGAGGTTGACATAGCCCAGTACATTAAATTTCAGCAGCTGCACTAGTCATCTTATCCGGATGGACAGCAGAGCTTCAGAACGGAATGTTTACATAGGGAACCTTAACTTAATTGTTTATGAGAGCTTGCGTTGGAAACACAAACTCTGGGAATCTAAGAATCAAAGTTTGGAGGTTATATCTGTTATAATTGCCGAGATATTGTTCAAACATATGAAGGACGCGCGGACAGACGGATATGGATAGAACGACTGAGCTTTCGATACTGATTAAAAATATACACACATTATGGGATCTGCCACGCCTCCTTCTGTTTGTTACATATATTTTCGCAAACTTAGCATACCCTTAGCCTTAATGACAGGGTATAATACGAGCTGATAATTAATTCTCCCTAGTGCAATTTAAAAGATCAAAAACATTATTGTTTATATTCATAAAATCAAAATTACATGTACATATGGCATATAGAAGTATGTTTGTAGATTGTATATCAAACACTGAAGCCGGTAGCGAAGTGAATCATAATGGACTATTTTTGTTTAAAGACCTTATCGCATGATTTGTTAATGACAAAAACAACAACAGACAAAATAAAAAAGAAACAGCATAACCAGCTAAACAAAAATAAAAAGATACGGATATAGAGAAAAGAGAAAATGGTATTTAATAAAGTAATCATGAATGAAATGAATGGAAAAATGGAAAAAAAAATATATATAAAAAGTAAGCAACGAATCAAAATACACTTAGTGTATTCCATATACGTGTAGAGCTAGACAAATTGGATACATTGGGCAATATAATATTAAATATAATAAGGTTAAATACAAAATCGCATTAATTGCAAATAAATTAAAAACGAGAGCGAGCAAATATAATAAGAAAACGCGAACACGATAAAATCAGTAGAAAATAGAAAGAAAGAAAAATAAAACATTACGAAAGCAAATGTAGATAAATAATATTTATTTCTTTCTAAAATCGGAGCAAGGTTATGAGTCTGTGGGGCAAGTTTCTAGATACAAATTCGTAGTAGTGTTACATACAGACATACGTACGTTTTTGTACATACCAAGTGAGCGAGAAGAAATATCTAGCTAGTCATTGGTTGCTTATAGAAACGGATGAGATCAAATAAATCTGTGAAAAATGAAACCGTTTTTGCTTCCATTTTTTTTTTTTTTTGGGTAATTAATTTTTTTTTTTTTAAATGTGTCATACATGATATTTTTAGGGGTCGAATTTCAGATAAATTTAATCAACACGTTAATTTTTACATCTGATAAATTTGATGCTAACTCGAGAGAGACAGAGAGTACTATAAATCGTCTGTAATTTACAGAAAGTAAACAAATCTATTTGCCGATCATTTATATGAAGTATTTCAATCGAAAACAGCCGAAAAGATATTTGTCACACGAGTGTATTTCCGCAATGGTCTATTCTAGTGCTACTTGACTATCTGAGTATAAGAATATAGTGTTTTGTCCCTTCGGGTGGCCTCTTAAGACGAACATAGCTTCCCGGATGTTTCAGTAGTTTAGTTATCTGAAAGAGGCGGCTTCGATCCCCATATCTGAGGCGGTGCCCAATTTGAGAACTTTTAAACTTGGCTATATTTTACAGTGATTTGATCTGATTCTATGGAATAGTATTGACGGAAGATTCATACTGATTGAGGGATTGACACGCCTAGTTAAAATATTTTATTCAAAAAGTTGTTAGAAGAGTATAGTTAATAAAGAATTTTATCACTATATTCTATATCCTCCCAGTTATCGGTGATAATAGAGACGGACGGATGGATATGGCTCTATTGACTCAATTTTAACGTTTCATACTTTTTAGTAAGCCCTGATTTGCCTGATTTGATTAATCATATTTTTTATAATTTTTCATACTACATGTAGGCTTTGATTTGACTTTAATTTTGATTTTAGAAAAAACTATGGATATATTACAAAATAAATAGTAATGAAAGTAATGTTGAAAGCAAAAATTTCGTGTTCGGTTTCATGTTGTGTGCCGAGTATAATATAATCTCGACTATAGTTCCTGCGGCACCTAGAGAGCCTATACCACGAGTTTGGTTTCTGGTCACGAATACATACGGGTAGACCCAGAAGTACCCGACCTGACATCGGATTGTAGTTTTAGAACAAGTTTCTTTCTGTGAGGTCCCTCTATTGAGCAATCTGCATCATAAGGATTTCGTTTGACAGTCATAACAAGTAGACATGAAAGCCAGACCGTCGGACAGAAATGAGAAATTAGTTGCCATGAGTATTCGGTCAGAGAAACTCACTGTTTCAACTACAGCTTGACCACTGATGTGTTGGGATTAATTCATGTCTCACCCATACTACATACGATTAACCAAAGCCAAACACTTTTTCAAAGTTGTCACACGATTACGTTTAAGATCAGTTTCGGCATTCAACTGATCTCTGTCCGTCTGTCTGCCTTTCACATCCGCGCTTAATAGCTATCAAACATAAACCTAATGATGCAGACTGCACAAAATTTGACATCAGTCTAATGATAGATGGTGCTTGTCTAAACACTAAAAGCGCTACCTGACGTCAGGTCTATTACTTTAGACACTACCCTCGTATTACACATTTTAACATTTCAACTGATTACACATATTTTTGTACAGGGTATAAAAAATTTCATGTAATTTTAATTTTCTCTTTTATTTACGTTGGATTCCCAAAAGAGAATTATTAGTTTCAAATTTAAAATTTTGTCGGTTTTAGAGATGACAGATTTAATAAAAATTTAAATTAGGCAACAAAAAAACTTATTTAAATTTTCATGGATTTACCCGTTTGCAAATTTTTTTTTTGGTATTGTTTATTTCTAGCTAATTTTTACATATTTCTTGTTCGTGTTAAATATATTTATATAAAATTGTTAATTTGGTCTGGCAAACAGCCAATTGCTGACATAAACAACAAAAAAGAGAAGAGCAAGTTTTGTTTCCTCAACGACTAGATGCTGGCAAATGGCAAATAATCACAGCAAGTGCACTTTTATGGCATACTTGCATATATCATACACAACAACCAGGTAACAAAGGTATACCAAATACAAAAATCTATCTATTTGCAATGTCCAGTACAACCAGACTATAAGCTTACAAATCAATTTCACCAATATTGCAAAACGGCAGCGAAATGTCAACGACACAACATTATTTACCTTTTTTTTTATAGAGACATTTAAAATACAATGCAATTGCCCATGTACATACAAGTAAAATGCAATTCAATCAATTATTGAAACATTTCAATTTTACAAAACAACCAGAACTATAGCACTGACTATTTAAGCATTACAGAAATACTTATGTATATTGCTGATTGAGTAAGAAAAGAATATTAACCTCAAACTACAAATTTATTAAATTTTCACCATATTCTGGAAGAATTGACAAAGTGAGTATAAAACACGTTCTTGGGTTCGACGCAATACTATTTTTATTATACTGTGACAATAGTAACTTCCAGAAGGAGGCGTTCCCATAAAATGCATATATTCTTGATTTGAACTAGTCAGTTTTCATCGAATTTTACTAAAAATCGTTATGGACTCCCTGGAGCCGGCATTTCTTCATGCTTCCCAAGTAGGTACGCCCACTTTTATACTTATCCTCCCTCCCCTTACCAGGCTGGTATCCGGCTATGCTGAACATTTGACTAAATTGCACTTTTCACTCAACCAATATCAAATAGAAATTAATTATTGTGGCCTCTTATGTGAAAAGTATTAATGTTGTGGTATCTCTACCAAACTTAACAAACGCTTTATATTGTTTTATTAAGTCCATCTTTTCAACACAAAGTTGAAAAATTGTCATGTATGCCAAATTCAATCAAAATATACTCGTATTTAATATTTAATTATTTCTTTAAAAATTAAAACATCGATCTGTATATATTTTTTGTGGTTTTTAGCCATCAATGCTCGTATTTAGTCCCACTGTTGAGGGTGTCATCGTTAAAGCGCAATGCACTTTTTGGCTTGGAAACTTGTTAAGTGACAATAAACTACAATAAAAATATCACGAAAAAGAGTTTACTAGTACACGAAATGTATCATTTAGCAATTTAATTTAATTTGTTTTCCAAACGAATAATCGAACAATAATACTCGTATTTGGCACACTTCATTCAGTCTGTGGTAGTCAACCTTATTACATTTGTTGCTGTCTTAATTGTGCAAACAGAAAGTCAACAAATAAAATAAGCCATTATAATATTTTCGGTACACACAAATGTCAAATGAAATACGATTTTAAATGCCATTAAAGCCTTTTGAAAATCTAAATGGCCTCTCTCTTTTATTCAGTTGTTCCTAGTATGTCGGTGAAAGTTTTTACTTTTTGTATAATATTTTATAATAGCGTATCAGACAAACACACAAAAATCCAAATTAAACATAAAAATTCGAAGTTAAATATTTATTTTCGGCAATAATGCTTCCGAAGAGATTGCGCCGATATATACTAACAACAAATCAATTTTGGCATATCTTGCATGAAGCGTTTCTCACTTATCTCATCTGCTATGCAATACCTACATTTCAAACTCTGTTCTCTTCAGATATAAGTGCTTTTACTCATAATGTCATGAAGCTCTTTATACAGTTTATATGTAGACGAGAAGAGATTAAATAATAAATAATATCTGTACATCCATAATTTTTATATTGCCAATTTTCCTTCAACTTTTAAAGGATACTGGTTTAAAAGCTACTTCACTTGAGATAACCGAAGTTTTTTCAATAATTTGAATAAAAGTCAATAAATGTTTATGATTCCTTTATTTTATATTAATTTGCATCTTTAAAATGTTAGTATATTTTTTAAAATAATATCTGGCAAAACGCCTCCTACAGCCACAAATAAATTGGTCCTTTTTTCGGCGTTTTTCAGTACTTTTTGGAGAGTTTTTAGTGAAATACATAAATACATAAACGAAGTTGTGTTAAAAAAATGTGGTTCTAATTTTCTCGAAAATTGTCAATATCTATTTTGTCCCCTTGAAAGTAAGATATAATACACTTCTGCCAGTGCTTCTTGCAATCCTGGGAAAAAGACGCAGGTGGCCAAGTAAGGTAAATACGGACTTGTTTTCAATTGCAGTCAATATCAACTTAAATATTGACATCGTGGCTTCTTATTGACATATGGCTTCACATACATATCAATAGGTTCGAATTCCACCATTTTATAGGGTAGTAGCCGTCGTACAAACCACTAGCTCACTTTTAACCTTTTGTATTTGTATCTTATTGCAGTCAATATCAATTTGAAAATTGACAACTTATGGACTGATGCTTCTCTTAAATACCAATAGTTGTTATCCCCATGTTTTGGGATAGCCCACATATACAAACCATATGGTGACTTCTTATGAAAGGAGTTTTCACATAAAGGGTGTGTCCCGCCAACTTTTAGGGATAGTCCCCATAGAAACCAACCACCCACTATATAGCTGCTATGCTTTTGAAATATCTTGTAAATGGTATCATAGCTTCGGTTCCACCGAAGTTAAAGTTTTTCTTTTGTTGGGAAATACAATACAAATAGCTTCTATACTATTTAAAATTTTCTGTAAATGATATTAAACCATCTATTCTGTCAATGTTATCGTTTCTTTCTTGTTTAAATATTGGTTTGGAAGTTTGTATAGGCTTTTGAAACCAGAAGCAACTTATTTGTAAACCTTAATATTGTTTTCTGTTTTAGCTTTTGTGTTTCTTCTTTTATAATTTGAATTTTTTAGTACTCTGTTCTCATGAATCTTTAAAATCGGCATATAAACTAAACGTTGACATATTTATGACTGCACAAGTGTATCTATAAATTAAGTCAGATAAGAATTCCAGACACAATGCACACTTTAACAAACTCAAAGAAATGCAACAAGTAGTGACGAGTTTCTTTTGCTCGGGTACTCTTTCTATGGTATGATCTGGCCCATACTGATCTTGATTGGTCTCGTCTCGTCAACTGGTGCAACTTATGAAGCGTCAACTTTCGATAAACAAACAGTCGGCTGGCATGCTGACTAGACTGGATGAGAGGTGAGTAAATAATTCCGTAGAGCTGCAGTCGAAGGTATGGCCTGTGCACTTCAAGTACCCGTGTCCGACCTCTTGAAAGTCTGGCCTCCTTTTTCGCTTCTATGGTTTCACATGCGACAACGAGTCTCGTGATAAATAATGCGTTGCAGAAGGGAAAGCTCGACAACTAGTAAAGATAAAATGTAACTGCAAATGATTCGTAGCCTTATCTTATCATGCATTGCGACTTTTATTAGCCACTAGATGAGACACCAACCCATCACGTAAGCTATAAAAAATTTTGTGCCTATACGGGTATATAAAAAAAGTATCTTTGAAGTACTTTAGCCTCTCACTATGTCTGTGACGAGTGTGCAATGAGATTGATTGTTGAGCCACTATGACGTGACTTTGAATGAATTTTGCAACGTTGGCGAGGCATGCGAGCTTTATAAAATAAAGGCAGCAAACAGCAAAGAAGTCAAAACATGCCAAATACGAAAAAGTTGTTTTACAAGTTTCTTTCCTGAGTGTTGTGTGTGTTTGTGTATTTGTGTGAAGCTACTTGAGTCACCAATTACAAATACAGTAATGCAACAGTTGCAGCAGAGAGGGCGGTGGAAGGGGATCGAAGTTGATAATTAAAATATGTCTATCATTAATTTATAAAATTATATAAACTAACAACACTTCATAAAATTTTCCATTGGTTTTAAAGTCATCTAATCTTAAATAATTGAATAAAGCTAAGTTTTTGCTTAAGCTAAATTCCGATAAATTCATCAGCTCGTCTCGACTAAAAGCAGTATGTATATAGTATATGCAAGATTTGCATTAGAAATTAGTAAATTTTGAATTCACAAAAAAGACTGCTAAATAATTCTCTACACTGAAGTCATAAACAAAATAATACTACATATACATATTAATAGGGATTTCGATAGGTAAACATTCTTCACATTCTCGGTGAATGTTGAGAATGTACAAAATGGACATTATCCAATAAGAGCAACATTCTCTACGTTATTAACATTCTCGAAAAATGTTGCCATTCGCCACAAATGAAAAGTAAAATTGTTCGATTAAATGTCCGATACATTATCGATATATTATTTTTATTATCCTCACCACAAACAGCAGATAATTAAACAAAGCGTACATGATTTTGCAACTCACATGTGAACGGCAACCAACATAAGCCAGTGGAAAGGGGAAATGTTGAGAATGTTATGCCCAATGGAAACACTATGTAAGTTTAAACTACAGTGTACAAAAATTTTTAACCAATCTTCGACTTTTTTTGTCCAAATGTATGTAACAGCCAATCGATTTCGAAAGGTCACTCAAATCGTCACTCAAACAACGAAACAAACTCACATATTTTTTACATGAAACACAGATGCATATATATTAAAAAATAGCATTCGAATTATTAGTTAATAAGACTCTGCGAGAGCGAAGGAGATAAGAGATTGCGTGCTTTACTTTGTATGCGATTCGCTATTGTTTTGATTACTGACTCTGTTTGTAGTTGTTATGAATGGCGCGCTGTGAAATAGCAATAGCAACAAACACATAAACTCAATTATATGCATAATTATTACTAGATATGGTTTAATTACAAAATGTTTTTGGATACAGCGTTCTACACCACTGTTTTATGCAAATTTTGAATAATTTTTGGCCGTCCTCGTGATTTTACGCGTTGAACTTTTTTTCTTACTCATCAGTCTTTCATGTAGATACTCTTATAATGTGACATACATATGTATGTGCGATAGTGCAGATACATACATATGTATTGTACGTTCTGCATTTCATATTGGGTTCGTTGCGCTTTGTCTGAGCAAAAAGAATTCCAAACCGAATATCGTTCATCGACGTCGTTGCAGTTGAAGACGCCATGCCGCAATTTCAAGTCTTTTTATACCCTTTTGCACAATGTAAAAGGAGTAATTCACTTTGAAAGAAACTTTGTAACATAAATTGTTGATAATTCGAAACAATGTAGCTATATAGGTATATGGCAAACTATGCAATTAGTCTTTCGAAAACTTTACACTGCGAGGAAAAATAGTGGAACAATTTCAGTGAAATCTTTGTTTTTTTTTTTTTTTTTCAAGGTACCAACTAAGTATGAATGGTTCTTACATATCACTGCATAATATATCCTATGTTGATACAGATCGAGCACAGTGCATGTGTAGGGTTTTAAAACTTCGATTTCACTGCACTTATTTTTCGTATTCTTTTCAGTTGTCTTAGCTGCACGCCTTTGGGAATCTGACATATCCGCACGTTTGCTGTATTCACGAGCGCCTTTTTTATTCCTCTTTTCGCTTTTTTGGTTACAATACTGCAGCTTGAGCGTCGTTGTCCTTTAGCCCATGCAGCGGCCAGACAGACAAGCTGCAAAACTTGTTAGCTCATACAGTTGAATTCCAAAAAAAAGTATATTTTTCAGACAATGGCGCATTGCGTTGCATTTGGTTGCATTCCCTGGCGGCGGATGACTCATCATCACAGTTCTTCATTGCAGCCGCCCCCGCCACAACGTATGCTGCCACAAATTGCTTGCCAGAGTTGGTCAGTCTACCCGAGTGGTCTGCGTCATTAATGGCTCAGTTGTACAATAAGAAAAGAGTCTTAAGCAATGATTTTGGAATTGTCTGATTTTTTTTTTTTTTTTTTTTGTATCCGAAATAGCTGACTACGGAAAATTCTTGCGAGTGTAGTTGCAAACGAATTGTACTAATAGCAAATAACAGAAATATAGTAAACAATATAGTATAGTAAAAAGTATATAAACTCATGATCAACTCGTTCAGAGGAATGCGGTTTAGCTAAGTATGTTGTTTGTCTGTCTAACTGTTTGTTGCGCATTTATATGTTTTTTTTTTAGATATCCAGTTGATATTGGTTAACTTAGAGTTCGGAAATTAGCCTACTTCTAAGGTTGTTTTATAATCAATATAAGGTTTGTTTTTGTGAGAAGATTATGAATGCTTCGGTTCCACCAAAAATATTTTATTGCAGTCGAAAATAACTGACCTTTCATATCGTGGCTTCCTATGAACGAACGCTTTACATAAATATGAAGGTAGATGTCCCGTCCACTTTTAACAGGTTTTGCACAAACATAATACAATAACAAACAAAAAGAAACGTTAACTTCGGTTGAACAAAAGTTATAATACTATTCACACTAAATTTTAAATCGTACTGTAAAGCATAAACGTGGGTAGTGGGTTTGTATAGGGGCTATACCAAAGAGAGGGCGGAATACGCCCAAAAGTATATGTGGGTGAAGCAACCATACGTAAGAAGCCACCGTATCGAATTTTAAGCAAATATTGACTTAACTAAACAAATTTTTTACTCAAATGCAAAAATGTGGGCGATGAGCTTGTATGGGGGCCCACTCGTACTATTACATGAATAGCTATATAGAATTTAAAGCTGATTTTGACTTAAAGAAGTTTTGCGTAAAGAAGATTGCGTACAAATTTTGTTTCTTGTCATTTATACTGGCATGTATCGACCGCAATATAGGGGAAATATTTTATATTGTTGCGTTTATTCGTTTGATGTTATGCAACGATATATCAACGCACGTCAATTAGAAAAACTGCAAACTGAGAGACAGTTACCAAAATAATAGCGAAGCGCATACAAAGTGAAACACGCATTTTTTTTTTTAAATCAGTTGTACTTTGTATAGTTGTTACAAAAAAAAAAACTACTTGCCTATAAATATATAGAAATTCTGCAAAAATCTTCTAGATTTATTGTTGGAACAAGAAATTTGTTTTTAATTTGATATTTCCAACATAAAAAGTTTTCGTTGGCGTAAAAAAGCTTTGCATAAAAGGTTTGATGAGTCAAAGACGACAACGAAGGCTACTTACAAAATAGGTGATATTATTATGTAAATTTGTATATCGGTATACTCGTAAATTATAAAACATTTACGCTTCTTCAACATTTTACTGGATTTGCTTGGTGGTATCTTTTTAGTGATTAAGTGTAGAATTGTTCTGACTGATGTCCGATTGATTGATAGAAGAAATTGCACAACTGTGTGAACAATAATTGAAGGAATACAGCTACAGCAATAGTGATAAATAAAATGAATACGCACATAGTTAGATATATAATAGCATACATTATAATTATTAGACAACTATCTATCAATATAGTACAGATGTATACAAGTATGCGAGGTTTTGTTTTTTGATTTGTAATATCTCGTTCTCTCTCTCGTTTTCATTTTTTTTTTTTACTCTTTCCCTCCGCTTTTTAGAAATTGCAAATTACGTTTTTTTTTTTGTTTATGGAAATTGATTGTAGTTAAAAAAGAGATTCGCGTTGATTTTGTTTTCTAGTATTATTAGAGCAGTTATCAGTGAAGTAGTTGTGTATAATTTCATATGCCAATTCGTATATCTCGTTATTATCGTGATTTTGAAGCGCGCACATTTTGTTTCGTCCTTTAAATTCTATAATTAGATTTAAAATGCTCTGTAATTGAGTCTTCTTAGCGTTTATTAGCAAAGTCCTGGTTACTTTGAGAACTGCTATTATAATTTGCGAATCAGTGCAATTTAGAACTTCGCATAATGCCTTAATAACTCCTTGTTCTGTCATTATAGCAACGTAATCGTGGCCTCCTTCGGCTATATAACTTACAGCAAAAATCGAATCAATTATTACTTCAAAGTCATTATGAAGCATAAGCTTACAAATGATTGGCATTATTTTTGAAACTGTAGAACTTGGCAGTAGGGTTCCTTTATGTCTGCACAAATTCAATAATGTCCAACTGAGTGTGCGTAACATAGATAAAGATAAATCAGGCATTACCAATAATAGAAGCGACTGCAGAAAACCTTCTTCCAGAGTCAAATCTCTCAATTCGGGACCATCACCAATTATGTTACCCAATGCCCAAAGTGATTGCTCGGAGATAAATGGATTGATTGAAGTCATAAGCCGCAACAGCAGCGGAACGACTCCAGCGGCAACGACCATTTTTGTTTCTTCTGATGTTCCGGCAGCTATATTGGTTATTGTCCAAACAGCTTCGTATTGTAGCTCCGAAATCGTGTGTGACTGGAGACACTTGACTAATATTGGCATAATGCCGCTGGCCAGCACCTCAAGTATCGGTGGATTACTACTAGTAACAAGAAGAACACGTGCAGCCTTCACAGCGTCCATCTGTTTTTCAACACTACAAAACTCGCCTATAGCGTCCTTAACGAGCTTTGCCAAATTTACACCTCGTATCAAATTTTCGTCCTTATCCTCTTCGAGCATATAAGGCATATTACGACGTTTTTCTCGATCATCCTCGCGTTTAGATTTGCGCAGCATAACTGTTGTCTCGTGACGTTTACATCGCATTTCTTCGTTGCTGTTACCTTTATTTTTGTATTCTTCCATACGATTTTTCTTGCCAGACGCCATTTTGACTTATCTTGAATCTTGTCTACGAAAAAAAGTTTGTAAAATATTGACAAAAATTATATATTGGTATATTTTCTACACCTGATTTTTCGTTGAATTTGTCTATTGCAAGTTTATAATCCAATTATACGTAACCTATATCCGACGTGGAAAAGATTTGATACACTCTCTACGACAACAGGAAATGCAATGAAAATTCGGAATATATTTCGTTTGACATTTAAATCGTTTTACTCTTCTTCTTCTTCTTGATCGTCATTCACCTGAATGACAAAACATTCTAAAAATCACAAGTTCAATTTTTTTTGTTTGTGAGTTGTTCAACACTGTGAAAACTCACATGCTGTCATGCATAATATTTCGCAGATTTTAAATACACTATATTATGTAAGCCTAATATGAAAAAAAAAACAAAAACAGTAAATATTCGTTGAAAATGGGTTTATTGTTCAACATATTCTCCTTTTTTCGACGTATCTGTTTGGAATTTTGTGTAACAAAAAGGGGAAATGATTTTATAGGGGGTAATGGCCAGATGTCCTATTGAAAGTGAAAAATTACAATTTTAACGAAATCATTGCGGACCAATTTTTCAAGTAATTCCTACGTTACAAATATCAAATATTAAGAACATACTTTTTTGAACAATTTGCGAATAAACTCGACCACGCTTTGTTTGAAAAATAAAAATTTTTTTTGCATCCAAATTTCTCATTTTTCGAAAAACAGACCTAATTGCTTGAGCCGACTAGAATTTCAACAAACGTAAATTTGGACGGGCAATGACCATTAGTATATGTAGCTAAAGTATGTAGGCAAAGAAACCTCCATATCGAACTTCAAGCTTATATTGATTTAACTAAATAAGTTCTTCATACAAAACAACGTAAGTGGACAATGATTTTGCATGGGGGCTATTCCAAAAAGTGGGCGTGGCATAACAATATTATATAAACTTGACAAAAAACATAAGTCCTTGTGCAGCAACTATCTTACGGACAGATGGACACTGCTAAATCAACTCGTCTCGTCGTGATGATCATGAATATATATGCTTTATGATGTCTTTGCATTTTTCGCTGTTACGTACAATTTGTATATTTTATCAAAACACGCTTACAAATATCTTTTGTACAGGGTATAAAAAAAGTACATAGTGATAGCTAACATACACAAATCGAAGACTCTACTAATGTTTATACAAATAATGTACATAAATTTTCTCTTAACTCTTAGTCATTGTGGCGATACTATTGGTTCGGTGCAACTTTGAAACAAAATTCCCCAAGCAACAAATTTTCACAAAACATAAAACGAAATTGAGCTACTCAACCGCGCACTTTGAAGTTTCTCAAAATTTATACTCGCAACGAGGTGTTTGCTTTGCGTGGCTAGAGCGAAACTTGATGGATAAAAAACTACTTTGTGTCGAGAGTAGAACAACCAATGTATTAAATTAGATAAATATTTCAACGTTAAACAGCACGCATGAAAATTCCCAGGCCATAAGTGAACTGAACTAGTTGAGGTATACAATTGGAGAATGCATTACGAGGACGGAAGTGGAGCGTTTTGAGAGATTTAACAAATTGTATTAAAAGTTTCCGCGTTGAATAAAAATGGAAGTAGCAAATGAAAGCAATGTCATTGCTTTGAGGAGTGTAATGCGTATCTGATTACCGAATGTACCGAATGACAAAGCAGCAAACATGTTTCCGGTTAAACGCAAACCGGTGTCCAGTCCACTTGATGTATACCTATAATACTGCGCGGCGGTTGCAACATGCAACATGGTAAGTAAATGCAGCAAGCACAAAAAGAACAACCACAAAGTTGATGTGAGCGCAGGCAAATTGCATTCGGTCAATGGTGCTGAGCGCAGAGCAGAAACGACAGATCGATGCACATTACGCTGAATTGGGTCATCGCAATAAAGGATATATGTACTTACATATATATACAGAAAGTCTAGAACGAAATAAATACCAGTTAAACCAGTGCGAAAACGAGCACAAGACACATATGTATAACAGGCACATTGCTAGCGCCCCAATTGCACATTTATTGCCGCATAAATCAATGTCAGTAGAAAATTGTTGGCATTTAATCAAAATATCTGCAAACAATTTGAAAATTTATGCAAAATAGAACAGAACGCTAACATAATTTATGAGTGGAACTTGTCTTGTCAGGCATTTTCACCAGTACGTTGAAAGTTTAAAATATAAATTACACGACTTAGAACACTTAGAATGATTTTAAATCAAATGCGTTGAATCTAAATCTTAGGTCAGAAGCTCACAAAAATCACTCCCTCACTCTCTCTATCTCTCTCTTAGCCCTCTCATTCCTTTTGTTTCAGTTGGAAGAATAGAGAAATGTAGAGCATGTCGATGAGGCAGCTCGACGTTAGGCTCGAATCTGTTGTGGGCGCACTTGTCAACATGTTGGCGAGCATCAGTTGAGTGTGTTTTTGATAGTTTTTGTTGGTCAAATTTTAAAAGAAGAGGAAACAAACACATTTAAAATAAAAAAGAGAAAGAATTGATACACAAAATAAATTCTTTTATAACTATGCATTAACTAACTGCATAACTCCGATTTAATTGTTGCAAATAAATTGGTCACTTATTGTCGCTCTATTTCTGAGCGGCGCTTAGAGCACGGCAGCTCAAAAGGAGAGCACCCAAAGTGTGAATCATTTCTGAGTCATAATATGTACAGTGTGCCAAAATACAACACGAAAGCAACGTAACTAATTAAAATTTTTGTTTCACTTTAGTATCAAGCAGCCGATGCATGCATTCGTTCGTATGTGTGTGCAAACACGAAAGTGTTCGTCCTCCCATGTTGAGCGTTGATTTAGATGCGAAAGCATTTTCTGGACAATCCTGTATTATGGATATTTTTATTATTAGGTACTTTAAAGACAAAAGGTCGAGTTTCGACCACTGGAAGAACTCTAGTTTATATAAAAATAATAAACAGGGCAGCTCGTATTGAACACAACACATTTGTCTTTTTATAATGATCTTCCAGCCACGTTTACTCTTATTAAAATTTGTTTGCATAATAAAAAACGACTAAATGTATTCTAATAAAAATTTAGTGCAGACGGAGGACTAATAGAAATCTCGTAGGTTAGTGCAACACTCCCTGTTGGCCGTTTTTATCCAAATGATTTGCGTGTCTGACCTTAGCTTGCTTTTCACACTTTCGATTCATATTTCACAATTTTAGCCCCAGTATTCACAGGTCGCCACATACTTGCGCATCTAATATTTTTTAAATATAAATTGGAAAAACAAAAAACACAAAGAGCTTAGCTTCTCCAACCAAATTGCTACCGACAGCTAAAAATGGCCAGTCGCACATTTTTTAGTTTGGTTTGGTTAAAACAGAAAGTCTTTGAAAGTACTTTCGCTTTTTGTCTTTTGGATTTCGTTATTTTTTCTACATTGAATTGCGTCGTTCGAAAGAAAGTCGGATCTATTTTTGTCGCAACCTGCCTCTTTAAGCAGGTTACCAAGTTCATTTAACGACATGCAAAAAACAATCTTCGTATCTTATATAAATACTTGAATAATAAATATAAAAAGAAAAATGTTTAAAATTAATACATATGTACGCTGTCGAGGCCATCCACCGATTGCAGTTGAAGGCAATAATCTTCAACAATGGCGCGTTCAATAACATTTTGAAAATTATACAGAAAATTGCTTGATTCGATTGATTTGAGCAATAATTGCGGTGATTGGCCTATGCAAAGTGAACTTTATATCGATTCGAAAACGCTGTTTTAATTGTAAGTTTAATGGAGCAAAAATTTATTTGGCGAGAGTAAATTAAGTAATACAAAATCCTCAATAATAAATTGAATTATGTTGCAGAATCAAAAAATATTTATAAGAAATGTTTGTTTCAGTTTTGGAAGTTTACTTTAATGATTCTTTGTGCTGAATCCAAATACATATTTAAAACTATGACACATTTTTCGTTATAAATTTTTTAATAACCAAAATATCCAGAGCAAACTATTGAGACTATTATCTCGTTTATACGTTGGAGTTTTTCGTGAAAACAATTCACAAAGCAAAAATGTCTGTATATAAACGCTTTTTCATGTAATATATGTAGATTATTGGAAAAAGTTTTATGAAATTCTGTCTACTCTCTTGTCGCTGCCACTACGTAATTTTTATGTTGCGAAATGACACTTTGTTAACTCAAAACTAGAATTCGTGGAGGATTTCCTGGGTTTTGTATAAATGTTTAATATTTAGAAATTTGTTTAACATTCTATACAAATAAAACTATAAATGTTCGTTTTTTCATAAATCTATAGTAGATAGTAGATAATCTCCGAAAGTTCTTCACTGATTTCTTTAAAATTTTGACACAACGCCCCATTCTAATACGCGTGTGTTTTTACAATTGTTCTATAGATGTCACACTTGTAATAGGAAATGAATGGTCGAACGTTATATGAAGACATGTACTATTCGTTCGCTTCCAAACTTCAAAACAAATTTAAGTTTATATAGATCAACATTTTTATACCATTCACACATAGTGTGAAATGGTATTATTAGTTTGTCTAAAAGTTTGTAACGCATTAAAGGAGGCATCGTAGACCCCATAAAGTATATATATTCTTGATCATGGCACGACGAGACGAGTCGGTTTAGCCATGTCCGTCTGTCTGCCTGTCCAACTGTCTGTATGTTGTTGCGCATTTTTTGGGGACCAATTTTTAAATTTGCGGGAATTGGCGGAATTTCTGGACTATACCGAAATTTACGCGCCAATCTTTAGAAAGAATCTTGCAGTCAAATGTACAGAAAATCTGCACTCATATATAGATATATTTAAGTCACAAAATTTCATATTGTTTATTCATTTAAGTGGGTGATATGAAAATCTAGTCTAAATTTGTTGGCTCTATATTTCATAGTTTCCAAATTCATTTAACGTTAAAATTTTAACGTTATTTTTAACGTTAAAATTTTTGATACTGAACCACTGCTCGCCACTTTTTCGCGTATGTAGTACGAGTATACAAAAACCTTTAAACCTTACAAACATATTCACGGTCGCAATAGCAACCCAAAGACAATTATTTCTTAATTTATGGAAAATAATGGCCAAATTTTTTTTATCAATTAAGATAATGAAAATATGTATACAATATCATAATCCGACAATTGGCTACCTAGAAATTTGTAGATATACAATAGACAGTTTAAAATACACTTACAGTACTCCAGAACAGCGAGTGCATACAAACGATCCTATTGTCATATTCACGTAGGTCGGTCCCTTTTGCCCGCAATCGAAACATTGACGATTACCGCCGCCCGCGGTGGTCACAAGTTCCCGCAGGGCGAGCAGGTATTTGTCATCCTGTTTTTTTCGTACTACTGCCATTGTTCTTGCTGCTGTTGTCGTTGTTGTTATTCCTGTCGATTTGTTTTTATCTCTGTTCAAATTTCGAAGCAAGAACCTCGCTGGAATGTTATGATCGTCCTCTTCTTCTTCTTCGTCACCGTGACCCACGACGTCTTCAGCACTGTTCTTGTTGTTAGCAGCTATAGAATTTTCTTCTTCTTTTTCTGTTAGATCCGCAAACTGTTCCGTATCCGATGGCAGCAGCTCGTCAAGATTTTGTTGTTGTCGTGCAAGTGCCTCAGCGGTGTAGGGGGAATAGGCAGCGACGGCAGTTCGATAAGTTTCCGTCGCGCTTTGTTTCTTTGGAGAGTTGTAAACGTAAACGAACTGAATTTTGTCGGTTTTTTATTAAACGATTTAACGATCAAAGAGAATTTAATCACAAAGTATTTTTTTTTTTATTAATTTGTTGTATATATAATTTGATTTTAATTTACTAAATTATGCCCACTGTTGCACTTTTTGAATCTTGCAATGCACCGTTTTCAACTTTCCCCGCCTACAGCCGCACACTACAGGCATGCACACACTCACACATACACATAAACACCTTAATTTAATATGACTAAATGCAAATAGATCGCTTGTCAAACTTTTTATAAATTTTATAAATATTTATTATTGTAATAATTTTTTGCTTTGCAAAGCAGCAAACACAGAGCGAGCGAGACAGACAAACATACAGCCAAACGCACTTAATTTATGCAACAAAAACAACAACAACAACGAAAACACAAATAACACTTTTTGCACTAATTGAATTTGATTTAGCTGCTCTTTTCTTCTCTCACGCACAAAAGACAAAGACAGCTGCAGCTCATTCGACGATTATTAATATTATTGCACTGATTCTAAATCCTATTGCACTTTTCGCTTATTTTTTGTTAATAATTTTTTTTTAATAAATTAATTCTATACGTAGGTATTTATTCTAATCGCTCGTTTGTTCTTCTTTGCTCATTCACTTTATTTCATAACAGAAGCAATCGAAAAAAAACACTCGGGGAACATAATTTAATTCCGCTGTTTGTCCGCTTTCAACGCGACGACGTTCAACACTCAGCGCACTATCTCTTACGTCCTTTCACACAAACGTTTTGAAAGCGAATAAAAACAATAACACAACAAACCGGTTCTTATCGGTCCGGTCGCACAACGGTTTGATTACATATATCGGTTCTCAGTGTTATTGGTCTACAGCGTAGGATGATAACCGATTAATATTTTATGTTTTTAACCGCTTGCAGTCGATATGAATCTTACAACTGCGTGTTATCGAAAACACTACTTAAACAATTGAATAACGGTTATGAGTGATATTTACAAAATAATTATACCATATACAATAGAACAATGTGTATTTAGTTTGTTGAAGTGTCAACATGCATTTAACAAAATTATGGAAATTCGGCAACGAGTCATTTCGCCCGTCTATATGTTTATCTGTCGGAGAGAAAGATCTCAAGAAAGAACTTAGAGAAACTTAACTCGCGGAATAAACTCTCTAAGTTCCGCCCTGTTACAAGTTTCTCTTAAAATTTTGTAATACGCAACTGTTTTATCGCTCATACTTGTACTCAATTCGCCTTTTTCTAAAATACTCGTATAAATGTATTTGTTGCATTTCAAGTATGTCACGACTTGTTTAAATAATGGTTTAGTCTACGTTCTAAAAAAAATTGTAGAAAGCAAAATTTGGAGGCAATGGCCTGCTGCAAAAAAGGCGCGTTAGTGAAGTGAAGAATACCAAATAAATAATAAAAACCAGAAAAAACGTTAACTTCAGTGGTATCTAAGTTTTAACACCATTCACATGAAGTTTCTATCTGTGAACTTAGCAGGTTTAAAAAAAATATTTGTGAAATATAACCTAAACGTGGGATGTAAGTTTGTAGGAGCATACCCCTTAAAGTGGGCGTGACATTGATAATTATGTGAAGCGTCCATCTCTATGAAGCCACCATGTAAAATATGTTGATTTTGACTGAAATGATAAAGTTTTTCATGAAAATGGAGAAATCACATATATTTATATATATATAATATATTATATATTTATATATATATAAGAAGCCACCATATTAAATTTGAAGTTGATATTTACTGTAATAAGCAAGTTTCCTTAAAAATTGGTGCCCAAAAAATGAGCAACAGCATCCAGACAGACAGACGGATATGACTAGATCGGCTCGCCTCGTCGAGCTGATCAAGAATATATATGCTTCCTTTAATGCGATACAAACTTTCAGGTAAACTAATATTATTTGACACTAAGAATAAAGTAAATAGTATAAAAAATATTCTTGGTTAAATCTATGCTATAAATCTTCCGCAAGAATACGTAATTTGTTTGATTTCGAAAGATTTCGAAAATTTATCCAGTCTGTTTCTAACACTATCGTAAGCGAGGTGTGCACTTAAAACGTTAGTTTATATTATTCCTAAAAAATATTTCTTCACTGCTTCAACGTTTTCTTCGGTTATTGCCGTGTGATGCGTCCAGGGCGCGCATCGTCATTAACATCTTCTTGGCATTCTGTGAAGAGGTTGTACCACTTATAAATATTTCATAAAAAATCACCAAGCACACCGAAACATCTGTCAAAACAAACTAGAAATGCAAATGGCTGATTATGTCCACAAAAATGTAAAAAAAAAAATGGGAAAATGGAGCACGGCTAACTTTATTTCGCGCATTCTACTTAAGAACAATCGCCTGAACTAATTTTTTACCAATTGAAAGAATACGGGTGGAGAGTATTGGTGCTCCGGTTCTACCGATGTATGTTACAGTTGGTGGCGATTGTGGCAATTTAAAAACTTTAACATTAAAAACTTTAAATCAGTAATATCCCATTGTGGAACATTATCCCATTTTTGAACATTAAAGAACGTCCTTTTCTTATTATAAATAAGTTAAACTAATGACATTTTCCATGATTACACCAGAGGCTCATCGCGTAGAGCCATGTATATTGAATCACAAAAAAATTTAAAAAGTCATACCTCTAATGTATATACTTCGCTGAGTACATGCATATTTAATAAGAACAAAATGCTCATAATATGTATTTGTGGAGGATATAATAATTAAGTAAGGTGCCTTTCAAGTAACACGTAAGGCGTAAAAATGGAAAGTGGTTCTCGATTTGTTACGAAGTGTTACAATGGCGGGGGAGGGTGTGATTCAGTTTGTTACAGAACATTTCTGAAGTTATCATTTATTTTGAAATCTGTCAGCTGCTTGGCACTTTTTCCTTCTTCCTTCCTTTATTGTATGAAGCTGATACAAACGGTTTAAAAATAAACAGTTTAATTTATTTTTAACTGCGGGATGAACACCTTTATTATAATCAATTCCAACAAATCAAATTAAATATGTATATACATTTTTCGTCACAAAATTAAACGAAAGTGGAAGAATTGAAGATCGTAGAAAGTCGCCAAGTTCAAAAAAAGAACATTTAAATTTGTGTAGAAACCTTTCTTATGAAGAACCAATTAAAAGTTAACCGTTGTAAGGCAAAGGTTACTTTTATACGCTCCATGCAAATAGTTTGTTTGAAATTTTGTATCGCATTGAAGGAGCAACCGAAGACCCTACAAAGTGTATATATTCCAGATTAGCTGGAAGGCACGAGTCCTTCTATATTGTCCTTCAGTGTATCTGGATGTTCTTTTACCATTCACACATACTTGTAGTGTGAAATGGTATTATCAGTTTGTCTAAAAGTTCGAATAAAGGAGGCATCGTAGATCCCATTAAGTATATATAATACTGATCTGTTTAGATATTGTTGCGCATTTTTTTTTATCAATTTTTAAGATATCCCATAAAGTATATATATTCTTTATCAACTCAACGAGACGAATCGAACTTAGCATGTCCCCTGTTTAAGACATTGATCTAAAATCGGGAATGTTCCTAGACTCAACATATGTCACAACCAGCATGTCACGCCCACTATTAAGGGTAGCCACCATACAAAACAAACGCCCACTTTTAGAATTTTCTAATATTTCTGCGTGCAGCCGATTCCTAAGCAAATTCATAGTAAACTTGACGAATCAAACCAAACGATCTACGCTTACTTGGTAGCTGGAACTGCGAGAGTAACTTTTGACAATTCGAATACTTTGTGGAATTTTATAACCATATATGGTCTCAATTTTGGTTTTCCTTTGCATAAGTACAGTATTCATAAATAAATATTTTTTCTTACAGAACCAAAACTATACCGGTACAAATGTTTACATTCCGGTACAGTTCTTTCATTTTATATTATTTCGGTAAAAGATTTAAAAAAAAATTAAATTTTCTGTTCTGAGTTTGAATCCGTTAATTTAAGTTAACGATTCCGGTTCTGGTTCCGGTTTAAACCCTGGTATATATGTACTTTATGAGGTCTCCGGTGCTTCTTTTAAGCCATTGCAAACATTGGTGCGGCAACATACTTCCTTTTTTGAAATGCGCTCCTTAGGGCTTTAGGGAACGTAGAGAAAGGTGGGGAAGGAGTGGCAGGGGAAAGGGGAGCGCCGCGTATTGTATTGTCATCGGTGCTTAATACACGTGCAAAATTTCTAATTATTTCGACGTTAGGCAGTTGGTGACAATTAAGTTGAAAGATTTCGTTACATAGATAGATAGATAGATAGATAGATAGATAGATAGATAGATAGATAGATAGATAGATAGATAGATAGATAGATAGATAGATAGATAGATAGATAGATAGATAGATAGATAGATAGATAGATAGATAGATAGATAGATAGATAGATAGATAGATAGATAGATAGATAGATAGATAGATAGATAGATAGATAGATAGATAGATAGATAGATCAATCAGATCAATGAATAGATAGATAGATAGATAGATAGATAGATAGATAGATAGATAGATAGATAGATAGATAGATAGATAGATAGATAGATAGATAGATAGATAGATAGATAGATAGATAGATAGATAGATAGATAGATAGATAGATAGATAGATAGATAGATAGATAGATAGATAGATAGATAGATAGATAGATAGATAGATAGATAGATAGATAGATAGATAGATAGATAGATAGATAGATAGATAGATAGATAGATAGATAGATAAATAGATAGAATCAATCAGATCAATAGATAGATAGATAAATAGAATAGATAGATAGATAGATAGATAGATAGATAGATAGATAGATAGATAGATAGATAGATAGATAGATAGATAGATAGATAGATAGATAGATAGATAGATAGATAGATAGATAGATAGATAGATAGATAGATAGATAGATAGATAGATAGATAGATAGATAGATAGATAGATAGATAGATAGATAGATAGATAGATAGATAGATAGATAGATAGATAGATAGATAGATAGATAGATAGATAGATAGATAGATAGATAGATAGATAGATAGATAGATAGATAGATAGATAGATAGATAGATAGATAGATAGATAGATAGATAGATAGATAGATAGATAGATAGATAGATAGATAGATAGATAGATAGATAGATAGATAGATAGATAGATAGATAGATAGATAGATAGATAGATAGATAGATAGATAGATAGATAGATAGATAGATAGATAGATAGATAGATAGATAGATAGATAGATAGATAGATAGATAGATAGATAGATAGATAGATAGATAGATAGATAGATAGATAGATAGATAGATAGATAGATAGATAGATAGATAGATAGATAGATAGATAGATAGATAGATAGATAGATAGATAGATAGATAGATAGATAGATAGATAGATAGATAGATAGATAGATAGATAGATAGATAGATAGATAGATAGATAGATAGATAGATAGATAGATAGATAGATAGATAGATAGATAGATAGATAGATAGATAGATAGATAGATAGATAGATAGATAGATAGATAGATAGATAGATAGATAGATAGATAGATAGATAGATAGATAGATAGATAGATAGATAGATAGATAGATAGACAGATACATAGATACAGTTCAAGCTAATAAAAGCGTGTTAAAAAATAAATAAGCCTTAATGCCTATTTTGAAAATCGATTGGATGAAATCTTTGGAGCTGTCTATGACATGTATTAACGACCTGAGCCGCTGCTAAATGATTAACATTTGAAGCCAATCGATCATTATATCTGCTGCTGTGGAAGTTTAACTGCTCCATGACTGTTGGTATTCTCAAATCTCGATGCAAAACTTTATTGCGTATATACCAAGGAGCATCAGTTATTTTACGCAAGACCTGGTTTTGAAGTAGTTGTATTCGGTTGATATTTGTGGCAGCAGCAGTGCCCCACAACTGTGTTCCACACATCCAGGTAGGCATAATGATTGTTTTGTGTACAAGCAGCTTATTTTCTAGACTGAGTTTACTACTTGGGCGAAGTAACCAGTTTTACTTTTTGAGTTTAGCGTAACAAACTGCTGCGGTTTTTCGAATATGCTTATGCCAGGTGCCATGCCTTTCAAAGTTAAAAAAAGTCTCTAGATGAGCTAATCAGTGATTTCTGAGTAGCGGTGATTTCCGTGACTGTTACTTTCAAATCATCGTGATTTTTAACTCCTACTGAGATCGCTGCAAAAAAAAAATGCTTAAATAAAAAAAAGGATCCATTTATTTTATTAAACAAAAGTAATGTCTAATGGTACAGACGACCCCAGCCTATCAAGTAGAAACTGATATTCGTGATTTTTCAGTCGCCGTGATTGAATCACAGGTAGTGAAAACCTAAGTAGCATACATGATCAACGTGAAGTATGACGAAAATTGTTGAGCGAAACGGACGGGCAGTTCCCTTGCCTCAATGAAAAAGTGCAGTGACTAGACTTTTCCCTATTAACTTTTATATTCCAGCGGTTGGCTCAACGTTGAAGTCTACAAGGTAGTTTTGAATGCTAGTGGAAGCTTCGTTTGCAAGTATGGCCGTATCGTCAGCATATGTAGCCAGAAGCATGTTCTCATTTACTGGAACTGGCATATCAGCAGTATACAAAGTATAAAGGACAGGGCCAAGCAAACTGCCTTGTGATACACCAGCTGCAATGCGGCGGATCCCTGAGCGCACATCTTTCACCTCGGCTGTAAAGGCACTGTGAAGTAAGTACGACTTCAAAAGAAGGAATTGTGATGTAGGCAAAATTGATTAATTTCAATCCAGACTCTATCAAAGGCTTGCTGTACATCAAGAAAAATAGCAGAGCTATGTAGCTATTCTCATAGGCCTTAAGAATATGCTGGAAAATTCTGAGCACTGGTCCTGGGGTAAAGCCAAACTGATGATCGGGATTGGCACTCTGGACGTCCAAAGCATTCTACCAATAAAAATTCTTTCAAATATTTTTGAGAAAGACGGTAGTAAACTAATTGGTCTGTAAGACGCAACAAGGTTTTCTGGTTTGCCAGGTTTCGGTATCATTATAATCGCATCGCACTTCCATTGAGATGGGAAGTGGTGGATGCGAATCATGGTATTGAAGAGTATTACCAAAAATATTATCGCTTTATCAGAAAGCGCCTTTGCTACTCTGCCATCAATTCCGTCATACCCCAGGGCTTTCTTTTTCAAACGCATTTTAATGTGCGGTGAAATAGGCTTGATAGACTGCATATTTGTGCAGCTCGCTTCCAGAAAATTAGTGGTGTCTCGCACATAATCTAATTCAGCTAGATCGAAAGGTCAGCGCCAAATGCCTTTCTTTCCTTCTTCTTATCCGTGCGGAACGAGGAGTTGCTGAGGTCTTTGATAGGCACGTGTCTCAAAGGTTGCCTCTTTACGCAACGTGCCGCTTTCCATAAGTTAAACCCATAGTTCTTGTTGGGGTCTGCATTGCGACGCATGTCATCAAAGAATTCACTGCGTACTAGTCAACTCAGCAGCAGCTCTTTTTCATGCCAAACGATCAAGCTCATTACGGCTTTGCATAAAACGACGACGAAGTCTGCGCTTAAGCTTAACCAAGACCAAGATCTTAGCATTTGAAGGTGGCCTATTAAAATCTGGATGACTCAATAATAATTGATTTTGAGTTGCAAATTCAGCCGCAAATTCACTCAAACATATGTCGAGTGAACAATTCAGCAGCTTCATCCACGTCCTCAGCAGAGCAAAGTTACATATTGAGGTTGAGAAGCTGGTCAAGACGCTGTTTGAAAATCGGCATGTTAGCTTGTCTTCGCAACAGCATCGGCTTATAGGCATAGATGCACGAAGAAAAAGTTATTACGTTCAGTTTGAATAACTTATCCACTTATTCATTATTTTTGGTCGAGTGTGATGTGTTAAAGTAGGGTCAATTAAAAAATCTTGCATTTTATTGTTATATTCCGTTTTCTCTATAGCAACTGTTATATTTCTCATATGTTATCTCATATGTACAAAGATATTTGTGTTCAAAGAATCCTTAGCTTCTTTCACCGTATCTTTCTGTTATTTCATATTATAATAGTACTCTAATAAATTAACAATATAGTTTTTTACTTGAAAGAAGACAGAAATTTCTCTTAATTTTTTTAATTAATTTTTTGCTGTACCGGCAAGACGAACCAACAAATGCAAACACGCAAAACATCAATGGCTTTGTTATAGCCACAATCGCATTTATGTTCGGAATTGAAAGGTGCGTATTCAAAGTTTATGCTTAAGAATAATAATTAATTAAATATTAACATCAACACTGTAAATCATGCCCTTGATGGAAACTTTTAATGTAAGATGTTAGAGAAAGTGGAAACAGTAACTTATTTAAACTAAACTCTCGATAAATATAATGACCAAATGCAGTTTTTCGAGACTCTCTCCATCTGCCACACGGTGCAGGTAGTTTCAAAGAGGAACATGCTACCAGAAGAAAATGCATCGATTTCAATGCAAAGGAGAGACATGTGCAGTATATAATACCAGGCGTCAAGTCCAGATGAAAAGGCATTGCTGGAAGCCTGCTCCAATTTTTTTACATTGAGGACCGTTTCATGTGCATTCGGCATGTGCTGTGCCGCATTAGGGTTTGAATTTTGTATAAAGGGCAATAGATATTGCGAAATCAAATCAGTTAAAAAATATTAATTGTTGTGTCGCCTATTGAATAAATCGCTTATATAAAAATTTTCGAGACCATTATTATACATCAGATGGCACAAAGTATATATAAAAATGCCATACAAGACATGTAACAGCATGATGAAATGACAACTTACTCGACTAAAAACGAGTATGATGTATTTCCACTACTCGACTTAAATATCTACCTAGTGCTTTGTCGCAGCGTTAATGATTTCTGCGATCAGATGTCATTTGCACAGACATCTATGTAAATCAGATTTGGAACGACTTGCGAAGTGGTTCCGGAATTGCAACAGGACTACATATTCTTTGTGCATGCTCTGCGTACTCACTTAAGCTACTTCAGTACACATGACAATCATCATTTTCCCACTGGACTCGCCAGTTACATTCGCATGTTGCAGTCGTATGGTGTCCACCAATTTCCGAAAGTTAAAATGTGCGTACTGGAGGGCAGCGGAGATGTTGATGACGATGATGTAGATATACTCGTATTAACACAATTTCTACCAAATCTCAAATCGCTGAAACTCTTCCTCACTTCACATTTCGCAATTTCGATATTTGCAGAAATTCTTTCTCATCGATCAACCCGTCATTCCCGATTGTTGTGAACATCCGACTCGTCAATACGTTATGCTTGATGGCAAACGAATGGAGATGGTACCCGAAGAGCGTCCGCACCCTAAGAATAGCACATTTCACAGAATCTTTCCTTTACTTTTGGCAATCAAATCCGAAGAGCTCATCGCGCTGAATTTTAGCAATTCTGCAATACATTTATCGACGAATTGGGATAACAGAATGGATACTATGAATATGTGTAAATTGAGTACAAGTATATTGATATTCAATGGCTGGAAGGCTGAGGATATGTTTTTGGAGCGTCACATAACCAATAAATATAATCACATAACCAATAAATCTAATTTGGCGATTGGAGATATATGACCACAGAAACACTGGTTTGACTTGTGCCGACCTACAAGGAATTGGATTTTCTTGAGCTATCGATTTTCGTAGTGAATAGTCCAATACTCCACATGATGTAATCCAATACTCCACATGATGTAGTATTGCCTGCGAACTTGAATATGAATGACGAATTAGAAAACTAACTTTTTGGAATTGGTCACAGCTTAAGAATTTGCTTAGCAAGACGGAGATAAAGTACTAGAGTGCAAATAACGGTTTTTGCAACTGGATGAAGCAGCATATCTACGTGAATTTCGACGTGATGTAGGGAATTCGATTCAATTAATAATATTCCTTTTTCGCGTTTTTACTGTATAATACAATAAATTAAATTTAAAATTAACACAAATTAAATATCCACATATATTACTTCATTCATTAATACTTTTATTTTAACCCAATTTAAACCGTTTAAGTATTATGTTGATTTATTGAAGCTCTTTGTCAAGCTTTCGTTTCTCCCGTCGCCTTTCCACCTGCACCTCCTTCCCTCTGCCACTCATTATCCTGCCACTCCTTCTCCCTGTCCCTCCTTCCTCATGCCCCTTACCCTACCGCCCATTTCCCTACCCATCTTCCCCTGCCCCCTTTCACCCCTTAGCTTACCACCCTTTACCCTGCACCCATTCCTCTGCCCCTTCCCCTACCTACCCCTACTTTACTTCTCCTTATCCCTGCCCCCTTCGATCCCATTAACTTATATACAACATTTCATCTCTCTATTTTAAATGGTGCCCTGCGCGTTGCAGCCCTTCCCCCTGCCTCAACTACCTCTACCCATCGTTCCCAATGCCCCCTTGCCATACCTCTCATTCCCCTACCCTTCTGCCTCCTGCGACCTTTCCATACCACCTTATTTCCTACCTCCCATTCCCCTTCACCTATTTCTTTGCCTCTTCGGATCCTCCCTTCCACCTCTTCCCCAACACTCCCCTTTCCCCTATAACTTGAATTTGATTGTACTCGCAACGGATGTTGATCTGCTCTTCTACATCTCCCATAAATATATATTTGTAGGAATTTTGGAGATTCCGTTCGTAGAGGGAGTAAAGAGCCAATTTTGTGGTACACCTGGCTCTGAATCTTGAATGTAGAATTAAATGATGACAATGACAATGACATGACAATGTGTACATTGCTTATCCATATTTCCAATATATATTTTGGTGTTTGCCCAATATTCTATTTCAGGGTTATAATTGAAGGCAAGTCGATTAAATGATGATAAAGCCATTGCTCTTGTAATTTGCATATGATTTTTGTTATCCAGTTGGCTTAAATTTTGACTCAAATCTGATGCATGATTACGTGATGTTCGTCGTCTTACCCGCATAGTGGCCAATCGTTGTAATCGCTGTTCGTCTGTGACCGTTGTGACGCTCCACAATTGCTATGCGTTCGTTTTCACGTCGTTGTGATTGTTGTTCGTTTGATAATTTATCGTAGCTTCTTTGTGTACTTAGAGCACTTCGCGTAGATCGACCAATGTTATTACGACGTTATTACGACGTCTTCCAGGTATTTTTGAATTTACTGTATTACACATATTACACTTATAAATTATATTTTAATTACTTAACGTATTTTGCTTTTCTTTTAAAAAATATAAAATGTGAATTTGATCAAAATCGAACCATAAATACCAATTTTTGAAATATCCGGAATGCCAGATGAACATATAGTGTGAATATGATATGAATAGCTTCAGTGGTTCACGACTGATTCGAGCAGCAATATACGCCCGAATGATTATATATTGTTATATTATATATATTATTATTCAGTGGTTACAAGGAAATCTCACTTCAGAGTTAGTTCAAATTTATCGAACATTAGAGATGCCGTAGTAACTCACTGGATTTCACTTTTCTTGTAACAGTTGTTCTTCTCATAATTAATTAAAAATTAAAACAACACATTTGCATACAAAATCAAAAAAATTGAAGGCAAGATTGCAAGGGTATACCCTTAAAGTGGACCGATCAGGGCATATACCGTCTGATTTAAACTAACCCGGTCTGGTGGATTTAAACCGAACCGGTAAACCGAATCGGTAATTTTTCTTCTTCTTAAATTGGCTGTCACTGTCATTAACATGCATGTCAAGTTTGAGCAGGATGCGATAATTGTTTGACAGCTGATAATATTACATTCGTATTTATAGACAAATATACATATATACAATACATTTTTACATGATGATTTAAAACATTTTTAAAGGGGGAAAGAGAGAGGAGTGGATTATGGAAAGTGGGAAGGTTTACATTAAATTCGGCTTATTCGCCTGCGTCTCTGAATGGAAGGTCTAACGGGTAATATCGCTTTAGTCTTCTGTTAGTTGCACTGTTGTCAAGTAAGTTTATTGCCAGGTTGTTTAGACGATCAGTTAGTCTTTTGATGTACCGCTGACTAAATCGATTGATATACTGTGATATCCATGGAAATTTGAGTACTTCATGAATTTCCCGGTTAGTAGTTGGCAGATGTGCGCCAGTTGCAATTCTTAAGACTTTGTTTTGGAACCTTTGAATGCTTTTAATGTTTGAGTCAATCGATTCAATACAGTAGGTCCAGATCGGTTTTAGTACGGCATTGTATAGTAGCAGTTTATCCCTTATGTTGAGTTTGGAGTGGCGACTGATGAGCCAGTATATTTCCCGCAGTTTAGTATTTAATTGGTTTTTTTTGCCCTGATATGAGGTTGCCATGTGAGTCGGCTATCAAGGGTAAGTAAGTAAGTAAAAGTAAGGTATTTAACTGTCTCTGTGTAAGGAATTGTTACATCATTTAACTTGACCAGAGGGCAGTTTTATCTTCTTTTTGCAAATGTTGTGTGCGACGATTTTTCAAGATTGACTACAATGTTCCATCTGTTCAGCCATACTCCAAAAGAGTCAAGCTGTTTTGTATCACTCTAGAAGCCCCAACAAGAGTCATTTGAAACTGCTATAAATGCAGTGTCGTCTGCGTAGGTGACTGTCGTGAGGGAGTGGTTTCCAGTGATGGGCAGATCTGCTGTGAATAATGGGTACAAAACAGGACCAAGCACACTACCTTGGGGAATACCTGCCCTGATTGAGGATACGTGAGATTTCAAGAACAAGTAATATGGGGTTGGCAGCTGCATCTTTAGCTTATCCCAGTCGCTATCCAACTCTTACTGATTAAAGAAGTGCCTACTTACTTTTTCTTCTGCTCTGCTGTTCTGATTGGTCTAGCCAATCACGCCTTGGACTTATCTCAAGAAACACATTCTCACACGCACGCTGAGTCCTGTGTGTGTCTCTGCAGGTGTTACTAAACTGAAAAGCACAATCATCAAAACAACTTACAATTTTTGCTGTGGTTGTTGTTGTCGCCAGCACTAGCCAAACCAAAGTGGCAATTGTCGCTAGGAATAGCCACCAAAGCTAAAGGAGTCTCAACGATGAAACAGGTAAAGGTGACTGATGGATCACACCAGCGGGAGAGGTTAGTGAAAGCTCTTTAGATGCAAAGCCCCAGTTCGCAAAGATCCGTCACTCCTGAATACGAAAACCAAGGCCAAAAATAGCAACAACACATATGCTAACAGGTTCGCTATATTATCAGACGACAATGATGAGTTAGACGAAAGTAAAGACGATCACATGGACACGGCTCCTACCGTAGCAGCAAAGAGCATTAAGCTACCACCGATATTTATCCCGGACGTCGGTAAAATTACAGGACTCTTAAGCGATATATCTATGGCCATCGGAAATCACAATTATGACTATAAGTCGGGCAAGGATGGTCGGGTTAGAGTAAACTTGAGAGATAAGGAGAGCTTCTCGAAGCTCAAACGCTTCCTTGACACGAACGAAATGCGTCATCAGACCTCCCAAGCCAAGGATGAGCGTGCTTACAGGATCGTGGTAAAAGGGCTACATCTAGAAGTAGTAAATCCTGGCATCAGCTTCGCCATCACAGTACGAGGAGGTCATACTGAATATCCAGGACATCAAACCCTGCAGCAGCCAACAGCGACGCCCTCCGCCTTGAGTCAACTAAATCCCAGAATGGACCGACTGGAAGCCATGATGGAAAAAATGATCGATCAATTTGCAGCCAGGACGCAGTTGTTCACGTCACTAATGGCGAAGCTATGCAAACAAGTCTCCATATCGTACTATGGAACGCGAATGACCTGTGCAGGAGCAGGCTTGAGTTTGAGCATTTTCTCCAAACCAACCATGTTGACATAATTTTGGTATCAGAAACCCACTTCACCAGCAAATCCTTCTTTTCCATCAGTGGATGTGGTGTTGCAGCTGTAAACCATCCCAACGGCACCGCTCGGTGTGGAGCGGCAGTCATCATTAGGAGTGGGATCAAATACGTAGAGCTCCCGGCCTGTCAGGAACCCTGGGTGAGGTGTGCCAAGGTGAGAGTCGTCAGTCCGACGGGAGATATGTCCACCTCGCCACACTGTTGTACATAGCCGTTTCCAGCAACTATTGGACAACCTTGGCCCCAGGTTCATTGTTGGAGGCGACTTCAATGCCAAGCATTCCTGGTGGGTTTCCTGTTTCAACGAGCCCAAAGGCTGCGCGCCATATAAATGTATAACTAACAGCAGGCTCAACTGCCATTCCTCTAAAGAGCCCACTTACTGGCCCACAGATGTCAATAAGATCCCAGACGGGCTGGACATAGCCATCACCAAGGGAATACAGCGCTCATAAAATCATCGCCAGTAATATTCTTGAGCTGTGCTCCGATCATTGTGCCGTTCAACTGCTGGTTAAAGTGTCAGCATGCACCAATTCGAAGAAAATTTTTCAGGCGCAACATTGAGCACTATCAATCTTGAATACAGAGGAATCTGGATTCGCTTATCACTGGAGATGATGTAGTTGATATGGTGAAGTATCTGAATATCCAAATGCACAACGCTGCTTCGTTCGCCACTTCTCCCCGCAGATCCTTTAACCGCACCCCTCGCAGGAATATTCATTTTGGTCCCCGGAGGTTGCAGCTCTAGTTGTTGAGAAAAGGCACCTTCGCCGAGTCTGACACCATTCTCGCAACACAAGGGGCAAAACTGTCTATAATAGACCCACCAAGAACGTCAAGGAAATACTGTTCAGTCTTCACAATCAGTCCATGGAGCAGTTCTTCGAAGAAGTCGTGCCAGGCGACCTCCAGCACAACCTGTGGCAGCTAACTAAGGGTATCCAAAGACCTGTAAAGAGAAAGGAGCCTGTGAAGGATGCCGCCGGTTTCTGGTGTCGCTCGGATGCAGAAAGAGCTAAAGCTTTCGCCGACCACCTGTACGAAACATTCTCACCATTCGACAGATGCTCCCAACTCGAGGCAGAGGAACCACTCAAATTCCTGGACGTGTCCTGCCAAATGGCGCTCCATATCCCTATAGTTGAGACGGATGAACTGATCAGTGAAATTGGCAATCTCAAATCGTCCAAATTGCCTGTTGGCGACAATATTGATGTCCCTGCCATCAAAGCCTTGCCTCTGAAAGGGATCCAGTTACTCGTCAAAAACATCAACGAATGCTTCAAGCTAGGCCATTTTCCCACCCAGTGGAAGTGCGCCGAAATAATCCTTATCCGCAAACCTGGGAAGCCCGCAGCCAATCTCACCTCATATCGCCCGATAAGTCTATTGTTGGTACTCTCTAAAGTAGTTGAGAGATTACTCCTGCGTAGAGTCCGGCCAATACTGGAAGAGGCCAGTTCGATCCCCGATCACCAATTTGGCTTCAGAGAATGCCATGGCAAGCCTGAACAATGTCATAGGCTAGTCGAGAGGATACTGGAGACATTTGAGGAGAAGAAGTTATGTTCGGGCGTCTTTTTGGTCGTAAAGCAAGCCTCAAGGCAACCCTCCCAGCACCGTACTACACCTTTAACAGATCCTACCTTGAGCGCAGGAACTTCTTTGTCAGATGTGGGGAAGAAAGATCCCAAATAAAAGAAGTCAGAGCCGGAGTACCTCAGGGAAGCGTACTAGGACCCGTCCTTTACACGCTCTATACTGCCGACATGCCGATCATCGAGAAATGCAAATTGCTGGCCGCTACGTATGCCGACGACACGGCATTCCTGGCATCTGACTTTTCCCCACTGGTGGCTTCAGCAATCCTTCAAAAGCAGCTCGACATCTCCAATACTTGGATCAAGAGGTGGAACATTATAGTGAACCCTGAGAAGTCCACTCAAATGAATTTTTCACTCAGAAGAGGAGACTGTCCCCAAGTTCATCTCGACGGAGCAACTATTCCAAGCAGCGCTACATCCAAGTATCTGGGCCTGGGCTTTGACGGAAGGTTAACAGGTTACAGAAGGCGTCCTCACCTTCTCACCAAAAGGACACAGCTTAACGAAAGATTAAAAAACATTTATGGCTTATCGATCGAAGGTCAACTCTCAGGCTGAGGAGCAATCTTCTAGTCTATAAAGCAATAATAAAGCTTGTATGGACCTACGGAAGAACGATCTGGGGCACTGCCAGTAGGAGTAACTGTTCTATAATTCAAAAGTTCCAAAACAGGGTGCTCAGGATTATTTTCAACCCTCACCTGCTTCACACCAACAAAGTAATCCACGAGGAACTCGGGGTACCATGGGTACACCAGAAAATTACTAGACTAAGCAGCTCTTATCAAAATCGGCCCAAAAGGCACACCAAAATCCTCGCCATGAATCTGCTCGACAATAGCTCCAGTATAAGAAGGCTCAAAAGGATTCACCCACTCGATCTGTCTCATGCGAGGCAATAACATACCTCATTCCCCTTCCCCACCTGACTAAAACCTTCTTATTCCTATTCGACAACGGCTCCGCCAACGCATTGTCAATTGTTTCCTTTAACCTTACAATTTGCTGGTTGTCCTATATCACTGGTTCCCAACCAGTGGTCCGCGGACCACCAAAGGTCCGCAGAAGCCAAAATATGGTCCGCGAATGATTTTAAATGTTGTTTTGAGTAACAATATTAGTCCTAGGATAACCGAACTCGTGAAGAAGATGCAAGCTCATAAATCACATTAATACAAAATTTATCCAAAAAATATTATTATTTCTATCTGTGTAAGTTCCTATTGAGTTTTTAATTAAAGTTTCAGTTTGTGATTATTACAGTTTATTTTTATTACAACTACATAGTGGTCCCTGCTAACAAGAATGATTTAAAAGTGGTCCCTGACCAAGAAAAGGTTGGGTACCCCTGTCCTATATAGATAGATTGCAAATAATCCGTTAATAAAACAAAAAAAAAATCTTTAGCGGATAGAGCAAGCCTGCGTGCGACACTCTGTCAAATGCCTGTTTCACATCAAGGAACACTGCCGAGCAGTACTGCTTCTCCTCTTGAGCTAACACAATACGCTCCACTAGCCGATGGCACTGCTCTGGGGTCCCATGTCGACGCCTGAAACCAAATTGGTGTTCAGGTATTAACCCATTATTATCCAATATTGTAGCAATCTACGCAAAAATACTCTCTCAAATATTTTGGAGAACATTGCCAAGAGGCTTATCGGACGATAGGAAGCAAAATCTTTTTCTGGTGTGCATGGCTTAGGAATCATAATGACTTCTGCACATTTCCAGTGGGAGGGAAAGTGTCCTAGCTGGAGACAGCTGATTATGATTCCCAGTTTTCTCCTTTATGACTGGCGCTCCTAAACCGTCATACCCTGGTGATTTCGAGTTTTTTAGTATTGCTATCTTGTTCAAAGGGCGAAAACCCACTATTCAAGTGCTCAGCAAACGCCACAGATTTTTCTTTATCTGAGCGACACCAAGTCCCAGACGCATTTAACACAGGCACCAATCTTTTGCTGGGTCTTTTAAGATATTTGAAGCATTGCATAAATTATGGTAATGGTCGCCCGGTTCTAAGTCCTCCAAATATTCTTCAAGAGATTGCTTACGTAGCCTAAATAATATGTCTGAAAGGTCTTTTTTTGATTTGTTCAGCGCAGTTTTGTCTTTCTTTCTGGTTAGGTGCCCCACCCTCCTTAAGCATCTTTTCTCAGCAACTTTTTGTGCTACATCATACGACCAAAGGTTGAGTAGTGGTGTGGTGTATCGGGGGTGGAGTGGCGACAGTGGCAGCTAGATGGATTTGTTTTGTGAAACATTCGACAGTGTCGTCAATGTCCTCACCAGAGTTTAAATCGACATTGGGATTAACACACTGCCAGGAGCGAAACTGATTAATATTGGTGTTTTTGTGTAGTATTCTCCTAGGAAAGGATTTTGTGATCGTAGGTATATTGAGTAACAGCAGAACTAAGCAATGATCAGAGCAGAGATTTAGACAATTCATTGCATTTACCTTGCTTGGACCAACGCCTCTCGAGATAGCAAAGTCTAGAAGATCTGGGAGTTTACTCATATCGGTAGGCCAGTGTATGGGTTCACCCTTTAGGGTTGTTAACTCTTGATCCCCACCAAGTATATTTGACATTAAATTCGCCTCCAATTATAAACATAGGACCCAAACTGTCAAACAACTGTTGAAACATGCCGTGAGTGACCCTATTGCGTGGCGGAATGTATTCTGCAGCTAATAACAGGTCTCCTTTTTGACTCAGAATTTTTATGTTGGCGCATTGTACCCTTGGGAGCTGGATCGCTAGAGATCTATAAACTTCAAGCCACTTCTCAAGCTCTGCCATTTGGGTGATTTGCCCAGAAGATCTCATATCCATTTATTTTAATAAACGATATTTTATTAAAGTGAGTTTCAGAAACCAACAGGGTATCAATGCCGTTGGTTTTTATAAATTGTTCGACCTCAGGACTGGTATTACACAAACCGTTATAATTCCATAGTACTATGTGCAGGCTTACTTCCATAGCTTTGCGATTAAGGTAGTGAGCATTTGCGTTATGGCTGTAAATTGGTTGAACATTTGTTCCATCATGACTTCCAATCGCTTAAACGTAACGTTTGATTGACTCTCAGGAGTCAATTCTGGCTGGTTACTGGATGGGGATGTAATTTGACGGCCTTTCAAATCCGTGGCAAAGCTGAACTTGAAGTTTGTTGTTATTTAATCAGTTTTATTGTGTCTGTCTTTGGTTTTAGTACACTGTTTGGCCTTTTTGTAAGCTTTGCAGCCTTTGTATAATGCAGCATGCTCCCCCTCGCAGTGAGCGCATTTGGCAGGCTCGTCTATGACCTTCGTGCATTCAAGTGTACTGTGACCTTGCCCACATTTTACACATCTGTACGGTAGCATTGAATGAGATCATCAAATTTCTTCGGATGCTCAACACTAACAATAGATTTGCAGAGACGGTTAATCTTAAAAGCTTCAACATTGTTGCTTGATGGCTAAAAATTGACAAAGAAGATTGACATTGGATTCTTGGTTGTTTTATCCCTTGGTGATATGAGCTAATTCACGCAGGGCGTCAGAGATTTCAGTTGTGAAGGTAGAGAAATGTAATCCTTTGACTACTATACGATAAGCTCTCTCATCCTTAGGTTGGAATGTGCGATATTGGTATTCGATAGAGTCAAGATACACCTTGAACTTGTCGTACGATTCTTTGTCCTTTAGCCCTGCTTTAAGTCAAACGGTTTGCCATGACCGATAACTCTAGATATGTCAGCTATCATGTCACTTATAATAGAGACCCCCGGGATGAAGATGGGTGGGGGTTTGATGACCATAGATTATTTTACCGTTTGCTGGGTATTCTCAAAAGAATCAGGAGCTTCTTCCTCCAAATTGTCTTGGTACTATATGATGTTAGCTACCAGCTCAAAGCGATTAGCTCTACAATTGGAGATCTGGTTTCTCTTAGAGGTTCCAGGGAGATGCTTCGTAAGATACCTACGTTTGACTACGTCTTCATCAGAATCAAAAGAACTACTCTCTAGCAGGATTGAAACAGATCTGACATCAACACTGGCTTGTACCTAGGGCATCTTGCATGAAGTGGCAGTTTTTTTCCGTTGAACGGAAGAGGCATTTGCCAATTCACTTTTGTTTTTGGTGTAGATGGAGAGGAGTGAAAAATATAACAATAAATCGATAAGCCAACGAACAAATGAACTTTCCGTAGACACGTCCGCACTCAAAGAGTGTATGATCGCAACTGATTTTCAAAAGTGTTATGAGGACTCAAGAACGCAAGTATTTGAGTGGCAGTAAACATTCATTCCATCCACCTGTGTTAACGACAAAAACATCAAAAAAGTGATGGAAAGACATCGTGTTGGCATTACAAAGATAACAGAGACACTCAACATCTCTCATGGATCGACTCAACACATTTTGGTTGATGTTTTGGACATGAAACGCGTCACCGCCAGGCTCGTACCAAAAGACCTGAATTTTTTGAAAAAACAACGTGATTGTGACGGAGTTTTTGGCGAAACATGAAACAAAAGTCATCACACAACCACCGTATTCACCAGATTTGGCATCCTGTGACTTTTTTCTGTTTCCGAAATTTAAATACCCGTTCCGGGGAACACGTCATGAGTCGATTGAGGACATAAAAAAAATTCGCTGAAGGAACTAAAGGCTATCCCGGCCGAGGCGTATAACAAGTGTATGGAAAATTGCATTAACCGTTAGCATGCTTGTATTGTCTCAAAAGAAGCCTATTTTGAAGGCGATAATTAAGATTTGTATTATCCGGGAGATAATATGAGATTCGCCAAATTGGTAATTTCTAGCTTAATTAAGAATAAAAAGATTATGAACGCCAAATTTGTATTGGGCTAGCCCTATAGTGTCAAATATGGACCTATGCGGTACATTATATTATAAACTACCTAAAGTACACCAAAATTATGGTTTCTTGCGGAATTTACAACAAAACCAAATCAATTCTCAACTATCCAAACTTGAATATCCAAACTTTAAGTCTTTATAGATTGTTTTAGATTAAGTAGTAATGCTTACTTGAGTTGGCGGTATAGCAAAACATACTTCGCTTAGGGCATACAGCTCTGGATCGCTTGACTTTCTATCTTTCCAGAAATTTAAAACATTTAAATTAGCTTTCATAAACGGCAATTTCAACGTTTCAATCTTTGCATGGGCATCTCATCTCATTTGGAAGTACCTTGCTAGCACTTAAAAAGTTGTCCAATAGCTCGAAATTATTTTCTTTGAAATGTCCAGAGTACGTATCCATTGAATTAGTTGAAGCTGTTAAATTGAGAATGGGACTGTGGAATTTGATTTGTTCCCACAATGTCTTTAAAAAATTGATAGCTTATTCTTTTTGTGAGCCGTCAAGTATATGATGGAATCAAGGGTCCAATTATAGGCAAGCGTCGCAGCCCACATTTGATACTAATTTTTTTGTTCGTGCTTCCATACTTTCAATAAGCGTCTTTCCAATTATATAAATAATTGAATCATTACTAGATGAAATCTGCTAAAATCTGGTCAGTGGCTAGTTTGCAAGTCAGCCACAGAAGACAACAAAACCTTATAACCTGATAACAACATTTACAATATACAAATCTATTAATGACTCACATAATTAATGTGTCTACTTATGTGATACAAATGACAGTCGACTTTTATTGGGACTATTTACATCCACGTCACGAACGCGACAACGCATACGATCAAAATTTATTGATAAGGTGGAGTCCCTTTTAGCTGTTATTGATAACGGTGACAGTTATTCGTTATCTTTCTTTTTCAAAAGAATTTATTATTTATTTATTTTACATACACTGGCTGATCAATACGTGAGCCGTTTGTTTACTGAATATAAGAAGGTTTAATTTTTTAAATATTTATTACAAGATACGACAAATTTTGTTTTCGTTTATACAGCATTTATACAATGGGCGAAGCACAGCCCATTTTTCGAAATGAATCAATCCTAAATACTTGTTATCAATCGGTCCAGTGGGTTTGGAGTTTTGACGTAACGAACATGAACCAACGATTTTATATATTAAAATATGTATGAGTAGGTAGTCGTGAGTACACATACATATGCACAAGTTTATGAGAACATCTTAAAAGTTTTATGATTTTTATTTGTCAAGTTATTGGCTTCTAAAGAATTTTCGTTTTTGTATTTAATAAGTAAAGTAAATGTTATATTTACGTCGCCATATTTACCATTTTATTTACCATAAAAAAATTCGAAAAATTAGTTACAAAAAATACTAAGTAATTTTTCGAATTAAATTTTTTCTTTTTAAATGGTAAATATGGCGACGTAAATAGAACATTTACTTTACTTATTAAATACAAAATAAAACTGGATTTTTTTTTTTTAATATACAAAACCGGAAATAAACTTTTCAAATCAGAATTTCAGTAACTTCGACCAATTTTGTTCTTTATTTCATAATATAGCCTAAAGTACATTTATAATACACCAGAAGTTTCAAAATGGGATCTGCAATAGTTTAGGAGATAAATAAATTAAAGTACATACGTGTCGTACTGATAGTAGTACCACTAACCTTACAATGTATTCTTTACTTAGTGGTAGTACCTAGCCTTCCTTAGGTCAAATAGAAGCTTTATGTTAGAAAGAGATAGAAGTATGACGCTAAGCCATTTCGTGTTTTCCGTTATTTCTGTAGTTGTTCTTCTAACCTATCATTGACCTAATGGCTCCGTATAATGGCTCCGTACGGTGTTCGATGTTTTAATCCATTTCGCTTGGTACTACATCGAAAGTTTAAAAATTTAAGAAGAATATCTGAACATTTGGCTCTAAAGTGGAAATTTTCACTCGATGTATATGTATGTACCTCTTGTAGGAAAAGACTCTTAAGTGAAACACCTTGTTTGTGTACACATTCATACCTACTAGAAGTACAATTAAGCCGAATATGAACAAATTTCAGAACATAATTTTTTTTTACCTGTCCGCTTCACGTGAAATGTCCTAATAGACATTTCTGTCTAATCGCCAATTTCTCAAAGAAATGAAAAACTAGGTACCATACTTAAGGTGTATATTCATTAAAAATGTATTGAAAGAAGTTTATTGACTTCTCCATAATACCAAAGACTTTTACTTTTTTAGTTGATCTATCAATTTTGGCTACTCAAAGTTACACTTTATCAAATAAAAAAACCTCAAGTGACGATAGCCTACTTGCAACTCACAAAACTTCTGATATCAATTTTGTGACGATATATTTATATTTTTCATTTGTATGGTTGGAATCGATTGTACGAGTAATATGTAATGGTACGTCATAGCGTAATTTTGAGGTGATAGCCCCTCCCACGACCTCCAATACTGCTAAGGGAGGAGGGTATTTTTCAACCCCCTATATTTCGGACTGGGGTGATCCGATACATTTTCTGAAAGTATGTTTCAGTATTTACAGTATTTACAGTGATTCTGTGTTATAATTTACAACTTTTAATTACAGCTTTTAATGTAGGTACATTGGAATAATTTTCAGCGTATGCATCATAAGACACTTCTATCAATTTTCTAATTGACCCATAAATGTTGCTAACTCACAGAAGTTCTTATCATGTTCGGCCAAAAGTAATGCCTTCAACGGCATTCAGTCTGCAATTGTCGTTCCACGGCATCACTTGGGCTACAACAGTATTCTGCCGAACAAAATACTATACATACAACAATTACATAATTTTATCGAAAAAGAAAAGCATCAAAATACGGAATGATCGAATGAACATCAATCATGGGAGCATACTTTAGCTTCAGTAACAAAACTTCGACCGGCGATGAGTCACAGCGCATTAGAATCGTCGGCATTTCCGGTGATGAGAAAAAGGGCTTTGGAAGTCAGAGTTCTAACCATATCAAGACAACGAAATATACTTTATTGACCTTTTTGCCATTAAACATCTACGAACAGTTCCGTCGAGCGATTTATTTATATTACCTGGTTATTACCATTATAGCGTTCTTTGTTCGTAAGTTCAAAGCAATTTTTCGTACAGATTATTTAATTTATATTTACTAAATTTCAATTTAATAGCCTACACTATTTCGCCGATGTCCTCATTTATTCATCTCATCTTTGTGATAGTCGTTAAGTCTCTAAAAGAGGGTGCCGAAGATTTTGTACACTACAAAAATGATAAAATTGTGAACACAACAAAAGGTAATTTTTTTTTCTTTAGTTACCCATAAATATGTTCCTATAACCTATAAAGTTTCTATAAAAACTTCCGATATACACCACTTTTACCGAATACGTTTTGAACGATGTTGTAGCGAAAGCCTTTCGAAAATATTTGTATTTGGTAGCGGCATTAGTTTTACCCATTTTACTAGAAGTACTTTCACTTAGGTAAAATTAAAGATACTTTTGATGAAATTGAAGAAATTGATTCAGAATTCATTGCACCTGGCGATCTTGTGGTTCTTAAAGGTGATAGCGATGTTCCGATTTGATATTGTTACGTGACAACAATCAACTTGCGATATTTACGCGAAGATCTTGAGCTCTACGATGCGGAAACCGACCAACCATGTGTAGTAAACTCATGAAACCTGCTTGAAGATTTGGGTCAGGTTAACATACTTTTTTCTTAAAAAACTAGAACTCTGACAAAAAATGAGATGCACTTCATTGGATGTTCAGTGGGGGGACGAAATCATCATTACTGTAATTCCGGCCTAGTGGACGTAATAGCAATTGTGACGACTTCGATGGAAGCTTTTAATGTAAGACATTGGAGAAAGTAAAAAAAGTAACTTATTTAAACTCAACTCTCGATAAATAGGATGATCAAATGCAGTTTTTCGAGACTCTCTCCATCTGCCACACGGTGCAGGTAGTTTCACAGAGGAACATGCAAGCAGAAGAAAATCCATCGATTTCAATGCAAAGAGACATGTGCAGTATAGAATACCAGGCGTCAAGTCCAGATGAAAAGGCATTGCTGGAAGCCTGCTCCTTGGTTGGTTGGGCTTATGTGGACGACATTGAGGACCGTTTCATGTGCATTCGGAAAACCAACAGGGATGACTTGATCCACTTTGAGCGGCTTCATGTACTGGAGTTTACCTCGGAACGCAAATGTATGAGCGTGATTGTGCGCGACTCGAGCGGCATCATCTGGATTTACTGCAAAGGCGCGGATAGCAACATATTTCCGTTGTGGAAACAGAGCATTGCATCGACGTCGCTAATAGCGCAAACCGATGCAGGTCTATTCACTTTAGTCATAGGGCGGCGAATGCTTCACGAAAAAGAGTATGAAGCATTTGTGGTAGCCTACAATGCTGCGAATAGCGCATTTGAGCAGAGACAACAACTGATCGCCGAATTTTATGCGAAAGTGGAGAACGGTGAGATGTAATTTTTGTGTTTAGTGTGTAATAAAAGTTTTGTTATCGTAAAAACAGAACTAGAACTTTTAGGAGCCACTGCTGTCGAAGATGCGCTGCAGAATGATGTCACTGAAACACTAGTCAAACTTCAAACGGCGGGCATTAAAATCTGGGTATTAACAGTCGACAAAGTGGAGACAGCGGTGTTCATAGCGATTAGTTGCAAACACATCCCCTCGCATGCTTCAGTCAACTATATTATAGACAGAATGGACAGAGAAACGCAGCACAAGAAAATCTTACTGTGTGAAGAAAGCATTGCAAACAATACACAGCATAGGGAAAATGCACTGGTTATCGATGGTAAAAGCTTAGCCACTGCATTGTCCTCCGATGTCCGCGAGGAGTTTCGCAATGTAGCATTACAATGCACGGTCGTGCTTTGCTGCCGTCTTAGTCCACTGCAGAAGAGCGAGGTTGTATCGCTGATAAAGGAAACAAAAACGTACATGCCTGCTGCTATTGGTGACGGTGCTAACGACGTTTCCATGTTGCAAAAGGCGCACATCGGCATCGGCATCTCTGGCCGTGAGGGTAGCCAGGCTATCCGTAGTGCGGATTATGCAGCGTCTTCTACTCGTCCACGGTGCTATTCTATTGCTACAAGAATATGCTATTTTCCGGCTGCTTGGTACTCTATCAGATCTATGACATTTTTTCGGCGTATTTTGCAGCTTCTACTTGTGGATCTTCGATACACTTTTCGTGTCGTTCAGATTCACAACTCTGGCTCTGTTTGATAAACCGTATAGTAGAAATGCTTATGAGGTTAGTCATTCTGTCTTTGAGATTCTAATAAAAATTTATTCTACTACTGTTTTTTTTTCTTGCAGCAACCCAGAACTGTACAAGGAGAACGCACACAACAAGAACGTATCGCGGTTAATATTTGGTAGATGGATGTTAAACTATTTACTTATATACTGATCATCTTTTACTTCTCCTACTTCATGATCAGATCCAACGATCTCATACTCAGTGGAGGACAAACTGCTGACTATCACACATTTGGCACGATGCTGATTCAAATCGTCGTGCTGGTGTTCAACTTGAAGATAATCCTAGACGCACATTATCTGACTCGTATGAATCTGTACTTAATTGTCTTAGCTTTAGCCATCTACATGCTAAGCACTTTTATTGTATACAATGTTGTAGATGGCAAAGTTGTAGATGGCAATGAACTTTTTGGGGTCTATAATATGTTTGTTAGTTCGCTGCCTTTATAGCTGTTCACATTGGTAGCAACTGTAGCTTGCCTTCTGACAGATTTTACGCAAAATATATCTGGGAAACCTATTTAAAAAATCGTGTTACATATAAAGCGGAAAATGTTTATGAAGCTAAATACAGTGAAATAGAAATTCGGAAGTGTGGGAACACACGTTTCAAAATTACTAATTCAATATGGTTGTTGTGTCTTTTACTATTAACTATCCTCAATTAACATATTGTATACAATTTATTATATATACGTAAATGTATATGTATATCTATATAATAAAATGAATGGCATCTAAAGAAGAATTAATGACATCGCTTTTTTATTTTTTTTCATTACGTTCACATATTATATGAAATGGTGCTAGTATTATTAGTTTCTCAGAATGTTTGTAACTTATTAATAGAGGCACCGAAGTCCCCGTAAAGTTTTTACATTCTTGAAACCACTCGTTCTCGTTCAAATAGAGTATCCATATGCACATTCCACGCCCACTTTTTGTGGTAGCCAATGCTTCACTATAAATAAATAGGGTACATTTATATAGATTAGCTAAGGTTGCAATGGCAGGCGTGGAAGACTCAGCGCTTTTCTTTTGTACATATTTGGCACATTGTAATACCATATGACCACTCCTTTTGCAGCTCTTACAACAACCAGTTTATCTGTAGGGAGAACTTTGATACATACTTAATCTCAAAAGGGCCTCCCGAGTAGAGCTAGTCGCTTTCTATTATGAACTGGGCAATGGCATAGCAAATCCTCAACCGTTGTCTCCTCCCCGGCATTTCCACAACTCCCGCATAATCCTTGGACTTAAATTCGAAGCAAGTGACCTGTAAAGATGTGTGATATTTTCTGGCGTAGCAGTGCGATTGTTCAATTGAAAATCAGGGTGATTTCAAAGTAGCACTGATTAGGTCATCTCTAGTACAAACGCAGGCTCCTAAGAAGACTGTGAAACAAGCATAATTTCGGTAAATTCTTTATAATGTTCAATAATACATATATGAATGATAATTATAGATGGCTTTAAAAAATGAAGTTACATAAAGATCATTTACCAAATCTACAAAATGCTAAAAATAATGTCAATTTGACAAATAGGATAAATCCTTGTGAAAATATGTTATGATGTCTAAAGTAATAAAAATGTCAAAATTAATGTATTGCTACTTTATTTATATTCGTATATGGCATTGCAGCTACAATACAACTTCATACTGGTAGCACTCAGTAAGTATATGAAGTCGTACAGTATCTGCTCTAACGAAGCTATGTATCATATTGTGCGTAGCTTGGCTAGTCGTTCAATTACTATTTTAAAATTAGCGTACATCCCAGACCACTGCTCAAGCACACAATTCCTCAAATTAATTTTCTACTTCATTCATTTGGTTCTTAAAAAATGTTGCAAGCGAACCAAATAAGTTCAAATATGTGTAAGTTATGGTTGTTTGGTTCGATACGTCCAAAGAATCAAAATAAATGAATAGAAGCAAACATAGCACTCGTTCGATTCGGTTGGTATTCGACACTGCTTCATTCGTCCATTTCTTGCGCACTTTATGTTTGAAATCATGGCGTAACACGCGTACCAGCTGTCTTTTTTGTTCCTTTCGGTTGCTTTATTTTCAGTTGGTAGAATAGAGATAAAATATTCTCAATCCCTGTGCACATTTGTATATACATACAAATGTACACGTGCAACTGTTTCATTCATACAGTCTAGAGCACGAACCATTAAATTCTACACACATAGATATTTTTCGCACAAATTAAGCTGGAAGAGGGGAGAAAGACAGGCGAAAGAATATACGGAAGCGCATCGCACTTGTTTAGTTCCATTTGTTCTAGTTATAGTTTGAAACCATCATAACCATTTGGTTTTTGTTTGAATTTTCGAATGCACTTTTACAATACTTTAATAAAAATCTTAATGCAAGCTCGTAAAGCCCTTGGCTTCTTTGTTCACAAGTAGTGTGGTTTTCAAGGCGGCCATGGTAGTAATAAAGTAAACCGCCTTGTAATCTATCTTCGAAGACGATGTGTCGAAGAAACGATGTATATCGTAATATAAATTTGCGATGCTGGGTTGTTTAATTCAGTAACCATGGGCTCATAATGAAAAATATGAAGTCGTCAATTGATATTAAAGTTTTTTTCAATAAGATCATTTTCTAAAATAAGAATTGAATTAAAAAGTCAAACCACTTTTTCCCGTTTTTTATTTACCGCGTTCTACAATTTGTTCGGGCGACACCGATTATAAAGTTTTTTTACGGTTATCGGTCCGGCACCTTGCGTTACCTTGAAATATCTCTGCATCTATCACCCTGCGTTGCTAGTCACCCTGTGTCCGTGCACGTCATATTGAAATTGCAAAATCATATTGTAAACAAACAAGAATGGAGCCGGGTACAGACAAATCGTCTACTAATTCGGCTAAATCTGACCGAAATGGATTCCAAGCACAATTCGCACGTGACATAGACGGTGTTCATACTGAGTTTGTTTTTCATCGCTTCGCAAACAAATGGTTCCTACTCATAACGCAATATGGCAGAATTCCGAATATGTACACCGTGCGTTTTGACGAACAGCTCGACCAACTCGCACGCATTCATGGTCCCGTGAATGATCCAGAGTTTCACGTCTCGGCACCCATCACAATGACCTGCAATTTCGGCGCAGACACCGATGAAACACGCAGTGGGATTACATTTCTGGTCAACAAAACGGCTCTGCACCGCTGCCCAACCGAGACATTCGTTATAAGCTTGGGACTGAAGACGATCGGCAAAAAGAATCTGCACGAGATCGCCACAGTACTTGATGGTATTTTAACGTGAAAATAAAATAAACAAAAATTAATATTCAACTCAAATTTGTCGCGTACACTTTTTCATGTAAAAGCTTTTATTCTAAATTGTACATTAAAACGTGTACAACACTCAGAATCTCATGTCCTTTATACTATCCAGATGGTATTTTGGTAGTGTGAGTTGATCAACAGCTTAATCGAAGAGACCGAAACCCATATCATCATCAGACTCCTCGGGTTCCTCTTCCTTCTTCTTCTCCTCTTTCTTGGATTCAGCAGCAGGGGCATCGCCACCAGCAGCAGCTGGGGCAGCACCGCCGGCTGGCGCAGCGCCAACGCCGGAGCCGATGTTGGTGATCAGATCCTTAATGTTGATGCCCTCCAAAGCCTTGGCGAAGAGACCGGGCCAGTAAGGCTCAACCTCAACATTGGCAGCCTTCAAGATGGTCGAGATTTTCTCGCCCTGCAACACGAAGCAATTACTGATTAAAATACAATGCAAACAAAACCAAATTGCAAGACACTAAACGCAATGAGTAAACAAATACGCAGACGCAGAACAATGAGGATGTTCAAGATTTTGACCGCTTAAATTGTTGTTCATTGCAGGCGCCATAGAAAATGCCAATACTTACAGTGACGGCAACGTCGTCATCGACCAGGATGAGGGAGGCGTAGACGCAAGCGAGCTCAGCTTTAGTAGACATGTTAGCTGTGGTTTGTTTACTTAATTATTGGTGCAAGTTGCCAAAAATTAAATTTATTTTTATAAATTTCGGCCTTAGCTCGAATGAGAACAAGCACACTGGACAGAATCCTAAACCGGAAAGAAAGAGAGCGCTGCAGCTGTTGACCACTCAAACGAAGTTGGCTGCGCCAGATGTGTTGCCAGATCAAAATATTGGTACAGAGTTGGTACGTTTTCGGTTGTTGTTCACACCGGAATCGAGTTCAATATGGTTAGAAGCATCGGCTGCAGCGCTGCCAGACAAATAATAAAAAACATAAACAAAGCGAAAAATTGGTTTCGCGCTCAAATTTCACGATTACTGATTGTTGCACTGTCGGACGTAGTTAAGCCTTAATACAAAAAAATGTCATCCGATCGGGAGGAGGAAATGCAAGTGGTGATAAAGCAAGAATCACCTACAAAAGATGAATCAACTAAGTCGCTTATTAAAACGGAACAATGCATAGAAGCGGTGGACGAACTTCCTGTCGATGTTGATAAAATCAACTCTCTTAAATCGCTCGGTCCTTTTATTGCAGCGCGTGACAACTCCGAGTCGAACATCTACCTGAGCGATATACCTGAAGTGTGCAAGACGGAACCATGCGTGCTGGGCGTAGACGAAGCAGGACGTGGTCCTGTACTAGGTCCAATGGTATACGGCATCGCTTTTTGTCCGGCCGCAAGCCGACAAGCGTTAGTGGATCTGGGCTGTGCCGATTCCAAGCAGCTGACTGAAGAAAAACGCGAAATTATCTTTAATGAACTGAACACTTTGGAGTACGCCAACTCGTGCATCGGCTGGGCTGTGGAGCTAATATCGCCGTGTGTTATTAGCTCGAGTATGTACCGGCGTAGTAAGTGCTCGCTCAATGAAGTTTCTATGGACTCGGCCATTGGTCTCATTCATCGTGCCGTTGACGCCGGCGTGAATATTGCAGAGGTATATGTGGATACAGTGGGACCGCCAGAAAAATACCAGGCCAAGCTGCAAACGATATTTCCGCGCTTCAAGATCACAGTAGCAAAGAAGGCAGACTCAACGTATCCCATCGTTTCAGCTGCTAGTATTTGCGCAAAAGTAACACGCGATCATGCTCTAAAGGTTTGGCGTTTTCCAGAGCAGATTCATGTCGAGGACAATAACTTTGGCAGTGGCTATCCGGGCGATCCAGTAACCAAACGCTTTCTCGCTGAGAACATCGATTTAGTATTCGGGTTTCCACGTCTTGTGCGCTTTAGCTGGTCAACAGCTGAGAATGCGCTGGCCGACAAGGCCTACGATATGGAATTCGATGAGCCAGACTCGGAAAAGCCCAAATATGCGGGCGTCAAGCTTACCAAGTTCTTTAAGGGCGCTACAAAAACCGGCGAGATCAAGCGTAAGTCATGCCGTTTTTTTAAGGAACGATTCTTGGACAGCGTAGTCGAATTTTAAAATTAACATTCTAAATTTTAGGCCAAAAGTGAACCATAAAGTTATAGATCATAATATGCTCCGACTTTTTATTCTTTTAGCGGATCAGTCTCTACTCACGTATAGAAAATTCATGTCCTCAGTGCTCGACTTTTTCTTCATAATGCAAATTTTTACATGTACACAATATTTTTAGAAGGACTTGCCGAAAATAAATTTGTAAAGTAATAATGCAGTATTTCGCTTAATTAAAAAAAGAGAATCCGTCAGAAATCCAATAACCTCTTTCGAATTAATCTAGTGGGGCCGGATCGACACTTTCACAGATTAACTAGGGTAGAGCGAACGACGACTCCTGCTAGATGAAAAGGAGGGAAGAAACAAGCCGAGAATATGGTGTACTGTATCTCAATAGCAAAACATGATTAAAGATTCCCCTTAGTTACGTTTGTCGAAACCTTGACGATAACACCAAATACCCTATGGTGGAATAAATATTACTCAAATTTTATTTGAATTGTAATGACATACATACCAACAGCACTTTACAGAAAGAATAAATTAGTAGAAACTGATGGAAACGCACACCTTGTGCATTACTCTCTCTTCCCAATTTCGGATTGAAGATTTCAAATGGCTTTAATATGAGCAAGTAAATTTAAAAAAAAAAACCTAAAATGGTATACAAATTTTCAGTTCATTTATGATTTTTTTATATTTTATTTGGAAAATTTATTACTAGTTCAGACATCTGGTATATGTAGTTTCTTGTACAGTTCTCTTTATTATCATATTGTTAAATGTTTGCCAACTTTGAAGAAGAGGAGCAAACTATTCCATTTACTATACTTGTCCAGTTCTTAGCAGAACAAGACGGAAACTATTTAGAGCATTCACATAGACGCCTCGCCTTAGCAGATACTTAAAAGCTAGTGGATGGTTTAGCATTTATCTTTAATTAAACGAGGAAGGTAAACTATTTAGATCCAAATGCGATATCATTACGCATTAATTCCGGCATAAGTGAGTTTGAAATTATCCCAACATTCGTGCTTAAATAATCTATATAAATACCTACATAATTCAGATTTATATTAATCTACATCAGACCTTTAGAGAGATTAATGCATAGAACTTGTTTTATTAAACAACCTAGACTTTTATTATATAGCCGCATTTTTTGTATTGCTCCCCATAAATTATTTTGATCGAAGTAACAAAAAGCAAGAAATATTTGATGACACCTAAGCCTTTAGTTCAGATACAAAAATTTTATATTATATGAAAATTGCTGAAAGCTAGGATCTAAAAGGAAAAATCATATATAGTCTCTAAAGAACAATAAGAAACATATACATATTATTATTATGAACATTTTGAGCTTTAATTACACTTGGTTTTTTCAGGCCTTAAGGATACATACTACACTTGGATGCAGTTACACTGTATGAATGTAAATGTAAGCGGGTTCTTAAAACTTATTGCCTAGAATCAATCGATTGTTTATAAAGAAACTTTGCACTTAAACATAATATACTTATTGTTAGTTCTACTACTGATGCTGTACTCGATAAGAAATGTTTCCGTTGTTGTTGGTTAACAAAATGCAAAAAATCATTTTCGTATAAAAAATATAGAGCGGGATATCTTAGTAATATGTAAAACTTATAGATATGCTAAGAATGAAAAAGGGATAGGGGGAAATGTGATTGGGAAAATCGATAGAGTACTATATATGTTAGAAAGTAAATTGTAAGCGTAAACAATTATGAGACACAATCAATAAACAAGCAAATCGTAAGAGTCATAGCTCATAGTCAAAGACGAACGGACATTCACTCACATGCACGCGCTCATGCTCACATAGGTTCAAAATACAAAGTTAACGATATCGCTGCTACCTGCGGCTGCGTTGGTGGACGTTAATTGCTGTTGTTGCTGAACACTGGTTATCGTAGATCAAAACTTTCTAAGATCAAGAACAAATACGCTGCCATCCGAGGCACTCGCACCGACCTTCGTTCCTTTAGAATTCCAGCAGACTTCGAAGATTCCTCCAGTACCCTTATAACTATGTACTAATTGTCCAGTTTGTGTGCTCCATATATGAACACACTTGTCAAAGCTGCCTGATGCCAAATGCTTGCCGTCTGGACTGAATGCGACCGAATAGACGGGCTCTGTGTGCTTTGTCAGCGTGTGTATGCACGAACCGCGTTCAACATCCCAAAGTCGCACCGTTGAGTCGAAGGAGGCCGAGGCGAGAATCAGATTTGTATTCGGATTGTTTGTGCCGGGACCGGTGGGTGACCATTTGATCGTATATATTTCCTTGGAATGTGCCTGCAAATCGTGTAGGCAGCGATCGCGGTTCATACACCAGATCTTGAGCGTCATGTCGTCCGAGCATGAGGCCAGTAACTGGCCCTGTGGACACCACTTGATGGCGTTCACCTCGTTCGTGTGACCCTTGAAGGTTTTAATGGGCTCATTGTTGCCTAACCGACAAACATGAATGCGTTGATCAGTACTGCACGAAGCAAACGCCACATTGGATTGCCAATCGACGTCTAGCGCAGGCGCATTGTGAAAAGAGAACTGTTGTGTACATTGTCCCGTTGAGGCATCCCAGATGATGGTAGTCTTATCTACGCCCGCTGATAGAATATAATTTCCGCGCTTGTTCCATTTCAGTGCAAATATAGGTCCCTTGTGCTGACCCAGCGTCGATGCTAGGCGACCATCCGTTTTCCATATTCGCGCATAACCATCGTAACTGCCAGTCGCGAGTAATGTTCCATCACACTGAATTAGTTAAAGAAAAATGCTTAAGTTATTTGAGGGTGCACATTGGTATATACTCACATTCCAATCCAACGATGTGACATCCTTGTTGCTGGGTACTTCAGCTCCTCCCTTTTGTATACAATGTCGTAGCACCAGTTGATTCGGACTGGCATTCGCGTCTGACATATCCCAAATGCGTGCAGTGCTATCGCCAGAACCACTGGCTAAGAGATCCCTGCTTGGGTTCCATGCACATATAAATACTTCGCTTTCGTGGCCACGCAATACAGTTGCCTTCGACGCCGGTATCTCTATGCTTTGATCGATGTCCATAGCTTCTACGGCGCTGGATGCAGCACCGCTTGTTGTACTACTGCCACTACTGGGAGTAACTGTCTGTGTCGTTGTGTTGCCGCCTTGACCGTTTCCACCGGAACCACTACCACTAGCGCTACCTACGGATGTTGCAGTCGTAGTAGCACTTGTTGGTGTGATGCCTGATGCAGCAGTGCTACTGCTAGGTGCTGTTGTGTCGGTACTGCTTGTACCGGTTGGCGCATTTCCACTCCCAGCAACTCCCGTAGTCGGTTCGTTAGCACTACTTGATGCATTGCTGCTGCCATTTGTCGATGTAGACGAGGCAGCGTCATCGTTACTCGGTGCACTGCCAGCAGGACCAGCCGCGCCGGTTTGTTCGCTGCCGGTAATTGTCTTCTTATTTGCACCAGCAGCTGTAGCTGCATCACCACTACCAGTAGTTACTGTCGTTGCACTTGCTGTACCGCTACCGGCGGCAGTTGTCCCAGCATTAGTGCCACTACTAGCACCATTTGCAGCTGCGGTTGTGCTGCCACCACTATTGCCACTAGAATCAACTTCACTCGAATCACTATTTGTAGTCGTTGGTGTGCTGGTGCCGGTCGCTCCAGTGCCCGTTTTAGATGTACCGGCTGTACTACCAGTTCCCGGCTCTACCTTTATTTCAACCTTTGCATTGCTATTCGTTGTTGCATTGCTGGCATTATTATTTGCAGTATCTGCTGTTGCCGTTTTGCCAGGTTCCGTTTTTACCGACGGTTTTATTGGTTTCACCTCCGGCATTACTGCGTCAATCAAACTCAGACCCTCAATCGGTCGCCCCACCTCACCGTCCTCGCCAACACTCCACTCCACCTCTGTGTACATAAGACCCTTTTGCAGGATAGTGAGCAGTGCGGCTGGCGGCACCAAAGCGCCATTTATATTACTCTGCGAAATATGTGATTCAATGCCGAATACGAACGCCGAATGGAGAAAACCTGCAACATGGACAATTGATAAACAAGGGGTTTTAACTTTTGCGGCGCACATATTTGTGTGGGTAATTCACCTGATTCTTGCAAATACCGATAAACAAGAAAATTCACTTCGTCGCTTGAAAAGCTCATTGTAACGCTTGATAAATGACTTTCAAACACTTGCACTATATTATTGCTTTATTCAATTTTGTATTAAAATTTTCAACTATGAAGAAAAAATTGGCGGCGACGGCGACGACGAATCGAAACGCGTGGTAGTTTTTCTACACCGAATAGTTTCAACTTATTTTTAAGTGTAATTATATCGCTCACTATTGCAGATCAAATATGCTTATCGTGCGACTATTATTGTCTTTTTAATAACAAAAATAAAGACATTTTTCGTATTTTTTTGTGCAATTCAAACTAAATTGAATTCTGCGACAATATGGCGACGACTAGAGGTGGAAAACTGTCGATAGTATCGATATTTTCTTTTGGCCACAATCGATATTTTTTAGCATGTCGATTCGATTCGATATATTGCTAAGTCAAGGTCAGACGAACAAAATGTTTGGATAAAACCGTTCTCCAGGCCACAACATTATTACATTACATTACAACATTATTACATAACATTCCAGTATTAGCGCATAAATCGAATCGGTAATTATTCTACTAAATATTGTGGTTTATAATTTATAAAAATGACAAGTGAATGATAAAATTCGACAAATTTTATCAAAATTGGTAAACACAAAACGGTAAATCGCCAAATTGTCAAAAAAATCACTCAAATTGGTAAACACATAGCGGTAAATCGCCAAATTGCCAAAAACTCAAAGCCAATTCTCAAATTTGTACTTACAATTTTTGCAAATATTTGTTGTTGTTTTATTCTGTTATTTTTTATCACCATTTTTTTCTGTTAATGCAAAAAAAGTAGGATAAAAACAACAATAATATGTATGTATACATATAAGCACATATGTTGCTTTTTTTTAGTACTTATTTTGAGTGTTGCTGTTTTTAGTGGTTGTTGCACTAAATATTGTGGTTGTGTTTCATCTTAAACAGACCAAAGCAAAAAAAGTTTTCATTGTTTTTGTTGTCAATTACAGTAAATAAAAAAATAAAATAAAGAAAAAAGGTTTATAATTTTTGTTTTAATTCTGAAAGGAGTGTATAATTTTTTATATTTATTTAATTTTTTTTATTTCGCGCTTTTATTTGTTTGCCTTTAACTTTACCACTTATATTTTTCAGGCGTTATGCTAGTTTTCAATGACACAACTCTTAATAATCCTATAACCGTAACGCCAAGTTAGGCGAGCCGATAAATTTATCAGAATTTTTTGCAAAGTGCCCTGCCTACTCGATCGATAAAAAACCAAAGCAAAATCAAAATGAAAACAAACAAAATTGAAATTTTGTATTAAAATTTTAAATGCAAACGTGCACATTATATTCATAGATTGGCTCGCATTTTTCTACAGCGGCGGCGCTCACTCTCATCCATTTTTTTTCTGCTAATTTATAATTTTAATGTGTTTACGTTTTTGCAATTGGACTGTCCACCTCTTCAAATATTGTCGAGGGCTACTCAAAATTGATTTATTATAATTGTGATGTCGTGAAAAGCACTACTCAATATTATTCCGTCTTTAGCATATCTTGCCGTTTCGTATTTTCTTTTTTATCGGTAAGTCGTGAGAACGGCCCTTAATTAAACTTAAGTACAAATTGTAAGTGTAAGTTTAAAATTTATTAGAAGTGAAAAAAGAATTAAATTTAGTGCAAAAAAAAATAACTTATTATATAAAAGAATTAAGAGCAATCGTTACATTAAATTAAAATTTAATACATTTTACCAAAAAAAAAAAAAAAAAAAAATACCCGAATTAAAATAAAATTAAATAAATATAAAAAATTATACACTACGATAAAAATCCTTTCATAGTGAGTGCAAAGAATTAAAAAAAAAACCTTTTTTTATTTGTTTTTTTTTTTTTTATTTACTGTAATTGACAAACAATTAAAACTTTTTTTGCTTTGTTCTGTTAACATGAAACAAAACAACAATGCATATAAATCACACAACACTCAAAATAAGTACCAAAAAAAAAAAAAAATAAATAAACAAAAAATAGTGCTTAAATGTTAGTATTTGTTTTAATAATAACATTTAAGCACTATAATAATAGTACCATTGGTAGTCGTAACTATTATTCGGTGTTTGCTGCAGCACAGTACTGAGCAATAAGAAGAGGAAGAAGAAGCAGAACGCAACGTAAGGAAAAATCAATAAAAATTTTCATTTACCGTGCGTGCGCTGCTGCAAATCTTCATTAAAGAAAGTGTTTGTTAAATAATAACAAGACCAAGTGATAAATACAGTTTCACTTAAATCGCAGCGAAAGTGAAACCATTAACGGAAGTGCAACGCCCAGAGAAAGTAACGCCCCACAAACACAAACGAAACGGGAAGAAGCAGAAGCAGTATAGAAAATTGTGAGTCGTGTTGTGAAAATTCGCAAATGAAATCCGATGCAGTGTATACTTGCTTGATAAAAGAAAAAAAAAAAAACTGTCGCCTCGAATAATTATTTCACATAGTAAACCGAATGATTTGAATTTTCGCGATCACTGTCGCGCGTATATTGTTAAATTAGCTTGAGCCTCGTTGCAACTATGTGGTCAGGATTTGACCTTATAACATTGAAGGCTACTCCTTGCGACAGGTGGTATTTGCATTGGATTTTTAAAGCTACCGGAGTAGAAGACTCATCATCATCAATGTCGGCGTCGCAGTGGCGATGACGTCGACTGCGCAATGACATTTAGGCGAATGAGCGTATAAAGCAAAAGAAGAAAAAAACGAAAGAAAGAATGAAACAGTCGTCGGAAGCCGGTCTCGCGATCTTAGGATCGATTTGATTGATCGGAATTGATTTATATAAACTACAATATATGTACATAATAGTATTTGGTTTTCTATCTAAAATGTGCTGGACAATGAAACTATGCACACACAAACATATATTGTTTTACTAGATAAATTATTTTGGGTGGGAGGGGACACACAAACATATATTTTTTTACTAGATAAATTATTTTTGTGGTTTAGACACCTAAAAAAATTTCGGTGAGGTCAGAGTGTATCTTTTATCAGTTCTATACTTTTTGGCAGCCTCCACTTTTGGCTTTCGTTGCCAAATTGTAATCATGATGAAATTGACGAATTAAATAATATTACACTAGTCAGAATGATAAAAAAAGCTAATTTTTTTGTGCGCTACTTAAGTTAATGGTTTGGTATGATAACGTTTTTCAATACAAGCCTATATTTAAGCTTTACACAGAATTAAAAGTGTTTCGGTAAAACGAAATATACATATAAAAAAATTGGAATTATATATATCGATGTACACATAATATTTCATTTCATAATATGAGATACTACTGCACATTTAATTTGGAGTTTGCAGTGCAATCAAATAGTTTGAGGACATTTCTATATTGCAGCGTAATATTGCCCAAATAGTTTAAATTTTCCATAGCCACATACAATATACATATATTAATACACAAGGGTTGGATTAAAAATAATCGAATTTGACTAGAAAACACAATCATTTTCAGATAACTCAAATTATTCAACAAGAATTTTTTTTTGTTTTATTTAAACATCGTTTGTTGCAGCAATCAGATGTGAGGATTCGACTGTAGTAGTACTTGTAGTAGTAGTTGTAATACCAAGGTGTAGTACCAAGTCTTTTATCACTGAGCCATTTCAACAGAAAATAGTCCTGTAGGTCTTGTGCCCTGGGTTATTGTTCTGGTGAAAGATTTCTTTCTCTACTAAAAGATGTTTAAATCGATGTCAAATCGGTCCAATAGCTCAGCATAATATATCTGTTTTTCAAGAAAATTGATATGATATCCCATAAAACGGTGTCCATAGCCTTTTTAGCCCACCAACAAAGTTTTGCCTTACTCCGCTTCGATTCGAACGGAAAATTCATCTGTTTCTTGGTCTATAGTGCGTGATGATGGATGTATGTTTCTTCCACTGCTTTGAAACGACGCAGTGAAAAATCGCCAACCATGTCTGAAATTCTCTCACGATCGGCACCCATCTAAAAAAATTTATTTCATACCCAAATATTAATGCAAAATATTTGCTACTCGGCCACGTGAGATGTCCACAACCTCAACAATCTTTAAGTGCCTTTAATCTCTGATAATCCACTAAGAGACAGTCGATTTTATCGATTGTGTTGTGCTCTTATTTGAATGGCCATAATATGTCAGTGACAATTACATCCAATATGTTAATTTGCTTAAAATACCATTCACACATAATGTGAAATAGTTTAATCAGTATGTCAGATATAATCAATACATACAAAATCAACTTTAAATTTGACATGGCGACTTCTTTTGGACGGTCACTGCACATAAATATCAAGTGGCATATCCTGCCCCCGTCTTATAGAAGTTTTTTTTTTCATTTGTGTTTTTATACAATTTACAATTTCGTGTGAATGTTATTAAAGCTCCTGTTCTACTGATATTATATTTTGTTTTATATTCCATTCACACATAGTGTGATATGTTATTATTAGTTTGCTAGTTTGCTTCTAACACATTAAAGGAGGCGTCGTAGATCCTCTAAAGTATAAATATTATTGTCAATACGAGTTAATCTAGAACAATCTGTTAATTGCTGCGCCCTATTTTTATTTTTTATATTAATTTTGAAGATATCTCACTGAATGTCGGTACGTAAGCTTCTTTTTTTAGTGGGCGTGAAAAGTGTGACCCAGTAATTTTGACTTCGGTTCTTGAACAACGACTATTAGAGGTTCTTTTACCCTTTTTGGATAGTATTTGCTATTGTTTCCTCTCTTCTAAACTAATTATTATTTCTACAATCATTTAAGAACGCAAGTATATGGAAATCATTGAAGTGCTTTAGACACACAGAATCCCTATATGTTTTAACCAGGCCACTTTGGGTTTATCCATTTTTAATTTCCTTTGGTCATCTTTGAAACCAAACTCTTTTGAAATAATTTTGAAAAGGTCAGTGGCCAAGCACGAAGCAACGCTCTCTGAAACGCCGAATCTCATATCATTGCAAAATTCAAAGTATCCTGGCATATACTCAGTTTCCCAACAATGTGTTGGTCCTAAACTCTTGCAGGTGGTCAAGGATTTTCCCACAGCAATATAAAACAATATTTATTCTTTCCAAGAATGGTGTTTTAAATTTTTGGAATTTAGTTTTTTAGAAACACTTTTGAAATTGGAATGTGAAGTTTACTCCAAATTGTTAATATTCTTTTGCTACTTGTGAAATAATAATTGTATACGAAGCCTTTTTTTATAGTTTTTTCATATTTATGCTAGCTCAAATAAAAATAATATATCCCATTACTTGGAAAATTAAGCTCATTTAGATCGTTTGGTAAACCAATAGCACTAACGTCGTGATGTGACAAGGAAGTTGATGATACGTCCACAGTCAAATTGAACCAAACAATTCATATTGCAAATGATTCCATAAACCGTTGCATAATCTTAACAAAACCCCTGCCAATAACACTACCACAGCACCCATTAACTTTCTATTGCTTTGTATGTCTTGTAGACAGCGATCCAGCGCCTCGATGGCGCGTACACTCGTCCCATACGATCAGTTGACATTGGTGCAACAAGGCGCCGCGGCGATCCCAGATGAAGCCACAGCTAATGCCAC